>CACRXP010000031.1:588868-903831 GCA_902702965.1 Spirometra erinaceieuropaei | reverse complement strand
TACCACACTTAACTTTCAGCAGACTGTGGATCGTGTCATATGGGGTTTTATCTTGGCATCCGTTTGCAGGTCGTTGCAGACATTACACTGCCTACAAAAAGTACTTCACCTGACCTCAAATCATTACACAAACACCGTTGCAGTTAGAAAATTTGCTCCTAGTTAGACAGCTCATTTCCGTTGCCATACAAAGGCGTACGATAAGACTTTCACCAGAACTTCAAACAATTTCTGTGTTTTACCATGAAATGGTGCCTTACCCGTAAAACCTCCATTACCAACATTTCCACATGACCCGACCCAATATTACCGACGGATGTTTGGATGTCTTCACCTAACCGTTGTCTACTTGCCATCCCGCTGCATAATAAAAAGGGCAACTCCTCTCACATTCATTGCAGGTGCCCCAACCCGATGCGATGCTTGATGGCCGCTCACATGCCAGTCCCTAATTTTCGCAATTTCATGACTCTTGTTAGTTCGAGATGTGAATATTGTTGGCTTAGTTGACCCACCCTCCCTGATACAGGGTTCAGTGCTCGCCCTCATTCTGGCTAACTACACCGCTCATGCAAAGTCTAAACAGAGAAAAGTACGAAGGTGGGAGTTTTCGTCTACTAATTAAAAGAAGGCTGTAAAATCCTATTTAGTGCACTTCGCAGCCCGAACGATTTTAACCTCTCAAGGGCATTCTTGCCTCATTAAAGTTGGGTAATTTAATTGTATCTGTCGCTTTCCCGTGCTCTTTACAATTACGAACAGCCAACAGGCGAGGACATTACTTAATTCCTCTCCACTCCATTGTTTATGCCGCAACCAAGAATACGGTGTCGATATGTTCTCTAAACGTCAATTACCAGTAAAGACTGGTGAAGAAGATGTTGTCGTCCACATATTCCAGGCAATATTGCGGTCTGCTATATAGTAAAGGCAGTAGCTCCATCCGCTTCAACATCAAGTTTATCATGATTGCAGATTTCGTTGAACGGACTGGAGTGTACTCTTCTTATTAATAGACTGGACCGTGGAATATGAGGCGTGTCTTGAAATATAAACCCTGTATTTCGATTATGTGAGAGCTCCTGAAGCTTTTATCTGCTTCACCGTATTTGTTGCCTGGCAGTAGTTAGGGAGTCTGAACTGCCGGATTCTGGGAAACGGAACTAAGGTGGGACTTGTCGTGGAAAGCAAGCATGGTGTCGTTTGACAGTATTAATGACCCCTTTACTATTTGGAGAAAAATGAATTGGAGAACTGATTGTAGTGGCTGAATGGACTGCCAGCAATCACGAATTCCTAAACAATCGCTATGACAATCAACATTTTCACAGGGAGCGCTCTCTTTGCCTCTGTTAAGTTCAAAACGCGCTTTGTTCAGCCAATATTGTTGAGCGCGACGTCTCCGGTGTTAACAATGATGTCTTAATTTCGTTCGTCAGCGTTTCTGGGAAAGGGGCTTGCATGAAGCATTGAACCGTCAATAATGGAGTTAGCTTTTGGACGGTGAAAGACATGCTGTCTCATCAGAAAAAAGAAGAATGAACAGTGTGACAGGGTTATTACGGACAACGAATTAACTTAGGCGACGTGAGTGCGGTTTGCGGAGTAAAATGCGCGGAAGTGAGGTGAAACGGAACGCCACATACCGCTCCCCATTCTCGGCGTCTTCCAGTCAACATCTAAGGAAATATTTTCATGCCTGTCCGCTCATTCAGGCGTCCCATATCAGTTTCGGCAGAATAACTAAATCATGTGAATAATGTATAGATTCCCAAGTATTCTTATTCTCATTCAGCTAGTCGTCTAACTGTCCTTTCGACACCGACCATACCAATGACCATAAATTGTGACTTATCTGCGCGTCCATACTCTTCATTGTGAGAATGTAGGGCATGCGTACCAGTATGCCTTAGGGTAGTCATAAAGGGTGTGCTTTGAAAACTGGGCGTTGGGGGTTGTGCGCGACCGCTATATCGTGCATCAGCAAACCTCGCAGCCTGGTGTGTGCTAACAGCTCTCCGACACCTGGTGCCTTGGCGGTAAATGTGCTTGCGCTCCCGCTTGGGATACAGGTCGTGCGTATGGTTACCCTTTCCCCTTTGACCAGTTTTTGTTGCTGGTTAAAATCTTGGACAGGTGTTTGACGTGGACCGGGGAATATGGCGGTATGCTTAGGTGAGGGTCAGGCCATTCCAGCCACCTGCGCCTTCTCCCGCACTCGATCTTCTTGCCTATGTCTTGAGACTGAGCTTAGGCGGGGGAGGAGGATAAGACAGTGCGGTAAATGTTGTGGAAATCAACCAAAACTATAAACTAATTCTCGCACAGGTCACCGTGCCTGCTCTCAACCTGTTGTGGATTACACGTTGGGCATCGTCGGCAACGACGTTGGAGCTGTCAATTTTGCCCCCGCTGAGTTCGGCATAGACTGACCTTAAAACTTGCAGAGGTAACCTAAGCAGCACCCGCCTGTCTGGTAATCAGGGTCTGTCCATTAAGTGAATCACATGCTTTCTGTCGAAATCTGTTTCAGATTACCATGTCTTTCATAAAATAAACTAGCTCTCGTTGGTTCAATTTTAGCATTTTATTTCGCTAGAAATTAATTTGAGACCCCTGCGATTTATCGATTTTTAGGAATCAAATTAACAGATTTCGACTATGTGTTTTCATATTTGGGTTAGTCATCAAATGTTACTTGAACGGGCTTCTACATGAAAAAGGACGCCCAAGCACTCGTTGCTTTGTTAAATGTCTTCATATTTTAGGGTATAATAAGCGTATGATACAGAATCTGCCTGCATGAGAAACTGATTGGAAATATAAAAGTCAGTAAGTATTTAGCGATTTTTCAAGGCAAATCTAATACTCAACGTAATCCAAAATAAAAAGAAAAACTTCAATTAATTTCACAGGAAGGATTTTTGATGCGTACACAAAATAATATGTTTGCGATTGTAACTTCATATTGACTCAACTGTGAAAAACTCAGCGCCTCGGCGGGATTCGAACCCACGCAGTAAGGGGAAGGCTTTAGTGCAGCCAATGCTCTAACCACTTTAGCTACGAGGCCCGGCCAGGCGAGGCGAGTTTAATCATCTTAGGGTCCCGCCCAACCTACTGCAACGTCTGGAATCCACCAACTCCGATACAGTGAGTTGACTGGAATCTGACATCCCTTTCTCAATCTATATTCAAAAAGCTGCAGATACTGGGAGGTTTCTGTCAAGAGGCACGGTGATTCTGGACACTGAGGCATCACCTTCTCCCCCGAACTTCGGGTCTGGGAATCTTTGCTTACGAACATAGAGGTGGACTGAAGGTGCGACGGAGTGACACATGAATGAAGTTTCGGGGGGACGCTTAGCAACGATCGCACCAATCAATGCACATATCTGTAAAACAAAACACCATTAGCGATTAGCACTTTAAAATTTGTGTGTGTGTGTGTGTGTCTTTGAAGATCCGACGGCTTTATAATGACATTGTGCAGAGTGCAACGGACAACACATAAACATTGGGCACCTTCTCGTCAAAAGACGAGATAAACTAATTCTGCGTCCGCGCCTCAAGCTTCGTCAACCTCTCGCTCGCTGTCGTGGTGATGTAAGCTTTCCAAAGGCATCCATCAGACGTCATCATAGTCTATTAAACTGATGGTAAATCATGCAGAGTCCGTTGCATCCATGTCCTCACAAAGACCTGCAAAGCCGGACTACACGGCCTCCTTTCCTCAGCCGATGCGTTACATCCTATTCGTATATACGGGAGTTCGGTAAAACTGGCTGTTGAATGTGCTAATATCAGAATTCCACCAACATGCTGTAACCACGTACTATGTGGTGCCAGCCGTTGAATTAACTGAACACACGATAACTGTGTGTGCAGTTGTCATGCGGCCGTAGACAACTGAACAGCGTCATCCTCAATGAGCATCAAACTGGACAACAGGGTTGAACTATGTGTCGTTTAAGCCAGCCAGGCCTGAACTCGAGATGGCGTTTATTTATCTGGAAAACCTAGAATTATAGAGCTGCCATCTTGCCAACCCTGTGTGTCATTAAGCCGACTTGGACAGCCCACCAGGAACTAGGCCAGAAATCTCAACCAGATCTACCTAAATTGCCTGCAAAGGACATTAAAGTCGATGAGGCAGGAACGGACCATGGACAGAAGTGGTGCGAGATTAAACTGGCTGGTTGAATATTATGTGATGCTAAAGAAGAGCCAACAGTGATGGAGCAGTCCTAGTCTGAAGATGACTGAAGGGTGGATGTCAAGGCCGTTTCCATAGGGGACACCGTTCCAAGCACACTCATACGTATGTAGGCGAAATTTCGAGTTCCAGGTGTATGCATATTTGAAGAAGAAGAAGAGTCGAGCACTGGAATACTTCGTTTATTAACCTGAGCTTTCAGAAACGTACAAGAGTCCATCGTCAGAGGTAGTGGCAGAAACAGGACAAGCGGCAATTATAAGGCACGTAGGCCCAATCATCGACCGATGCCGCACGACTGGAGGTGACTACGAAGGACTCTGTACGCCGGCGCCAGATCGATAAATCGATTGACCGGGTTCTTATCACTCAAACGAGATGAAGAACTGCATGTCACGTACTCAAGGTTCTCAAAATTAACAAAGAACTCTGGAAAATAGTTGTGCAGGACCAGCAAACAAACAATCAATGGCAACTCCTCTCACATTCATTGCAAGGTGCCCGTACTCGATGCGATGCTTGAGTGTTGTTTACGCACGAGTTCGTAATTTTCGCAATTTCAGTCCTTTAGTTATTTGGAGATGCGAAAATTCTTCGCCAGCTTGACTCACCGACACTGATGCCGGGTTCACTGCCAGCTTTCCAGTTCTCATTTTGGCTAACTACATTGCCTATACGAAGTCCAAGCAGAAAGCAATAGGAAGGGGGAGTTTGGTGTGTCTATGCCTTAAGTGAACACCGAAAAATCCTATTTGAAGCAGTTCACAGCCGAAACGGCTGGCGCCTCTCACAAGAATTTTTGCCGCATCAAAGCTCAGTAGTTTTATCCTAACTGTCGCTTTCGCGTGGCCTTTACATTTACGAGCAACAAGCAGATGAGGGCATCAAAAAGGCCCATGGCTTCATTCCTCCCTCCTCCACCATTAATGTCGTGGCCGAGAAAACGTTGTCGAGATGTTCCCTAAATGTCAACCATTAATCCCACCCGGTGACTACGAGGGTGCCCTTCACATATCTAAGGCAACATTTCGGTCTGTGGTGTTGTGAGATCTGTAGTCCTAGTCGATACAGTACCACCACTATCATCGCTTGTCCTTCTCCAACTAATAGACTGGACCGTGGAATATGAAGCATGCCTAGAAATAAGAATCCGGTATTTCGATTGTGCGGGACCTCCTGATGCGTTTGTTGAGTTTATCATATTTGTTCTACGGGGGTAGTTTTTGAGTCTGAAATGTCAGATTCTCGAACCAGATTTAAGGTGGAACCTGGTGTGAAAAGCAATTATGATCTCGTTCGACACTAATCATAACCCCTTTACAATTCGGCGAAAAACGATTTGGTAAGCTGACAGTGATGGCTGAATCAACGACCAGAAATCGGTTACTCCTAAACAATCACTTTGCCTATGTGAATTTTACAGTGACTTTGGCTGAATCGATGCCCCTACATGGAGCGCCATCTTTGACTCTCCCAACTTCACACCGTAAGTAGGCCGATCGATATTGTTGAACCTTGGGTGTGCGATGCTAACCTCGTTGCCTTAATTTCAAATGTCAGCGTTTTTGGGAGAGGATCCTTTATGAAACATAGAACCCACGATACTGCAGTAAGCTTATGGCCGACTAAAGATATGCTGTCTCATCAGATAAAATGCTGGAAAGCAAACTGATATGAGAACCCTATAACAGGGCTTATACCAGACTCGAAATTACTGAGCAGTTGAAACTGCACCTTGAGGAGTAAAATGCGCGGAAGTGAGGTGAAACGAACCGCCATGTACCGCCTTCTGATCTTGGCGTTTATCAGTCAACTTCTACGGAAATACTTTCATGTCTGTTCACTCATTCTGGCGTCCAACATCAGTTTCGGCAGACTAACTGAATCGTATGAATAAGGTCTAGTTTTCCAAGTATTCGCACCTTCATTCAGCAATTTATCCAGCAGTCCGTTCGACGCCGACAATGCCAATATCCACAATTTTCTCTTTTACCTGATCATCTACACCATTATGTGAGAATATAAAACATGCGTACCAGTCTACCTTAGGGTAATCATAAGGGGATGGGAGGGGGGGGGTTTGCAAACTGGGCTTTGAGGATTGTGCGCGACCGCTATGCAGTGCATCAGCAAAACTTCGCAGCCTGGTGCGTGCTGACAGCTCTCCGGCACCTGGTTCCTTGGCGGTAAATTTTCTTGCGCTCCAGCTTGGTATACAGGTCGTGCATATAGTTACCCAGAGGCGTCTATTTTCTTTCTCCTTTTGACCTATGTTTGTTGCTGGTTTAATTGCTAGTCAACTGTTTGACGTGGACCAGGGAATATGTCGGTATGCCTAGGTGAGGGTCAGGCCATTTCAGCCACTTGCGCCTTCTCCCGCCCACGATCTTCTTGACTATAGCTTGAGACTGAGCTTAGGCGGGAGAGGAGGAGAAGACAGTGCGGTAGATGTTGTGGAAATCTACCAAAATTATAATCTATTTCTCGCTCAAGTCACCGTGCCTACTCTCAACCTGTCGTGAATAACACGTTAGGCATCGTGGGCAGCAACGTTGGAGCCGTCAAATTTGCCCCCGCTGATCTCGGCATAGACTGACCTAATAACTTGCAGAGGTATCCTAAGCAGCACCCACCTGTCTGGCCTACATCGTTCACGCATCTTACTCTGCCAGTATTGTGTGGTTATTAAGCAAACCAGGTGCTATCTGTTGAAGACACCTTCACAGTTAAAGTGCCTTTACAAAGTAGCTCTTGTTTTGTTCGCTTTTAAGCATTTTATTTCGCTTGGACTTAATGCGAGACCTCTGCGTAAAGCAATGCAGTAAACGCACTTCCGACAGATTGGGCTAATAGCTATGCAGGTTAAGGATCCCATTCCAATACTTTCAGCCTAAAAGCCCATTAGTATCCCTGAATGCTGATTTTCGGTGGTGTGGACATAACACACGTGACCCATCTCATAAAACCTGACGGCAAAGTTTGCTGTGAAAGGTTTTGGCCATCTTAAACGCTGTGCATCTTGCCTGCTCGTCCATCCTCTTAAAAACCTTGTACAATTAATCTGTAGACACTGTGTTTACGCAATTTTAGCTAGTAAATGTTCACAAAAATGTGGGCGTAAGAGAACGTTGTGATGTATTCGGAAAATTTCCCGTGCTAATAACTGCCTCAGACTCCGGTTGCAGAGGTTAACATATTTTTTTCGAAAGGAGAATAATTTAATCTCGAAAGTTCTACTAAGAAGCTCAATGCATTTAATAATCCATTTTTGTATAGTGCTAGTCGTGTGTATCAGCTTGCCGATAAGCATGTTATTTAATAGAACCAGGCGTTTTATCGATTTTTAGGAATCAGATTAGCAGAATTCGAACATGAGGTTGCATTAAGTTGGTCCTCTTATCTGACCTAAACGACCATCTACATGAAAAAGGACGCCCCAAGCAGTCGCTGCTTTGATAAATGCCTTTACGGTTATCATAGTCTAAGGTATAATAAGCGTATAAAACAGAATCTGTATATATCAGAAATTGATTGGAAACTAGAAAAATCACAAGGTATTGAACGATATTTCAAAGGCGAATATAATACTGAATGAAATCCATAATTTTAAAAAGCTTCAATCAGTTTCACAGAGAAATGATTATTGATGCGTACACAAAATAGCATGTTTGCGATTGAAACTTCCATTGTTTTAAAATTGGTTAGTCATGTACCAGCCTGGCAACGTAATCCTTTTTGGAAACTTTATTCCCATGACGTCCATATCAGCAAAATTAAGCACAATCATGGTTGCATTCCTGAATTGCATTTTAAATGATATAAAGCAGAAGGATTACTACAAATCCTCGGGAAGCCGTTTTAAAATCTATACTAACGATGCTAACTGTTGGCAAACCGCACAACCTAAAATTATACGAGTTTCTTAATGATATTTAAATGCAAATGCCCCTAACATAGTGTATTCGGAGGTTATTCTGTTTGTGTTGTCATATTTAATCAATGTTTGGTATGGATAGGCTTTCTGCACATCGAAAGCTGAAGTTTACATAATCATAGCAAAACAATCCGTGAATTAATTCAAGCCTGGGCCTCGGACGAGAATTCGGTCATTCGATTTACAGTGTGTGACTGAACTCACGAAAAGTTGGCCAAAATCCTGGAATGTGTTTCCGAATAGGAAGGATTACTTAAGTGGGGTTGTTATACTGATTATCATGCAGCATAATCCTATGACATTTCGGACTTGCCAGGGTGTCAGCTTTTGAATACACTTCCTTTTAATCTGCATAAACCACACTGGGTGAAAAATGACTACTTATATAACAAGAATTTTTCTTATCGATTATAGATGGTCGTATAAATTCAAATATATTTTAAGGAAAACATGCACCAAATAAACTTTCTTTTGATCATTTTGTAGTAGATCACATATTTCATGCCCGAAGAAAGTGTACATCTAAGTTTTAAAAAGTTTACCGATTCTCGAATAATTAACCGCTTGATCTACCATTGCATCAGCGTTTATCGATTTCAGTCTTCCATTTGCATGTTTCCGCCTAAGGAAAATCATATATTCATGTATGTCTTTAAGATGATATCACATAGAGTTCATGAAATTTCGCAATTAATCCGGACTGTGTTGTATATTTCTTGAGGAGCATTAGTAAACGGACATATGCGGTTTTGCATGCATGGACACCGCACTGTTATAAAAATCTCATAATTGAAAACTATTTTAAAACCCATAGATATACACTTTCGTCGGGCATAAAATATAAACATAATGTAATTTTACACAAAATAAGCAAATGAAATCATATTTGGTCACTGTCAAGCGCGAACTTATCCTTGAAGGGAGAAAGTGCACGTATTGTGGGGAATACATTTGACGAGGAGGCTGTAAACAAATGCACGATCATAACGTGCTTGCTGGAGGAATGGAAGTGGGCAGAGACATCACAGAAAAATTGAATACTGTTATCAAGAGACAGTAAAGGTCACGGGACAGGAGAGACTTGCCCATTTAGTAATAGGTAACTTAAACATTGATCATATATACAGTAGATTTGCTAACTCATGAAATGTCAACCAACATTTCGAAATGCGTTCTCGTTTCGAAAAGATAAATTAAGTGGTTTTGTAAAACTTATCACGATGCAACATAAATCTATAATGATCCAGTTACTCAGGATGTCGGCTTTCGAAAAAACTTATTTTCGGCTGCATGCAAGATCTATACTCTGCAAAAAATGACTACTTAAGTGGCATACAATTTTCTCATTGATCTCCGATGCCCTTGAAAATTCAATTACAGTTCATAGAAAACATGCATAAAAATATTCATTCTTTTACTTATTCGGTAGAAAATCACGTCTTCTTCCAATTTCATATTCAAAAGAAGAGTATAATTCGGTTTGAAAAAGGTTTCTAATTGTGAGATTTTTTAATACCGTTAAATGGCCGTTCATGAAACGTCATGTATCTGCATTTACGAATGTGGCTTGTAAAGTTAACAATATTGCTCAAATCCACTGGTTAATTTTATGAACCTCATATGGTCTCCTCTAAACACCGCAGAGAAATGCATGATTTTCTGTACACGGAAAATATACAGTTTGAAGTTTTGAAACCCTGAATGCAAGTGTAACAGCAGGTCGGGTTCAAAATTATTCGGGAATTAGAATAGTTTTTTCGAAACCGAATTATACTCTTTTTTGTGTATGAAATTGGAAGAAGACGTGAATTTCTACCGAATAATTGAAAAATGAATATTTTCATGCATGTTTTCTATGAAATATAATTGGATTTTCAACGGCATCGACAATCAATGAGAAAATTGCATAATATTTAAGTAGTCATTTTTTGCAGAGTAAAGATCTTGCATGCAGTCGAAAATAAGTTCGTTCGAAAGCCGGACACCCTGAGGTTACTAGATCATTATAGATTTATGCTGCATTATGATTAATTTTACGACACTACTTAATTTATCTTTTCGAATCGAGAACGCATTTCGAAATGTTGGTTGGCATTTCATGAGTTAGCTCATCTACTGTACCTGGCTAAGAGTGTTGGTTAAGGTGACTACTTTAATATCTACGAATAGAATACCCGCGCGTTTCGCATTTGGTTTCAAATTTTCGCTCTCCGAAGAATTTAGTTACTTCGAGATTTGGACTTACTGTACGCTCTTGGAGCCCACCGGAATTAAGACGTGAATTCGACTCATCAATATCATTCTCCCAACTAGTCTCCTGCAGCACATTCCCAAAATTCCGATTTCGGCCTTCCTCGTTCCTAATACTTGCAAGCCCAGAAGGTCGGATTATCTGAAGAACAATACCTCCAGAGTTTTTACAAAGCCTGAGTTGCTTTTCTACTATAAGACATTGTTTCATCATCATCTCAAAGTATTTGTCTAAATTTCTGCTCTCGGAAGCTTCTCAACCATACGTTCTCATTCAGCTAATGAAGTAACTTTCTACCGAAAGATCGTCATAAAAGCCTTTTATTCATACTTAGGACTACTCACTTTGTGTATATATAAAAGTTATCCAGAATGTTGGAGTCTGCACTAGTGTTCTAAAGTAACCCGCACTTGGGATTCGAACCCGGGACCTCAAAAGTCAGAGCCTGCTCCGCTAAACCCTGCATCACCAACGCACGGCTGGACTGCTCGGCTAAAAGCTTTGCTAATTTGTCACTGCAGGATCTGGTAGGATATTCATGTAATGGTTATTAAACGATAGCCTACAATATGCATCAACTAGAGGAAGAAGTAAGAAATCTGACGGAACTTATACTTAAGACTGTTTCTTCAGAGGACCGCCCGGTGTTATCTACGCAGAGGCTAACACGGAGTAGAGCGAGAGCCATTCAGCCCGTAAATAATTATCTCTAGGGCTTCACAATTTATTCATTAGCAATGAACTAACGCTTCTCATTACTTTGCGTTTATTGTCCTTTGTCGCCTTGGAGTGGGATCTGCATTGAACGTGCGCTGAAGTACTATTATGGATCCATGCTGCTAGATCCCCTCGGAGGTTTGCGGGTTTCGAATGTGCAAGTTCTAAAGGAGCAGACCCCAGGTGAGAAATTTGGTATCGTAAATGAGGGTAAGCATAAAAATAGGACGCTTCTGCTACGCATTTTTTGCGATTGAGAGCTTGACGTGGGCTAGGATTCAGAATACCCCACCTACGTTACATCACTTACACCGTCGTATCTCCTCTGTCCTGTTATATGGGCTATTTATCATATACTTGATACCAAAGGCAAAGTAGGTAGAATCAACTTAGATAAGGTTTCATTACTGATTATCAGTATACGTGACTATAAGTATACTGAAGTGTATAAGTATATATAAGCATATACCGAAGTATAAGTATACAAAAGTATTTAATTTCTTATTTTCGATTGAGAGAACTAACTCCCTTATAACCCCTTCTCTGCCCCGCTGGACAAAGAGGGTTAGGGGGAGCTGTGACTGAAATAGAGGCATTTAACCTTGGGCCGGCAGATTAGGTACCCAGAAACGTCACAAGGTCAGACTATTCTCGCAGAGGATAATACACAGGAGTGCAGCACGCTGCAAGAGAGAGAAAAATATACATTTCATTTTGGAAGAACGTTTTATATTTGTTATGAGTAAAAATGCTACATGTCGTAAATATTTCCGGATTTCCGAGTCAAGTTTTGGGAGATTGCTTTTAATCAGGATGGGGTAAGGCCATTGTAAATTGCTTAGCAGATAATCACAAATGTTTGAAGTAGAATTTTGATTGGAGTGATCATTGCATCTTTAGGCACCCACACACTTCGAAGGCCCATACACGTGAATGCCATGGTGATTTAGGCTTTCCAAAAGCATCCACCAGGCATCGTCATGATCTATTTAACTGACGGAAAATCATACAGAGTGCGTTGCATCCATGTTATCACGAAGACCTTCGAAGGCAGATTACGCGACCTCCTTTTCTAAGCCAACGCATTGCACACAGCATCCCACTCGTATATATGGAAGTCTAGTAAAACTGGCTGTTGAATGCGCTAATATCGGAATTCCAACAACATGCAATTATCATGCACCAAGCGTTGCCAACCATCGAAATCAATGAACTCACGGCAACTGTGTGTGCACTTGTCATATGGCCGTAGACAACTGAACAGCGTCATCCTCAAAGAGCATCAAACTGGTCAACGGGGTTGAACTATGTGTCGTTTAAGCCAGCCAGACATTTTATATGTTAGAACACAACCTGAGCTCGAGATGACGTCCATTTATCTGGGAAACCTGAAGTTGCAGAGCTGTTTTCTTGACAACCCTGTTTCTAATTAAACCCACTTGGACAGTCCACCAAGAACTATGCCAGAAATCTCAATCAGATCTACCTAAGTTGCCTGCAAAGCACATTGAAATCGATGAGACGGGAACGGATCAAGGACATCAGTGGTGCTAGATTAAACTACCTAGTTGAATATCACGCCATGTTGAAGGAGAGCCAGCAGTGATGGAGCAGTTAAAATCTGACGATGATTGAAAAGTGGATGCTGAGACGGATTTTGTAGCGGACACCGTTCCCAGCACACTCATACGTGATAAAGAAGTGCATCCTACACACTAACGGTTCTCCAAATTAACAAAGAAACCCGAAAAACAGTTGTGCAGGACCAGCAGCTACATAATCAAAGGCAACTCCTCTCACATTCCATCTAGAGGCCCGCACTCGATGCGATGATTGAGGGTTGTTTACGTACGAGTTCGTAATTTTTGTAATCACATCCCTCTTGTTAGTTCGAGATGTGGAAATTCTTGGCTTATTAGGTCCACCGACACTGATACCGGGCTCACTGCCGGCCTTCCAGTTCTCATTCTGGTTAACTACACTTCCTATACGAAGTCTAAACAGAAAACAATATGAAGGAGAGGGGAAAGATTTCTGCGTATATGATTTAAAATACACTTGAAAATCCTAGTTGAAGCAGTTTACAATTGAAACGGCCATTTTCTCTCACGAGCATTTTTGTTTCATCAAATATCAGCCGTTTCATCTTAATTGTCGCTTTCGCGTGGCTTTTACAATTACGAGAAACTAGCAGAGGAAGGCATCGAAAAGGCCCGTGGCTTGATTCCTCTCTTCTCCATCGTTAATCTCCTGGTCGAGGATACGGTGTCGTGATGTTCTCTAAATGTCAACGACTTATCCCACACGACGACTACGAGGGTGCGCTTCACGTACCCAAGCCATCAGTGGGGTCAGTAGTCCCAGTCGCTACAGGACCACCACTATCATCGCGTATACATCCCCAACAAATAGACTTGACCGTGGGATGTGAAGTATGTCTAGAAATATAAATCCTGTAATTAAGTTGCGCGGGACCTCCTAATGCGTTTGTTGAATTTATGATATTTGTTCTGCGGGAGTAGTTTTGGAGTCTTAACTGTCAGATTCTCGAGCGAGAACGGAGGTGGGACCTGGCGTGAAAAGCAGTCATGATCTGGTTCGACAGTAATCATAACCCCTTTACAATTCGACGAAAAATGAATTGATGAGCTGACAGTGGTGCCTGAATCAACGGCCGGAAATCGGCGACTCTTAAACAATTACTTTGCCTATCTAATTTTCCAGTGACGTTGACTGATTCGGTGCTCCTAAACGGAATGTAATCTTTGACTCTCTTAATTTCGCGACGTCCGCAGGCCGATCGATATTGTTTAACCTGAAGTCTACAATGCTGACGACGTTGCCTTAATTTCGGGTTTCAGCGGTTTTAGGAGAGGGACTTGTATGGAACACAGGACCCAGGATACTGCAGTAAGCTTATGGTCAACTAAGGATATGCTATTCAATCAGATAAAATGCTGGAATGCACACTGATTTGAGACCACTATAACAGGGCTCCTTTCAGCCTCAAAATTGCTGAGCAGTTGAAATTGCACCTTGATGAGTGAAATGCGCGGAAGAAAGGTGAAACGAAACACCAAGTAACGCTCTCCGTTCTCGGTGTCAATCAGTCAACTTCTACGGAAATAGTTTCATGCCTGTTCATTCATTCATGCATCCCACATCAGTTTCGGCAGAATAACTGAATCATATGGATAAGGTCTAGTTTTCAAATTATACTCACTTTCATTCAGCAATTTATCTAGCTGTTTGTTCGACGCCGACAACGACAATGTCCCTAAGTTTCTGATCTATCTGAGCGTCCCTGCACTTCATTGTGAGGATGTAAGACATGCACACCATTCTACCTTAGGGTAATCATACAGGGTGTGCTTTGCAAACTGGGCTTCGAGGATTGTGTGCGTCTGCTATGCAGTGCATCAGCAAACCTCGCAGCCTGCTGTGTGATGACAACTCTGCGGCACCTGGTTCCGTGTCGTCGAATGCGCTAGCGTCCCCGCTTGGTATACAGGTCGTGTGTTTTGTTACCCAGAAACGAGTATTACCTTTCTGCTTTTGACCTATGTTTGTTGACGGTTATAATCCTGGCCAAGTGTTTGTCGTGGACCGGGGAATATGGCGGTATGCCTAGGTGCAGTTCAGGCCATACCAGCCACTTACGCCTTCTCCCGCAATCGATCTTCTTGACTATGTCTTAATACTGAGTTCTGGCGGGGAAGGAGGAGAAGACAGTGCCTTAGATGTTGCGGAAATCTCCCACAACTATAAACTAATTCACATACAAGTCACCGGGCCTGTTCTCAACCTGCTATGGAGCACACGGTGGACATCGTCGGCAACGACGTTGGAACTGTCAAATTTGCCCCCACTGATCTCGGCATAGACTGACCTAATAACTTACAGAGGTAACCTAAGAGGCACCCGCCTGTCTGGCATGCAGGGTCAACGCATCTTACTTTACCAATATCGTTTGGTTATTAAGCAGACCACATGCTATCTCTTGAAGACACCTGCACGGTTAAAGTGGCTTTAAAACTAGCTCTTGTTCTGTTCCCTTTGAAGCATTTTATATCGCTAGGAAGTAATGTGAGACCTCTGCGTGAACCAATGAATTAAATGCACTTCCGACACGTCTGGCCTAATTACTATACAGGCTTAGGCTCCTATTCCAATAATTTCAGCTTAAAAGTCCATTAGTGTTTGTGAGTGTGGATTTTGCGGTGGTGTGGTTATAACGCACGTGGCCTATCTCATGAAAACTGACGAAAGAATTTGATGTGAGAATTTTTGGACGTCTTAAACGCTGTGCATCTTGTATGCTCGTCCATCCTCTTTAAACAGATGTCATTTTCATCTGTAGCAATTGTTTTCACGTAATTTTAGCTAACACATGTTCAGAAAAACGTGGGCGGAAAAGAACTTTGTCATATATTCGTGTAATTTCCCATGCTAATAACTACCCCCGAGTCTGGTTAAATATTTTAAAATATTTTTCTTTGAAAGGAGAATAACTTACTCTCGAGAGTTCTACTAAAAAAGCTCAATGCATTTAGTAATCCATTTTTGTATAGTGCTAGTCGTGTGTATCAGCTTGCCGATAAGCATGTTATTTAATAGAACCAGGCGTTTTATCGATTTTTAGGAATCAGATTAGCAGACTTCGAATATGGGGTTCCATTTTTGAGTTGGTCCTCTTATGTGACCTAAACGACCATCTGCATGAAAAAGGACGTCCAAGCAGTCGGTGCTATGTTAAATGCCTTCACGATTTTCATATTTTAAGGTAAAATAAGCGTATAAGACAGAATCCGTCTATATCAGAAATTGATTGGAAACTAGAAAAATCACAAAGTATTGAACGATATTTCAAAGGCGATTATAATACTGAATGAAATCCATAATTTTAAAAAGCTTCAATCAGTTTCACAGAGAAATGATTATTGATGCGTACACAAAATAGCATGTTTGCGATTGCAACGTCAATTGAATTAAAATTGGTTAGTCATGTACCAGCCTGGCAACGTAATCCTTTTTGGAAA
Source organism: Spirometra erinaceieuropaei (assembly GCA_902702965.1). Lineage (NCBI taxonomy): Eukaryota > Metazoa > Platyhelminthes > Cestoda > Diphyllobothriidea > Diphyllobothriidae > Spirometra > Spirometra erinaceieuropaei. The sequence goes on along the minus strand of CACRXP010000031.1, from coordinate 887,674 downwards.
CTTTATTCCCATGACGTCCATATCAGCAAACTTAAGCACAATCATGTTTGCATTCCTGAATTGCATTTCAAATGATATAAAGCAGAAGGATTACTACAAATCCTCGGGAAGCCGTTTTAAAATCTATACTAACGATGCTAACTGGTGGCAAACCGCAAAACCTGAAACTACACGAGTTTCTTAATGATATTTAAATGCAAATGCCCCTAACATAGTGTATTCGGAGGTTATTCTGTTTGTGTTGTCATATTTAATCAATGTTTGGTATGGATAGGCTTTCTGCACATCGAAAGCTGAAGTTTACATAATCATAGCAAAACAAGCCGTGAAGTAATTCAAGCCTGGGCCTCGGACGAGAACTCGGTTATTCGATTTACAGTGTGTGACTGACCTCATGAAAAGTTGGCAAAATTCTGGAATGTGTTTCCGAATAGGAAGGATAACTTAAGTGGGGTTGCTATATTGATTATCATGCAGCATAATCCTATGACATTTCGGACTTGCCAGGGTGTCAGCTTTTGAATACAATTCTTTTTGACCTCTTGCAGATACCACACTGGGCGACAAATGACTACTTACATAACAAGAATTTTCCCTATTGATTTTAGATGGCCGTATAAATTCAAATATATTTTACAGAAAACATGCACCAAATAAGCTTTCTTTTGAACATTTTGTAGTAGATCACATATTTCATGCCCAAAGAAAGTGTACATCTAAGTTTTAAAAAGTTTACCGATTCTCGAATAATTAACGGCCTGATCTGCAATTACATCAGTGTTTACCGATTTCAGTCTTCAATTGGCATGTTTTCCGCGTAAGGAAAATCATATATTTATGTATGTCCTTAAGATGATATCACAAAGAGTTCATAAAATTTCGCAATTAATCCGGACCGTGTTGTACATTTCTTGAGGAACATTAGTAAACGGGCATATGCGGTTTTGCATGCATGGACATCGCACGGTCTTAAAAATCTCATAATTAAAAACTTTTTTAAAACCCATATATACACTTTCTTTGGGTAAAAAATATAAAGATAATGTAATTTCCCAAAAATGAGCAAATGAAATCATATTTTTTGCTGGCTATTCGGTAAAATATATTTGAATATATGAGACTGTCTAAAATCAATAGAAAAAATGCATTATATATAAGTAAGCATTTTCAACCGAGTGTGGTTACTGCAGGAGGCCAAAAAAACGGCATTCAAAAGCCGACATCCTGTTGAGTTCGAATGGTTATTGGCTTATGCTGCATGATGATCAGTATAACAACCCCACTTAAGTAATCCTTCCTAATCGGAAACGCATTCCAGAATTTTGGCCAACATTTCGTGAGATCGGTAACGTACTGTATCTATCTGGCGCCAGCGTACAGAGCTCTACGCAGTCACCTCCAATCTTGCACCGTCGACCGAGGATTGACCTCCATGCCCTATAACTGTCGCTTGTTCAGTTGTTGCCACTACCTCTGCCGATGGACTCCTGCACGAATCTGAAAACTCAGAACAATATATGAAGTGTTCCGGTGCTCGACCCTTCTTCTTCACTTAGGCATACACCTGGAGCTCGAAAGTTTGCCTGCATTCACAATCATAACCATTTTTGACATTTTTGGGATTTTCCGCTTTTACGGAAAACGTGGTATTTATAAACAACGCATAATTACCTTTGACATTTTTGGGTTTTAATTCCCTTAAGGTTATTATTTATTCACAGATATTGGGTCCACACATCGGTGTCAGTTTGCGAGTGATTAGCAGTCATTCGTAAATTTCAGCACCTTTAATGTATCAGGCCACGCATTGTACATACGTCTTACGTTATGCGCAATCGCACCTTCCTTGTGAGAAGCCAAAATAGTATGTGGACTTGTATTAGCAAAACGAGGCGGCATTTAGTTGACAAAATTCAAGCCCACATGAAAGCCGCTTTTCTGGTTAAAATACAGAAAGTTCCCAAACATCCAAATCCAACCCATTTCTACCTACTATGTGTCGAGTTGCACGAATGAACATCTGCCTATAAACTGGGCAGAGTAAAAAAATCTAATTATTTTTGCATTCTAGAAATTATGTATCAATGGATGTAAGTGCTAGATTGCCAGAGGACCTCTCAACAACTGAACCAGTATTCCACACTCTTTATCTTCTCCATAGACTTAGTGTTCCACAGTTTGTGTCACAATTTTAGACACAGAACGTCTGAACTTCCTCTATGAGCTATGTTGTCACCCATTGAGTAATTCACCTCTTCACGATGTTTCATCTGAACTGTTTCCCCTCTGTCAATACTTGCCCTCCAGAGACTTATTGGCAGATAAATGCTCCACTGAATATGACAAACAATGCATTTTCACCCACGGCGACAGAAAACCGGAAGATATTTGCGTCATTGCAGAAGATGCTTAATGTCGATGCGTTTACCTCATTGAAAGCACTACCAACGAGTGAACTGTCGAAGATCGATCACAAGCTGACATCTCACTTGGCTAGCATTTTGGGGTCCACGAGGCAAAGTAGACTTTTTGAAGTAGGTTTGCGGCCCAGGCTTCAAATTCAGGAGGCGGATGCTGATTGCCTCAGCTGGATTGCTATGGCAGCGACCGGCTACGGAGAGGGATATCTGTACAGAGAAATGTCAGTGTCCTTATTAGAGCAACTACGGAATGAGAAGGAAGTGGTTTGGAGTATTTTTGTTGGTTCGTTTCTTCCAGTGTTTGTCCGAATTTTAAACCTGGACCACCTTAAATGCACTTGCGAGTATCAGTATGCTTTCCCGTTATTGGCGGAAGCTTACGACATCTTGCGACGCATCATTTAGACAATTTACCCCCGCTCAGTGGTAGTTGGCCTTAGTTAGGCACAGCGGATAACAGCATCATATAACGTCGAGTTTGTGTTAAACTTCCACAGCGAAACAAAAAGAGGAGCATGGTTGGTGCGGTATTGTGTCTTGTAGTCGCATCTGTCAACCGCTCATGTTTCACTTGCGATGTTGAAACCCCTACATCGTCAGGTCCGCTGCCACCTAATCAAAACCATTTACTAAATATAAATGTGGACTGCAGTTAAACAGGATTTTTGTTTTTTTGACGCACAACGGTGGGTATTCAGTTGACTTCTCTTTATCCTTCACAGGGTGTAAAGCAGCAATCGACTGGTGATGGAAGTGTTCGGACGGGTGCTAATAGAGTTGATTTCGGAGCACGTCACTATTGGCAATTATAAAGTTCACCCGCCATTTGCCTGCCTCTTAATCATTTATGAACGGTGGTGATGTGCGGTTTAAAGGAAAGTACATGTCACTTCATATAAAGACTAACCGATGTTTGTGGTTGAGACAACAGTGTGTGTGTGTGAGTGTGGCGGAAATAACGTTTTTGGAGAGGATGGCAATTGTCAATTCTGGGATGTCTAGGAAATATTGTAGTCCAGCTTAAACTGCCTTAAAACACTGTATTCCTCCGGTCAACATCTCTATAATTAACTGCCCGGGAATCAACTCTACACTGCCAACCTCATGTTCGTAGACGATACGCGTACCTCATAGTAAGATTTCCATCATCCTAAAATATTGCACACTTTAAAGTCCACAAAATTGTCATTGTCTTGAGAAAACCTGCAGAGGAAATGTAGGAAGACCAAATTTATTCACAACATAAATTGACAGGCTTTCAGGGGTAAAAGCAAGAGGGAAGCTGAGGTTTCAAATAATTGCTCTTCATTAGTATATGTACTGCATTTGCTGTTGATTCAACCCATCGATTCCAACTCCTGTCCCGATAGATTGAAATATACGATGTAATCTTTTCAAAGATATCCGGTAGCACGCTGAGCATTCGAAGAAATCTAGTATCTGGCATTCTTTTCGAAAAAATATATCCGAAATGAGCAGATCCTGTTATATTCTTCAAGTTGAATATTATGCTCTCGGAGAATTTAGTATCCTTTTTGTTCCGCTTGTGAAGGCCTTGAATTCTCTATATAAAATAAACAAAACTAGGTTGTCAGTTCGGCAATGTGGAAAATTACAATTATCACGAATGCTTATACATATTCAGCTGCAACTAAATATGTTGAAAGCGTAAATGGATGAGTAGACAGAGCTGAGGAACAGTAGTTATGTTACGAAATTGCATTCTAGGCAGACCTTTAGCAGTGTTAAAATACTTTGTTCCTAACATTCACTGGATGACAGGAAATATGCACTTTATAGAATCAATCGTAAAAATTCAAACTAATCTCACACGCTTATGGGCATTTGTCCCCCAGCCAACTCTTAAGCCCACCAGATATCCAGCCATTTATTTAAATTTGATTCCGTAACCCAGGTGCATGCCGAGGACTTGATTTCCCATTTAATATTACATAATCTTTTCTCCATACAGTGAACCATAAGACTGCAGTAGTGCACATGAGCGATTAATTATTAAGTCCCTGGTAACGCAACTACGATGCCTCCAACTTGGTAGGACGTGCGTTTACAATGTCAAAATTCGCGTACATTAATTTACAACGGAGCATCACAAGAGAGTGGAAGAGTAAGTTTAAATGTTTGGACATACGTCCTTATGGAAAGTGATTTGCAGCTTCGGAAATGTAACGTTGCAACCGACGATGAATTTTGATGTGGAAGTCGTCTTTTCTGGTAGGCATCCAAGCGTACGGGCAGTTTCGACAAAATAAAGCTTGAATTGGGCACCATCGACACTTCGTCTGAGCAAATTCAGGTCTATTCTCTTCAACATGCTCAGCAGCTGATCAAAAGGATTTGCAAATCCATCCTCATAGTAGAGTGCGTTGCATATATCACTCTCCTCGTATTTTCGAATAGGCACAGCTGCAGGTTTTTGAATGTAAACAAATTATCAAGTTTAGTTTTTAAAAATAATAAAGCATCAGATAATAAGTTACGTTGTATTTGTCAGCTGAGACTCCGGGAACAGGGTTTTGGCGTAGAAAACAGAACTGTGCAAATGTAACAGTGGGGAATTCTACTGAACAATAGCTAACTATCATTTATCGCACAGTATTCATATGTACCGGCTTTAAATCAATATAACATTTACATGTGAACAATGTTAATCCAGGAAATCTAGCTTATTCACGCTTTCATGTAGGTTGCAGATTAATGAGTGAATATGGATACATGAACAATGCTATAAAAATGCAACGAAATGGATTTAATTTGAAAAAAAAGGATTGCGTCTTGTAATCTAGTACCCATGGCATAAACTGAAACGTTGTGGGCTTTTCGATGTTCCCTGTGACATAGAGGACGGATTATTATTAGATGAGACGATGTGACAATTCTAACAAAGCGAACTTCTCTGCAAAAATGAAAGTCTACCATTGTTTAAGATAAGCCCTTGTAAGGCGAAATTCAGGTGTACTTTATCCGAAATCTAAAATGTAGACTGGGTTGTAAGTTATGACGTGGATAATCCCGGGCCTGCATATTCTTGTAAAAGAAGTATATCATAATGTATATGTTCGGTAAGTGCGCAACTGAAAGCGAATGATTATGATAATTACTATTCACGCAATAACACCAGGTGCAAAAATATAGATATGTCAGTTTGAAAACGGAGGCGCAATGCGTTCGGTTCCAGATCAGTGGACTATCATCATACCGTAAATCTCCCACACAGATTGAAACATTGCAATATGGAAGAATAAACACAACAAAATTGCGCACATGACGGAGTAGAAGTTGTACGCGACACCGCGGATTTAAATTGGAGATGAAAGCGTGCCTTCTGAAAATATGAGACAGACTCAGCGAATAGGAGACCGTGCAGTTTAAACTCTCCACTCTCGATATCACTGCGCGTACTGCAAATGGGAGAAAAATGTTTTGTTTTTTGCGAATGAAGAATGTATTTTAGAGTTGCTACGATAAGTTATCTTTAGTCATACTTTGTTCAAGATGCTGCAAAATCTCAGTTAATAAATTACGCAAGTGTCATAAGATTTATAAAAAAACAAGATCACCTAGTACGGGGCAGTTCATGTCTACGTTTTTGTATTTCTGTCCATTTGCACCTAAAGTCGCGTGCCAGAAATTACAATGCAGAATTTCGATAAATCGATGTGCGGCAAAAGGTATGCCGGAAGCCATGGCACATAGCCGGGAGGATTTTGCAGCTATTGGTTTGCAATGAGAGGAGTTATCAATGGCATCCCGAATTTGATCTGCACATTGTTTGACCGATTGGAAATGTCGTTGTTGTTTTATATCGGCTGAATAGACAATAGTCTAAGAAGAGAGCATTCGGAGGGCTCACCTTAAAACTAAAAGGAAAAGTAACAAGAAAAACAACGAACAATGAGGTGGAGAATGCAGACATTTACGAATCTTCCGATTATGATTTGTAGTATGTAATAGGAAATAAAACGACGGATGAAATAAAGACTATAAAAAAGCTACGCGTTACGTCAATGTTTTCAGTTTTATGTACTCAATTGCTGCTAGTCAGTGTACTGCTTCCATTTCTGCTTTAACTGCCGAAATCCATCTCCTCATTTGTTATAACCTTTTGAACTGAATTCTTGGGCCAAGTTTTGCGCGAGGTCGTCCTCCAATGAAGCACAGCAGAAAAATGCATGACTTATGCAGAAAACGTTTAAGGTGGAGACTGTACTCATCATCCACCTTTGGCCTACAAATGTTGTAAAGAGGATGCTCGCATGAAGAAATGGAAATGACCATAGAATTTACAACAAAATTGAAAACGACTTTGCAGAGACAGTAAAGAACATAAGGCAGACTAGACTTGCCAGAGCAGTAATAGATAACTTGATAATTGATCACATATTTGTAGCTAAGGATGGTGGTAAAGATTGATACCTATATATTGATACGTAGTATATGTTTTGAGTATGGATGTGTGCTTTCCTATTCTGCCATTGAAAATCGAGGTATAATGTTTAGTGAAATACGGACAATACCCACTCTATCCCACTTCATTCAGCTGCATGCTGTCTGTTATGCTGATGCTGCCTATCATGTGGATCAGCCGGATGTCGAAATAGACTACCGAACAGACGGAAACTTGCTTAGAATTCGTTGCATGCAACCATTTTCAAGAGTATCAAAGGTCGTAGTTGACGATCTATTGTTCGTGGACGACGGTGCTAAGGCAATGAGCACGGAGAAAACAGTATTCTTGTGTTAACCGACATCAAATACTGAGTACACCACGAGCCGTGTTGACTCTAGCTGGTCAATGCTAGGAATTATCCACGCTCTCATCGCAAGTGTTTCCAAATTTGGCCTATTGCCAATAGAAGCGAAGAACCGAGTCCCAGGAAGTAGTCTTGTAGAAGGAGACACGATCGCCGGGACAAGAGCTTTATTAGCCTGACGTTTCGGATTCCTACTCGAATCCATCATCAGAGACAAAAGAGCAGAAACGGGTGGTTGTTGCACAAGGGGCTGCGGTATTTATAGGATGCATCAGCCATGCTACCGCATACCTATGAACGTTCACGGCGTCCCCCTTTCATCCGGGATTGTCACACTTGGTGTGATCATTGCTTGATGGCCGACATTCGGGTCGATAATTGCTGCAATTTCATCACGTGCGTTGGATGTTGGCGTGATGATTGCTCGACCATCTGACGCGTTGACCCGGGTGTTGGGAAGAGTGTTCACCAGTGCGCTCCCCGCGTGGCCAATTACTCCGCCTAGACGAAGTCTCAGCACGCTGTATTGAATGGGAAGATCGTTGCACTTGTCGATGGACAAAGCAACTACGTCGGAGAAACCGGAAGACAGCTCCGAACGAGAATGGCCGAACACGCGGCAGCGGTGCGCAGAAATGACGCCAGCTCTTAAGTTGCGACTCATTCGACGACATCCGGCCACACATTTAAATTCGATGAGGCCGAAATTCTCGCAAGAGGTGACAACCGAGTGAGCCGGGAGCTACAAGAATCATGGTTTACTGGCCCCCAGTCCATCAACAAGTGCAACGATCTTCCCATTCAATACAGCGTGCTGAGACTTCGTCTAGGCGGAGTAATTGGCCACACGGGGAGCGCACTGGTGAACACTCTTCCCAACACCCGGGTCAACGCGTCAGATGGTCGAGCAATCATCACGCCAACATCCAACGAACGTGATGAAATTGCAGCAATTATCGACCCGAATGTCGGCCATCGAGCAATGATCACACCAAGTGTGACAATCCCGGATGAAAGGGGGACGCCGTGAACGTTCATAGGTATGCGGTAGCATGGCTGATGCATCCTATAAATACCGCAGCCCCTTGTGCAACAACCACCCGTTTCTGCTCTTTTGTCTCTGATGATGGATTCGAGTAGGAATCCGAAACGTCAGGCTAATAAAGCTCTTGTCCCGGCGATCGCGTCTGCTTCTTCAGTTTGGCATATGCTTATATTTCCCTTCCCCTTTTTGTAACCCTCTTTCTAGCGTGATCAACGTCATTTTAATTAACTAGTTTTGTATTCCTTACTTGAGCTGGGAATTCGATTTGCTAGAACAGTGACAAAGGGAACCTTAGTCTAGGGTATCGATTGTTGAGGTTTGTTATTTTTTTCTTATTACCTTATTCTATCAATAGTACCGTAAACACACCGAAATCTGCCTTGGCTTATAGGCGTGACTCAATTTACCAAGAATTCTACAGTACTCGAAAATGAACCATGCATTGAAGGAAATTAATTTTATCAAATGCAGACGCGTTCCATGAAGAATGAATCGGACATTACGGAACAGTCTCTCAGAATAGACAAACCAGATGCCTTCGAAGGGCAATCAGAGCTGAAGAAAAACGTCCAGTTCGGCTCCTGTAAGAACGCTTCTATTAGTAGTCGTAGTTCCAGTAAAAACGTTAACGCCTTAAGAAAAGCCGAAATAGAAAAGAGGCCAGTTCAACTTGAGGCCGAACACCAACGGGCTATTTTTGATGCCCAGAGAAGAACCGAGCTTGCCGGTATAGAGGCAGAGATCGATGAGGAGATGTCCGATGACGATCCGTGATGATGATCCGTGGATGCCGTCGCTCATGTCTCGGGATATTTGAAACAATGCACATTGAATGAAATTTCTCCTAAAACGACTAGTTATTGCCAACGTGAGAATGCTTATATGTCCAAATCGAGTGCTAGGAACCTGTCAGATGCCAGTTTAGAACTGCCCAAAGTTGGGTTGTACTGGTTTGACTGGAACCTACTTCATTATTAAAAGTTTATGCGAGAGTTTGAAGTGCACGTGGACATCAGGTTTGAAGAGGCTCGACAGAGTCTTCTGTACTTGGTTCAGCATTGCAGAGTTGATGCGAGAACGGTCATAGAATTGTGTGTCATGCTGCTCTCACAGTTGGCAAATTCAAGAGCACGGGAACTATTGAGCAGCTTATTTGGCCAGCCACATGTGGTGGCTAATACTTTTCTGGACGGTGTCTTCAGACAGGCGCGCCAAGTTAACCAGACCGCAAAGGCGCTTTCAGATTTGTGCATAAAAACAAAAATTTGTGAAATAGTGCTCATAAGAAGGAATTACGTTTCCGACCTGCAGTCACGGAAGGTCCTAGAGCGAATAATGCAATGTTTGCGTTTTTTTATACAGATCCAGTGGGCTGAAGTTGCTGAGAAAATATCTATGCACAGTAGAGATCCGGACTTTTCAGACCTCACGGAATTCGTAAATACGCGAGCTAGGATGGCAAGAAGTCGTTTCACTCGAACCAGATCGACGGCCTTGTTACATATGTTCTAATGCACATGAAGTGGCAAATTGCCTACGCTTAATTTCAGTGGGTGTTGCAGATCAGTGGAATCGTCTGTGGGAACACAAAGCGTGTTTTGTTTGTCTTGGTAATACGCATTTTGCCAAGGTGTGCAGTTCCAGACAACTTTGTGGTCAGTCCGGGTGCAAAAAAGACACCATACGCTTTTGTCGTCGGAAAATAATCAACGAACATTACATTATGAAGGGCTTTGTGCCCTGACTGGAATTACGTATGTACCATCACGACTGGGAGTTATTCCCGTCAAGTTGGTAACTCCAAATGCTTACGCATTTTTGGACAGTTGCTCGGATGTAACTCTGATTAAACGAAAACTCCTCGTCGGAAATGGAGTGTTAACAACGCCAACGCCAACGACATTGAAAATAATCACCTTAAGTGGTTCAGTAAAATGAAACTCGGAAGTCAGAAGTCTAAGGGTGCTGCCCATGAGTGAAACTGAGTCAGCTGAGATTGACAGGGCTTTGGTGGTTGAAGACTTGCCACTCAGTGCACAGCCGTCAAGTAAAAGGTTAGCCTCTTCGTGGCAACACCTGAGCGGTATAGTGTTCGACAAGCTCACTGATTGCGGGGTTGGCATACTTATTGCGAATGATATCGCGGAAGCTCATTGGGTGCTTGACCAACGTCTGGGTGGCACAAGGGAACCGTTCACCGTTAAAAGACTGTTGTACTGGATGCTGCTTCGATCTTCACGCGGCCGGCAAAACAGAACGCTCTCTGTCACTACATTATAAATCAAGAAAAGGGCGTGACTCACAACACTAAGAAGCTATATGACTCGGAGTTTTCGGACACTACGACTACGAGTCACTCATTGGAGGACAAACGGGCACTGGCTATTGTGTGATCTTCCGTTACACTCACAAAAGGGCATTACCAACTGTCAATCCCTTGGTGAAACGCTACACTTAATTTACCGGATAATTTTCAGTTGGCGCGTAAACGACTAATCTATCTCAAGAGGAAGTTGGGTCAATTGTCCAAATTACTTAGGAAATATAGGCAAACATTCCCTTCGTGCGTGAAGGATGGATACATCGAGCCAGTTGACGGTAACAAAGCGTTTCCAGTTACGAGACACTAGTACTTACCACACCACCCCGTTGTCAATCCCCGAAAACCAGAAAAAATCGTACTGTTTTTGACTGTGCTGCCAAGTGTCAGGGCGTGTCTCTGAATGACAATCAATACCATGGACCTGACCTTAAAACTAAGTTAGTTACTGTATTGTTGGGATTCCTACTTGAGCGTATTGCAGTGGCAGGGTATATAGAGGAAATGTTCCTGCAAGTGAAAGTGGGCCCGATTGATCGACCTGCTCTGAAATTTTTGTGGTGGGAAAATGACGAGCTTGAAGGAGAGCCGGTTGAGTTTCGGTGGACATCTCATCCATTCGGATCGACTTCGTGGCCCTTTTGTGCCACCTTTCCGTTACAAAAAACTGTTGCAAATTTCGGTTCATCCTACTCTTCGTCAACTTGCAGAGTGATTCACCAGAGTATATACGTTGATGATTGTCTAGTCTCGTTGTGTGATGTCGATTTCGCCAAATGTTTCGTGGACGAATTTTGTAAACACCTTTATCAAGCCGGATTTCGTATGCGGTACTGGGCTTCTAATGGCCGACGTATAGTCTCGGTCGTTAGTGCGACTGAACGTTCTTCTGGTATGCGAGATATTGCCGTCAACTCCCTACCAACTGAACGAATTTTGAGGCTGCAGTGGGATACGCATTCCGATATCCTGATGATAAGTTTCAATATGCCCGCAAAACCGTCCACTCATAGGGGTATTTGTCTTGTTTGTCCTCTTTTTATGACCCTCTGGGCTTTGTTTCGTCTTAGCTGATACCATGAAAGTGTTTACTGCAATCCTTATGCAAAAACAGACTGAATTGTGATGGAGAATTATCTGGCATCGAGAGCTCTGTTTGGGAAAACTGGATCTCTAATTAACGGAGCCCGAAGACTTTTCGGCTAGCCCGATTTCTAAAGCCCAAGCATATCAGCGATCCGATGCGAGCCGAACTGCACGTGTTTTGCGATGCCTCGGAATTAACATACAGTGCAGTGGCATATGTTCGCTTTATTAACGACACATTAGATCTACATTGTTCACTCATTTATTCGAAATCACGTGTTGCACCCCTCAACGCCGTCTCTATACCACGTTTAGAGTTGGCAGCTGCTACTCTGGCTGTGCGCGTGGCTGATCTCATCCAGTCAAGTACCGATAGGTACTTCCAAACAATAACTTTCTCGACCGATTCTATGATAGACTTTATTATATAGACAACGAATCAACCAGGTTCTGCACATATGTGGCCATACGACTGGCAGTTATACATGATCTGTCTGTGATTTCTCAGTGGAGATACGTGAGTTCGGACGTTAACCCGGCAGACATTGCTTCTCGAGATGCGTGCAACTTTGCGCTGATACGTAGATGGTTGTACGGTCCGGAAGTTTTAGTTCAACCTAAAAGTGAATGGCTCGTACAACCTCCAATAGGACAACCTTAATACCTAGAATCCAAGAGGACAACAGCCCAAGTTACTTTAGTAAATCAGTGTGATGGTTTAGACGAACTAGTTATGCGTTTTTCGAGTTGGACAAAGCTACAAAGGGCTGTGGTCTGTCTCCTGCGTTTCAAGCAGTACGTCAGATTCACCACTGGCAAGGCACCTCAGGAGACGCTGATGTTGGGTTCTATCCGAGTATCCGAATGCGCCAAGCTAGAATTAGCTTGATCAAGCTTATACAAAGGAAGCACTTCTCAGAAGAATTGGATATTCTGTAGTCTACACCAGCATATTATCAGAAAAGAAAGTCAGTGAGAAATATTGGCCTGAGAAAGTTACGTCCGGTTTTGATTGAAGGAGTAATATGCGTTGGTGGTCGCCTGAACTACTCAAATTTTTGTTAATCATTTAAACACCCGTCAATCCTCCCATACAATCATCCCGTGACGAAATTAATCAGACATCACTTTCATGAATTGGAAGGCCATTCTGGGACAGCCCAAGTCCTAGCTGCAATCCGTCAAATGTTTTGGATTCTAAAAGAAACCGTTTTGCAAACGCCAATTTCGACAACTTCAGGGACAGATGATGTCTCCGCTTTCCTTACATAGAACAAAAGTCCGTTGGTATCTTTTCTACGTGCGTTGGGGTGGACGATTTTGGTCCGTTGATGGTCAGTTGCGGACGATCTTCGGAGAAATGCTATGGTTGTGTGTTGAGCTGCTTTCAGACGGGAGCCGTTCATCTTGAGAAAGCCGCTATCCTGACCACGAATTATTTTGTTAAGTGTCTGATAAGATTCGTAAGTAAACGCGGACGTCCCACTGACATCTACAGTGACAAGGAAACCGATTTTGTTGGAGCAGCAGTGGGACTCCGAAAGGGCTTAAACCATTGGTACCAAAAGAGAGTGTCGGACCAACTGCTAACTCTAAAGATACAGTGGCATTTTAACCTACCCGCTGCCAGCCATCGGGAGGCGTCTGGAAACCCACGATCAGGTCCCAACTACGGATTCTTCTTGCTCTCTGTAAGGAGCAGTCCCTAACTGACAAACAGCTCGGCAACCTCTTCGTGCAGGCTGAGCGTATATTAAATGATGGACCGCTTGTCTCGCTAAAATCAGATAGCAACGGCTTGGAACCGCTTACCCCGAATAGCTTATTGTTGATGAGGAACTGTCCAGTGCTACCTTGCGGTGACGAATCGGTGGCACGGTACCACGCTGGATGGAAACAAGCACACTATCTCAATGGCGTATTTTGGAGACGATGGGTAAAAGGATATTACCCAAGTCTGCAGAAAAGAACAAAATGGACAAGAGAAGCCGGGGAACTGAAACCAGGTGATGTGGTTTTAGTTTCTTTGGAGCGCACACCTCGTGAGAATTGGCCTTTGGGAGTAATAGATACGTGCGAAAGGAGTCGCGACGGCCTCCTTAGGATGGTATATATTAGAATGGCAGGCAGTCTGTTAAAAAGCGATGTTAGAAATATTTGTCTACTTGAGGATCAGAGCAGCCCTTTACCTCCAAACTCAATGGTCGTTCTCAAGAGCCGGACGTGGAGAATTGGCGGGTGGTGTTGTATCTAGCTGGTCAACGCTTGGAATTCTCCACGCCCTCCTCACAAGTGCTTCCAACTTCGGCCCCTGTTGACATTCCCCTTCCCCCTCTTGTAACCCTCTTTCGAGCGTGATTGGCGTTCTTTTAATTAATTAGTTTTTGTGGGAAATACGTGTTCTCCGAAAATATAGTTTATGAAGATGGAAGTGTGGGGATTTTTCATAAGTTTATAATTATGAAACCAACTGATATCCAGGCAATTTATACTAAAAGGTGAATAAGAGGCTCACTCGGAGGGTTTTTCACGAGAACGTAAGTACGAATATGCTTTGCCTTAGAGGAAGTAGTTAACATGCAACTTACAATTTTGGAATATGCGGACACGCTTGTGCTGGTTGGAATACGCAAAAATTGCTGGACGGTTTTGAACAATTTAATCACACATTTCAACCAAAGGATCTTCGAAAAGAAGCACCGTGACGTAAAATGGACAGAATGAAGGCTACATTTGCAGATTACTTCCGGACAATACAACCGGATTTATTAAAGCATCAAAAATATCCGAAAAATCCTATTAGCTCTGACTCTGCGAACCTGGTGCTTCGTTTGTAGCTGTTGTATCCGAAAGATTTTCTAGTTTTTACTCGAATATCAGTACTTCGTAAATGATCACATCACCTGGATTTTGTAGTCTGAATTTTCCGTAGACTTGACCTCGGTAGACTCGGCGTAGACTGACCCAGTCACTAGCAGAGACAAACGCGTGAGCAACACATGCCAGTCAGTCACGTAGGGTCAACGCAACTAGATGAACAATTTCTATTGAGCTAGTAAACAAACTGTATGCAGTCCTGTGGGAATTTGGCATGAACTAGTTTGTTTTGAGGCACGTTTCTTATAATCAGTATATCGTAAATGTTTTTTTGATCAAGTCTACGCATGCGCCATGCACTTACTTACTTATGTGCATAAGCAGACATGAGCAATAATATTCCAAATGACATTGCAATACGAAGACGTTCTACCAGATCATTTAACATTTAAGCTCAATTTACAGAAGTAAACACGATGCTTCATTGTCCTCGGCTTGCCCTTTTCTACAACTGATATCTACTAGTGCCCGGCTAGATTTCGCTTCCGAAACTGAGTGACATTCCTCGTGCGGTGTGAATGAATGCGACACTTTGTGTATCGTTTAGACGGTTTACGCGCAATCACTCGTTGTTTGTACATGTGAGGCGTATTTGTGCGTGGGTGTTCGAAACAAATATGAATAATAATAGCATACACTCCCAGGCACGCCTACCCTTTCACAAAGGTAGTAAAATATCTAGATATTTGATGTGGGCACACACCCTATGATCGCGTACATCACGCCAAATACCTTCTATATTGATACACCCGCCTGACTACGCCCACTGCCTCAACCTTCCACAAGCGAGCAAAGCAGGTCACTGACACATCGACTTTGCTGATGCACAGCGGGTTCCACAAATCATCGTCTGTGGTTGCAACAATTCGTATCGTCAAAACATGAGACATGAGTGTTGATCAAACACTCCGTCACAACCGGCAGAGGGTGTTCTTTCATTGAAGGAGACAAGATCGCTGGGACAAGAGCTTCATTACCCTGACGTTTCGGAGTCCTACTTGAACCAATTATCAGAGACAAAAGTAGATACGCGCGGTTCATGCACAAGGGGCTGCAGTATTTATAGGATACACTCGCCAGGCTATCGCATACCTATGAATATTTACGGATCCCCCCCCCCCTTCATCAGGGATCGTTGCAAATTGTGTGATGACAGTTTGATGGCTTCGCCGAATTTGAATGTGTGACCGGATCTCGTCGAATGAGACGCAACTTGATAGCTGGCGTCAAGATGTGAAAACCATGTGAGCCGGGAGCTGTTTGATTCATGGTTTACTGCCCCCCGTCCATTAACAAATGCAATGACCTTCTTCTTCCCTATGCGGTGCTGAGACTTCGCCTAAGTGGAGCAATTAGCAACGCGGGGAACGCACAGATGAACACTGTTCCCAACATCAGATCCGGTGGGTCAGATCGAGCAATAATCACATCAGCATCCAACACGCGTGAGGAATTCGCAGCAATTAGCTGCGCGAATCTCAGACATCGAACAGTCATCACACCACGTGTAACGATCCCTGATGAAGTGGGAGGGGGGGGGGGCGGGGAGCCGGGGATATTCATAGGTATGCGGTAGCATGACAGTTGCATCCCATAAATACCACAGCCCCTCGTGCATGAACTGCGCCTATCTGCTTTTGCCTCTGATGATTGGTTCGATCAGGAATCCGAAACGTCAGGGTAATAAAAATCGTGTCCCTGCGATCGCGCCTACTTCTTCAAGACTGCTTCCTGGGACTTGCCGCTCCGCCTCTATTGAAGGTGTTCATTTAGTTTTCTAAATTCTCCACGGAGTGTAATGCGTCCGTCGACGAATGATGATGTGACTGTACCAATGGAAGTCAAATTACTTGTGTTGTTGCGTAGTCAAGATTGGTGGCATTCGATAGTCTGTACTTTCAGCTGAGATTGAACCCCTATCAATATTTTCCCATTGAAAGAACCCCCCAGGCTACAGCTAGTAATCTCACTTCCCTGATGTTTGTGGAAAAAAATCAAGTCGTGTCCAGTGCATTTCATTTATTTGTTATTAAAAACGCATTGGTGCCCTTAATCCACATCGGCCTTCCACTGGCATGTGTGAGTAAACATCCCGCAAATCCTTACCTTTCACAGGAATCGCTACTGCCCACCCAAGGGAAACTGCAGCGTGGCTCAATTCCTTCCACACAACGGACAACGAGTCAGATTTTAAAGCCCAGGATGGGTTTTTGCGAACCTTCATGACTGTAGTGTCAACTGCTTGTATCTCCCGTTGTCATATTCCTGATGCTTTTGACCAATTGCGCCCACGGCCTCCAACTTCAACAACTGAGCAAAGCAGGTCACTTGGATTTTAGCTTCCCTGATACACAGCGGGTTCTACGATTCATCGTCGGAGGGTACAAAACGACATGGCTAAGTAAGGCGGAAACGGATTGCATATTGGCAGCGGATGAGTAACGATTTTCGAGGTTGCTCCGTTTGTGGGTAAACGTACAGTATGTGAACTATCTCATGAAATCTGAAAAAGGAAACTGATACGTGAATTTCTGGGCGCCTTTAACGTTCAGCATTTTGTTTGTTCATTCACAACCTTCGATGAAACGTCCTTTTCTTGTGCATAAATAGTGCTTACGTAATTATATCAACTAAAATATCAGTAAATTTTAGCGAAATTGAGGTTTAAATATATTCGTGCAATTTCACATGCTACAACATGTGTAGACTCCGGTTACGCAACTTAGCACCCTTTTCATTGAAAGGATAGTAATTTACCCGCGACAGTTCTAGTAAACAGATTAAGCAGAACTTGACAAGTTATTTAAAATACAGTAATAACGCAGATAGGGATTCCTTCGTTTAAGTAGGCTGAAATTTTTTGCCGCTTGGAAAATCCCACCTGATGTCACATAGATGACAAATACCGAATGGTCATTTCCAGCTTTAAATATATGAATCACTATTTGTCGTGTAGTTAAGCTTCTGTGCATGCTTTATTTACGCTTTCATAATCCAAGAGCGGAGTTTAAATGCGACCAACACCAGTGGAAATGGCCTCAATGCATAGAGAAAGGCATGTTCTCACGTTTACAGTAGAAAAATATTAGATTTGTTTAGGATCGTGAAAGAACCGGCCGAAAGTGTAAAATTTTTATTTGGGCTCACCGTGCAGAAATGCAAAGTACACAGAGATTCGTCAACCAAGTGCAGTAATAAAGCACTTCTTAAAGAGGCAACTTATTAAACAAAGTTTGTTATTGAACAAAGACATATTCGTTGCGGACTTTCGTTCTGACCAATCATTTTTCTCGAAAATGAAGTTTGATGTTTGAACGAGTTTTCACATGTGACCCAAACGACCATCTTAGTGAAAACGAGCGACCAAACACTCATTAATTCGGCAAATACCTTTAAGATTAATCTTAGTTTAAAGTTCTTAACAAACAGGTCATTCAGAATCTGTCTTTATTGGCGATCGGGTGAATACACTGAAAATCATGAAGTATTTAGCAATATTTCGAGGCCGATCTGAAACTCATCGTAATCCAACACGCAGGAGAAGTGTAAATTAATTTAACGGAAGAAATATTCTCTTTATAATCGCAAAATGGTATGCTTATGATCACGTCCAACAGTTCTATTTAAATTAATTTGGCACCGACCAGCCTCATGACATGTCATCCTATGAAAAAGATTGATTCTACGCCGTACCCATAGGGGAAAGCAAGCAAAATCCAGTTTTTCTTGTTGAACTATAACTCATTTACTTGGAAGAAATAAAAAAAGGAATCACTGGAAAACGTTTCCGGAATCTGTACTCAAAATGGGGGCATTTGACAAACCGTCATTTATGAAATCAGACTACTTATTAAAGGACATTTAGATGTAAACTTCACTTAAACACCGTTATTAGACGTTCTGTTATGTCTGCATTCGTATTGATTGTGTTTGTGAAACGAGAATACATTATGGGCATCTAAAAACCAAGTTTACTCAATTAGAGCCGTTTCTGACGATTTCTGAATATTGCGCTTTTCAAACTTAATCGCCATTTCTAAACAACTTAACATTGCCTTGAAGATTTCATTTGTGTCTTTAATTCTTTTAAACCTGTTCTTAATTAGCATAGAAATCGGACTCATGAAATGGTGTTGGTTTGTATGTGATTAGCAATGTTTCGTAAATTTCAACACATTTCATGAGCTAGGTTACTAACTGTAGGTTCAAACCTGTGTGTCAGGCTGAGCTACGATAAAACACTGGTACTGTGTCTTTTCGACATAGGCGCTGATCGGATTCTAATCAGAACTAGCAGGAAGAGGTCGGCTCGGTGGTCGAAATTCTCAACTTAACTTAAAGCGTTCGTCGACCAGTGATGATACCGTCCAAATGGGGGAAAACTTATTTGTGCTGTTACCCATCCAGTCGCAGGTTCAATAAGCAGTGATTTGTGCATGTAGTTCAGAATAAACTCCAACCTATATTCTTCCCCATGCAGAAAGGTCTAAATTACATCTGCTGGTCCATCTCCCCTGGTGTTCCCAGCATTAGTCTTTGGTATCTGTGTTGGTAGGTTACACGCCCGAAAGTAACTGCAGCTTTTCACTTATTTGGCCGTTTAAAAACGCCAAGCTGTCCATTCTCAATTGATATTTTGCCGACAACTCTGAGAGGACGCCACACATGTAATCCATACAAGTTCAGCAAATTCCTGATTTTCACAGGGATCATTTCATCCAAACAAATAAAAGTTAATGGTCGGATGTGGCTATGTTGTCCCACCTGAGGTAAACAAACCCCAGCTACCTGTAATACGGGACCGGTTATAATAGGGGTTTTAACAGGTGGGGCTAGGGATGCAAAAGCGATGAGTTTAAGTAGTTGAATACAAAAGAAAAGCTATTGGGAATGCGCAGATGTACTTTGAGTGGTTTAAAAATAATTACCCTAGCCTCAAACCCTAACGTCTAACTCTAGTGCCCAGCCCCTAACCCAAATCTCTATTCATAAATGTCAACCATATCCCCTTACCTTAACACCCAATTCCAACTGTATTGTGCCCATCAGGTGGGACTACAAAATCATATTATATCAAGTTTATTTAAGGGCACTATTCAATCCGTTTGGGACACAGGACAGCACTGCAGATTACAAAGTATCTGATGGTTAATATCACAGCAGAACCTGCATAAGCCTTCGTAACTCGGCGTCCTTGCAAATGTTCTCAAGGAATGCAGAAGGTGATACACCACAGTGGTCGGCAAGGCAGCAGCCAAATGTGCGAATATCGTCCGTTGGTTTATTTTCAGGCCGCGATTCAATTCACCTTTCTTTTTTAGGTCTACAAGCTTAGGTGACATGATATTTTCATTGTGACGTCCAAAGAGAACTCATGATTTATATAAGCACAATTTTATGTTGATTAGCGAAGGAGGTTTCTGACCAATAGAGTTTTGCTCTAGAATACTTTGTCCGTAGACAACAGTTTGCTACCAAGAGAGATTACCGACCGGATCTTTTACTTTTGATAACCTGAAATTGTCGCGTCAGAGAGCGGGAGGCAGGGAAGGGGAGTATTTGATTGCAATGGATACGGTGCGGGGTAGCTTTACGCCGAAGCAAGGATTCGTGGGGAACAGTCAAACAGTTCGTTTTGGTGGGTACGGGGGATGATTGGCTCCATAGAACGCAGACCGTCAGACATAGGCCTGATGCCACTGCTGTCGACCACCGAGAGGGGGAAATCGAACGGTGATCATGGGTAGTGAAAGGGGGATGACGTTGCTGTCAGTAAATAATACAAATGCATATATACCGGGATCGTCAGCAAACTGAGGGAAAAGAAAACGTTAAGGAAAAGTATAATCGGTTGGGCTCGGAACCGCGGTCCTGCTTGGTCAACAAATCATCACATTCGTACTCGTAATGGCGTCAGTAGTCCTTGCGCTGCTTGCAGATGCTTTTAATTCGAGATGCTTCACGGACATCTGCGATAATGGTTCCCAATAACGTAAAGGTCCGGGCTATGACTTAGATCTATTGTGTAAAGTTAAGTTTTAGGGTTACGTTTTATGGCTAAGGGTTAAGGCAAGGCTTGAGGTTAGGGTTTAGTGTTAGTCTTAGAGATTAGGTCTAGGATAATGGCTAGGAACTGGGGTTAACCTTTATGTTATGCCTTGGAGTCATGGTTTAAATCAATAAACTACCATTTCCTACTATGTTCATCTACTGCTTAGATCTGATTAGTCACATGGATGTGCGGTTCCGTGTCGATGGTCTTGACTGGTCAAGCACTAGTATTCCTGATACAGTTGGTCTTTACTGGCTTCCTGCACCAAATTTCTATACTGCGCGTTGCGTAAACTGAAATGTATTACCCGTTAAAAGGCACTGGAACATTTAACTACAACACATGAGTAATTCCCTTCATCTCCGCATATTCCCCGCTACATTCCCGCAGTCCCAACCGTAAACCCCTATTATCACAGCTCCGTATTGGATGCAACTGGGCTACTCCATTTACCAGCAGAACCGTATTTCCGAGCTTTGCACAGAAATCTTCGCCGGAAGCAATAAAAGATGCTCACAGAATTTGGCAAACATGTTCTCGCTTGCCCGGCAAAAAAGATATTTCAGTTAACTCGTTTTCATTTATGATGAAGTCTCCCTCTGTCCTTTCTTTCTTCTGCAGTCTGAATAACCCAGGAATGACTAGTCACAGTACTTAATAACTACTGCGCTCCCAATTTTCGGGTACCAGTGTGCTTTTGGCCGCACTGGCCACTGCGGGTCTCATAAAAGTGCATTTTCTTTCTTGAAACTGTATATGAAAAGAAGAGGACGTTTGGTGCCTTTTTAGCTTGATCTGGCCAAGGCACGCGAAATTCTGAACGCCCAAGTACCTGTAGTCTGTTAAATGCCTATCTACTCAATAATACAGTACGAAATGCCTTTGTTCAAAAAGTATTCTTTTACCTGGTGACAAAATGCATTTCGGTTAATATCAACAAACCAGCACTATGCCGTCAATTTACAGCATAAATTGAAACGTTGCCCATGACAAAGTAGACCCAGCAACATCTTGTATTTGATGAACCAGAAGCTGAGTAGGAAGGAAAATTTAAATTGTGACATCTGAACCCGACTGACACACAGGCGGCGGATCAGGGACTGTGAAGTTCGGGTCATATTCTGATGAGATTAATGCGTGCTTCACAGGTAGAATAGTAATGCGTTTCTTTTCGTCTCTTGCATTCACACATGGGAAGGACGCGGGCGAACGACAAGCCCGGTGACAGCAAGCCAAATGGCCGAGCAATCATCAAGCCAACATCCAACACGCATGATGAAATTGCGGCAATTAACGACTCGGACGCGGACTGACGAGACATCATCGCTTCAATTACGACCCCCATCGGTGATCAGGAGAGCTTTTAATGATATTACCCATGCGGTTTCAGGACAAATACTTACCGTTAATAGTGCAGTCCTAGTGCTTCCACTACCTTTATCTGTAACTGGCTTCGATGATGAGTTCGAAAGAGAACCCTATATGTGAGGCAAATAAACCTCTTGTTCCAGCGATCGCATCTTTCTCTGCACAATGACTTGCGTGTGAATTAGTCTGTAGTAAGAGTAGACTTACACAGAATATGCCACACTCTCTTCTTCTCCCAAACTGGGCACGGTGTCTAGACAAAGTCAACAGGACCGGAGACAGGGGAGGCCGGAAGTGGATGGCACGGCCGGACCCGCATCCAATCCACACCCCCTTGGTTCACACAGCAAATGACTGGGATTCTAACCAACAGCAGAAACACCACAACGGGTCTGAATGTTTAGGATGTCTGTGCAGTCATGATCTAGACCTATACACCACGCAGGAGTGCAAGTGCCGGCAGGGAGCAAGTTGTCAGAGAACTGTTAGCGCATAACGACCTGCGATGGCTATGGTTTTTCAGATCCCAGCATAGTAGACGCTTACAGACCTTTAGGCCTGGCGAGCGTGCCTTAATGCTAAATCAAGATCGAATTCCGTAATTATGGTAGCATGCCTCCATGAAGTACCAGGGAACACAGTCATCTGGTATGGGGAGGAACTCTGGGAATAAATTCTTAAAACATGCGACAGTAGGTTTCAGGCAGTAGTGGCACTATTGTTTACGAACCGAAGTGCTTATACATGTAACCGCGCTCCAACCAAAAAACCCACTGATTCTGTCGTGAGCGTATGCCATAATGTAAAAGGAGATTATAAAAAGACAATTGTGCAAGCTTAACAAGCCACTGTCGCTGGGTGGGGAGACTGGCATTCTCCGAAATCAGGTCAAAATTCCTTGCAGGCGGGCACGTACAAATGCCTGACAGCGTTTTCAGGTTTCTAATTTTATGTTGTCATAAAATAAAATCTTGGAACAAGCACTGGCTTGCGAGCACAGTAGCAGGGCTTTTGCTGTCGTCGAATTCACTTAATACATATGCCTGGGGAGTAAAACATGCGACCGTGCGGTGGAACGGAACGTTACGTATCGCTTTCCGCTCGACATCTTCTGTTTGAGTACCTTTGTGTCTCCTCGCCAAGGCAGGTATCCCTACCTTAGGTTAGACAGAGTAATCGAACGATATGAATAGCGACTACATTTGCAAGCGCTCTCGTTCACAATCAAGACTTTTTCTGGCTGTCCTTTCGACGCACGCCATACCAGTGTCCCCTAATGTTTTGCTCCCGCGTACCAGTCTGCTTTGGAGAATTCACGGGGTGAATTTTTTGCAAATTATGAGCACAAGTTAAGACCAGCGAGCTGATTGAAATGCACAATGATTTTAAGACCGCATAAAATCATCTCAACTGGATTTCGATGTCTACGTTTTCCATGATGTTGTCCCTAGTGAGCCCGACATAGACTGACCTAATATCCACAAGAGGTAAGCAGCACACGCCTGACTGACATACAGGTTCAGTGCAGGTAATCGTACCACTGTTGTGCGGGTATTAGTCTAGTCGTATGTATCTCGTTAGAGACTCATTCAGAGTTAACCGGCCTTCAGTTAAAAATTAGCATTTATTAAGTCCGATTTTAAGCATTTAACTTTGCTATGGATGTATGTGAGACCATTGTGTATGGTTATTATGTAAATGCTCTTCCGACTAATTCCGCTAGCAGCGGCGAATGCTTGGGCTTTCCTGCCTACCGTCACATTACCTATAAAGTCTACCGCGTATGCTGCAATTTGAGAACTAGACCGCCTAAACTGTGCCTACGAGAATGACTGAGGTATGTCGTCACATGCGGAGTAATGCGTCAGTTTAATATGTTTCAGTCATACAGGTTCCTCCTATTAAAACTTGCACGCCAGAGAAGTATTCGCAAGGAGAAATAAGGATTACGTTTGATGCGACGTTATATCCTGTGGTCAGGAACATCACATCTGCCATCCTCTGGTCCACAGCCATCTAAATAAAACCGATCGATTAACTAAAATTACGATCGCAATTGCGTATCATTTTTGTTTCTTTGAAGCACAGCAGCAGGCGAGCCCTTAAATTGACATAATCCTTTAGGGAACACAAAGCAACCTTCAACTGGTGATGAAACCCTTCGACTAAATTATTAGTAGACATGTCAACAGGTGTCGGCCGAGTTAATCCTGGAACACGTTCGACGAGTCCTGTTATCAGCAGAAAACTATATTTGCCGGGCACTTACGTGGTAGTTGGTCCATACAAGACTAGGAGATCGAGATGAATAAAGTAACTTCTTTTAATTTCTAGGTATGATTTTCCAAAGGAATACGGTAATTCATTCTGGGAGGTCCAAGGAATATTTCATTGCAACCTAGATTGCTTAACGAAATTATTTCAATTCCATTATCATGCTCACAATCAGCTGTTTGGAAGTAAACCTTTGGGAGTCAAACTCGTGTTCCCAGATGAGCAATTTACCTTTTAATAAGTATTCCATCATCTTTAAATATCGCACAATTTGAAGCCCAGAAAATTATGATAGTTTCGAGAAGACTGCAGACGGCATTACGGAAGACCAGTTGTATTTTCAACACCCATTGTCAGGTTTTTAGGCGTAAAAGCAGAAGGGAAGGCGATATTTCAAATAATAGCCCTCCATTAGTTGACGCACCGCATTTACTGTTGAACGTACCCATGGATTCCAATTTCTGTCCTGATAGATTGAAATATACAATATTATCTTCTCAAAAATACCCGGTAACACGTTGAGCATTCGAAGGACGTTGGCACCTGAATTTCCGTTCGCAAAAACATGTTCGAAATCGGCTGACCCTGGGGTATTTTTCAGCTTGAATATAATACTCTTGGAGTTTGTAGTATTCTCTTCTTCTTGGGGGTCCAGCTCTTGGATATGCTATTTAAGATAATCCAAAATGTACTTGCGTTTGGACAATGCGACAAATATATGAAATGCTAAGGAATGACTGTACCTTTGGATCCGCACATATACATTTCATAAAAAACGTAGACAGACCTGGGAAACACCAGGTATTATAGGAGGTCGAATTTAAAGCACACCTGTTAGCAGTCTTTGCATACTTTCTATTCGGTGGATCATAAAAATTTTGCGCTTTAAGATAAAAATGGTAGGGAGCAGACAGAAACCCTTATGCACGCTAAATGGCCGGCATTTTTTCAAATGCCTTTTGCTTAAAGTCAAATACGTAAACTAGACGGCAGGTCAGACTGTCAATATCGCATTCAATATTGAAGAAATATTTCTGCATAAGATACACGGACAATTATGTTTTCCATCCTCGCTAACAGCAACTATAATCTCTCAAACATGAGACACTTCTCTTGCCATGACTTCAGCTCATAATGTCAAAATATAAACGTATTGAGCCAACATGGATGCATCGGACGGCATTGAAAGAGTAAATAAAAATACTTAATCATACTTCCTTGTGGAACGTGATTCTTAGCTTCGGAAATGTAACGTTGCAGCTGATGATAAAATTAGATGTAGAATTCGTCTTGACTGGTATGCATCCAAGCGCACGTCCATGTTCGATAAAATGAAGCTTGAATTGGGTACTAGAGACGCTTCCTTCGAAAAACCTCAGGTCGATCCTCTTCAGTTTGCTAAGCAGGTAATCCAAAGGACTTGCGAATGCACCCTCAGAGTAGAGTTCATGACATTTTTTGTGTACCCCGAATCTTCGATCACGCACAGCTGCAATTATTTGTACGTAGACAAATGGTTCAATTTATCCTTCATAGTTACACCGCATCAAACAAGAAATTACATGGAATATGTCAACGGATGTGCTGTGGAAAACAGGATGCTGCAAAATGTAATTCTACTGAATAATTCAGACGGCCTTTAATCGCACCGTGTTCACTATGAGCGACTTTATAGCCTTTACTCTACTATTTATATCCAAATAACATCACTTAACGGAATTTATTTACTGCGGGTTTCCGTGTACGTCTTGGGATTAAAGGCAAATACAGCTAGAAAGTCCACTAATTATGCATCAATACACTTGCACAATGGCATATAGTGCAATTATAAATGGTTTCATTCGAATCAAAGGTTTTTTTCTGTAAAAAATGAGCTGAACAAAAACTGATTTATTGCCCGCACTTGATGCCCCTTTAAACATGAAGGAGAGGTTACTATGAGATCAGACGATGTAACAATCTGAACAGAGCGAAGTCCTTCGTAAAGTCAAGGGGCAACTTTCGTTTTAGATAAGCCTTCGTAAAGACTGACTCAAGTGCACTTTATTCAAATTAGATACGAACTTTTAAGTAATGAAGCAGATTATAATATTCCTGTATCTTGACATCAATGTTTGGTACGTGCACCAACAAGATCACACGATTCTGATTTTGGTATTCACGCAATAATACTATATTCGATGATAAATATATCGGTTTTAATTCAAGAGCAGTAGACTAGTAGTTTACCGTCAATCTCCCAAATAAATAAAAACACTGCTACATAGAAAGGGTAATACGACAGCATCGCGCATATGATGAACTAGAAGCTGATGGTGGGACGTTAAATTAAAATTAAATATGAGAGTCGTGACATCTGATGCTGTGGGACTGAGGCGGCGAATAGGAGGCTGTGCAGGTTGAGCACTATTTTCGCGAGGTCACTGCGTATACTGCTCTTTGAAAGTCTATGTTTTGTTCTCGCGACCGATTGGTGTAATGATGAGTACTAAAGATATACAAACTCTAGTAATGCGTTGCTCAGGATGCTGCACGAAACGTTGCCGCTCAGCGCGGTTTTATGTTATTTTGAAATTTTCATCCAATCTCTTTATTTAAATCGAAGTTTTGTCCTGAATATTTGAGCCACTGTTTTGGGCGACTTCATCGTTAAAGAAATGCGGGCATGTTTGAATGAGACATCTGACGGAACACTGTAAATAAACACATCCTCAGCCATAGGCTTACAAATATCGTAAAAAAATTATTGGGATGGAAAAAATTAAATGACCGGAGCGTGCGAGGTAAATTTGAGGAAGACGGTAAAAAAAATGGGACGGTACAGATTTACTCAGGGAGTAACAGGAAACATTAGCATTGATCATACTAATCAGGCTGAAATGTTGATAGAGGATAGCACATTTAATATAAGTGAAACAGCGATTGCCAGGGGGCGCACTACGTGGATGACACCTTCGTAATCATTGATCAGGATAAAAATAAACACTATGGAAAACCACTGATCTCAGTCATTCCTGACCTACAGTTCACGGTGGAAGAGGGCAACCTTCCATTCTTCGATGTCCTTGTCTACCACTAACCAGACGGCAAACCGACGACGTCAACCTATAGAAAACCGCTAAGTTCGCCGAAAATGCTTAGTTACATCAGGAACTACATTCTGCAACACACAGGAAGCTGTGTACGCAAGCTATACCGACGGATAGAAACTCATTGCAGCACGCCAGCTGCCAAACTGGACGAAATAAAACTACTTTAAGAACTCTTTAGGGTCAACGGCTGTCCGACAGCATGCGCTGAACGAAACCAAAGGCAACAAAGGAGGCGTAGTCAACCAAAATCTTGGCGGAGCATTCAGTACGTGAGAGGAGTCTCCGAGGCCGCGCCTAAATTCATCGCGACGCTCGAAATAGGCCTCGGCCACGGGCCCGACTCAACAATCCACCGGCAAGTAATGCGGCCAAAAGACCCGACCCAAACCATGAGATTCGGCCATTATCTATCGACTGCGGTGCAGCTGTGGGACGCTAAACTACGGCGATAAGACCGGCTAGTGCCTGCACACGCGGATGCACGAGCATAAGATGGCCGGGCT
The DNA here is from genome assembly GCA_902702965.1 of Spirometra erinaceieuropaei. Taxonomy (NCBI): domain Eukaryota; kingdom Metazoa; phylum Platyhelminthes; class Cestoda; order Diphyllobothriidea; family Diphyllobothriidae; genus Spirometra; species Spirometra erinaceieuropaei. The sequence continues at coordinate 859,865 of CACRXP010000031.1, read as the reverse complement.
AATTTTAACCCAAAGTCGAAGGTAGCGACTCATGCCTATCAGATGGGACATATCTCTAAATTTGAGGCTGTTGAGATTGTAGTCCTAGGTGAGGATCATACGACAAGACAAGTGCAAGAAGCCTGGACGTCCACTGACATCAATTTGCATCCTTCTTATCTGGTTTTCCGAACCTTATAGACGGGGGACAATCATGGGGCGCTACAATCGGGGCGTCAACGACCCTCCGAGACTTCGCCTAGGAGGTCGACGAAAGTGGGGGCGATTCAGGTCACGGCAGCATGCACGTACGATGGAGCCAAACAGGCGGCATCGGCGAGACACGCATCGAACTAAGGACAGCCGTGCACATCACATCCCAGTCTATTAAAGTGGGTATATGGAGTTCAGTGAGTGACCGGTCTCATGAAATGTTGGCTGAAATTCTGAAATGTGTTTTCGATGAGGAAAGTTTACTTAGGTGGGGTTAAAACATTCATTATCATGGGTCATAATGTTATATATTTAGGAATTGGCAGGATGTCAGTTTTTGAATACTTAACATTTTAATCTTCTGTAGAAGCCTTACTCGGTGAAAAATGACTACTTATGCAGCATGCATTTTTTACAATGATTTTCGACGGTCTTGAAAATTCAAATATATTTTATAGACACGCCGAACAAATACGCTTTCTTTCAGTCGTTTGATAGAGAATCACGTCATCTTTATATTTAATACTCGAAGAAGGAGTATTATTATGTTTGAAAAAGTTTTCTAATTCCAGAATAATTTGGTGCCTGATCAGCCGTTGCATTAGCTCTTGGTAATTTCAGTCTACAAGGTGCATGTGTTAACCGTAGAAAATCTTCTATGTCGTTTAAACGATACTATATAGGATTCATAAAATTTGGCAATGGATGTGGGTCATGTTGTACATTTCATGAGGAGCAGTGCTGTATAAATGGACACTGCACGGTCTCGAAAAGTCTCATACTTATAAGCTTTTTCAAAACCTAATTATATTCCGCCTTTGGGAATAAAATATAATGACGATGTGATTTTCTAACAAAGGACTGAAAGAAAACATATTTTGTTCGTGCTTTCTGTAAAATATATTCGAATAAGCAAGACCATCAAAAATCAGTCAAAAAAATTTATGCTACATAAGTAGTCATTTCCTACCGAATACGGTTTCTACGGGAGATTTAAAGGCAGTGCATTCAAAAGCTGACGTCCCGCAGAGTTCGAAATACTATAGAATAATGCCGCAAGCAAATCAATTTCGCAACAGCGCTTAAGTAAGCCTTCCTAATCGTAAACGAATTTCAGAATTTCAGCCAAAATTTCAAGAGACCGGTTGCTCACTGTAACTACGCGAAATGTCAGACCCATAAAATATCCTTCCCGGTGAACGTTTTCTCTTCCTTTGCGATACTACTTTCATATCGATAAGTAGAATAATGTCGAATAGAGGCATGCGATTTTTCATTCTATCAATGAATGTTGAGGTGGTCTACCATAAGGTTAGGTCGGGGTCGGGCTCAACAACCAAACCGACGGAAAACTCGTCAAAATTCGTTGTATCTAACCATTTGTGAAAGTATCAAAGATCAGAGTCGGCAACCCATTGGTCGTGGCCGACCGCGCACAAGAAACCTACAGAGGAACATGGCAGAAATCGAGGTGGTGACCTCTTTAACGGCGATCGCCGCTCATCCGGCTTGCCTATCAGCACGGAAATGACAGTAGTCTTGCACCAACAGACATCAATCACTGAGATCACCAACTTCCTCTTCAATGACACCGGAACTCATCTCATAGCAGTGATCACGTTCGCAGATTTTAAAGGTACAATATCAAATAATATAAAGATCTGGCGGGTCGGCATAATTAAAATGATTAGGTGCACGCTGATGTGTCGCAACGACGGTTTCCCCAGTTTTCAACTCACTCACTCTTTCCTCTCATTAAAAGCTTTAACTTGTAAAACAAATGGCGTCCAAATTAGGCGCAGTGACGGACGCAAATTAAATGTCACCGCCAGCCACTCCCCGTCCCCCGCGGCAGTAATTTTTTGTTGTCACGAGCACCGCTGGACCGATCAATGGCTCACGTGGACGAATCAGCCACCTGCTTGGCACTGTGCATCTGTAACGTCATCTGTTTTAGGGCACAGTGCAAGGTCCGCGTGAATAACCCACATCTCATCTGAAAAATAAATTGCTTCTGCCACCATTAACATCATTAGTTTAGATTATTATACCATCCCAGGTAATATCATCATCATTACACTTAACAACCTAGTGTAGACTTAATTCCGCTTCGGGACTTTTGCGGGTACACGTTCTCATCACGCATCCGCTTGATCAATCTCTAACGGTAGCCTCACACTGACAACGACAGTCTACTGCCCACACCACCTGCCTCAATCTCTAGACTGCTTCAAGACATTCAGGCCCCACATGCGCATATTCAACCATATGTGCATGCAGAAATGTGAGGTTCGCAGCGACAACACCACAACCAACCTCCTCTCGAACAGGCACATATTACCGAATCATTCCGTATGATGCCTGACTGTCTTCGTGCAGTGTGGGTCAGTTGAACTCAAGTGAGATGCCCTCTCCAATGGTGGGACGGCAGGAACTAACTCATTACAGCAGAAAAGGGCGCAAGTTACGGCACATTATGGCCAGAGCCATTGTCTTCAATTATGCACACTGTAAGCCACACTATCTGTTCTACAGACGTTTTAAAACCTTGCCTTCTGTGGTGGAGCTGGGGCATATACGTTGGCGGTGCAGAAGGCGATGGTAAGTCTGATGGCCTGACAGCAGTTCCGGTGCCTTTGGATGAAGTACATTGTACAGCCACTCAATCCGATTATGCGGAGTTACCAATTATGTCTGATGACATTAACCTGGCAGACGTCTACGAACTGAATGCGTTTACATTTTCATGTCTTGTCTGTGCTGTGCCCAAAGAGTAACGTTGAATGATACGAGTCAGAAAACTAGTTGGGCAGTCCTGATGAATTAGGCACTTATGGCAAATTAAATTGAGTTGATGAAAAACTCGCAGTACTGGAAAGTTATTGATCATTTGACAACAGAATTCAGACGTTCAAAATAGTATAGGTCTTTCCTCAGAAACTTTAATCTGTCGGGATGGCAGATGCGGCCTTGTTATTGAATGTCAGTCAATTTTTCTCGCCTATACGCACTGCTATCTCATTTACCGAATCGCTATTCGGGCACCTCTGATAGCGTGACAACCGCATACTGGAAGATAACTAATTCTCCAGGACGTGCAAATTTCGCACTGAGTACGATCCAACTGCTTACCAGCTGTGCTTTCGCCAGATAGACTGCAGACGGCAATGGTATAGAAAATGACCCCACTTAAATCTCAGTAGACTGTGGATCGCGTCTTACGTGATTTATGGTAGAGTGTTATGGGTAGGGCAGCACACTAGACAGTTTGCTGATAAAATGAAGGAAAACAAGAAAAGAGCTTGAATATATGCCGAAAGTCTTATCCTACGCTATTTTATGACAACAGAAATGAGCGTAGTAATTAAAACAATAAATAAAAAGTAGATTTCACAAAGTAACGGGTTTTGAGTTAAGGTGCGTGAGGTCGTGGGAAGTAATCATTGTCGGCAGTGTAATTTCTGCGACAACTTGCAAATGAATGCCAAGATAATACCACATATAACACGATGCACAGTTTACGGACAGTCACTTGGGGTCCTTTTCTATACCGTCGGCCTGCGGGCAAACTGAGTGGCAGTCCTCTATTCTCCCAGATTCATGACGTCCGTGAGAAAAAATTTAAAAACTAACATACAATGCTGGACCGATCTGATGAAATGTTGACCGAAATAATGGAATGCGTTTTCGATTAGGAATGATTACTAATGTGGGGTTGTAATGGTGCATATCAAGCGACATTATTCCACAACTGTTTCGATTTGCCAGGATGTCGGCTTTTGAATCATTTCCTTTCGACCTCTTATAGAAGCCACACTCCGTAAAAATGACTACTTAAATAGAACGCATTTATCACATTGATTTTCGATGGTCTTATACATTCAAATATATTCAAAGAAAAACATGATCAAAATATGTTTTCTTTCATTTATTTGCTAGAACGTTGCATTGTCTTTACATTCTATACCAAAGTAAAACGTATATTTAGGTTTTAAACAAGTTTCTAATTATGATATTTTTAAGATTGTGAGATGTACATCATACAGCATTGCACATCTCCGCTCCTCCGGTACCGTACATCATAGTCCAAATCCATTGAAAAATTTCACGCACTTTACATGGAATCCTTCTTAAAGCATAGAGGGAAATATGAGTTTTCATATTCGGAAAGCATGGACCTTACTGACTGGAATCGCTAAATGGCCATTCAGCGGCTGATCTGGCCCAAAATTATCGAGGAAATGGGAAACTTTTCAGAACTTAAATGTACGCGGTTGTCGATGTCATAAGACTGCTGTCGGTGCGGATTCTGCTGCATTGAATAACCAAACCAAGAAATTCCCTGCAAAGGTGCAGATCGTAAAGACTTTGAAGAGGCAAGACTAAGGCTGTAAACACTGTCTAGCTAATTTGACCTGAAATGCCACCACCACTGGCATCATTGCAGGAGGGAGTACTGTAATGCGCAGGCTTCGGATACCTTTGTCAAATCTTTCATTAGGATTCTCTACAGACGTCCTCAGACGGAGATCTGAAACATGTGTGTTGTTGATTGCGAACTCAGTATCCCATCGAGTAAGGATCCGATAAAGAATTTGTTGGTTTTAAAACGAATTCTTATCTCGTTCAGGTGCAAAATGGGTTTTATTCAAGAGTAATAGACTATCAGCGTACCGTTAATCTCCCAAATAAATCGATGCACTGTGATGTAAAAAATAAACACCACAACATTGAGCATATGAAGAATTAGAGGCTGATCGCAGGACGGGTGATTTAAATTCATTACAACGTCCACAACATCTGAAAACGTGTCACAGAGACGACGAATAGGAGACTACGCAGTTAAGACATTATTTTCTCGAGGTCACTACAAATGCTGCAGGTGGAAAATATTTATTCTGTTCCCTCGAAATAAGAAAATTTCGAGCACTTACGGTACAATTACTTAAGAGTGCTGCAGGAAACGTTGATGTTTTCTGTTCTGTTTAATTATAGGTCATTCTTCGGTGTCCTTCACTACCACCTATATCTCTCGATTCCCACTTCCCCATTAAAACTAACACTCTGGTCTGAATATTTTGCCACGGCTATGTGTGAGTTCATCGTAGATTGTAAACCACCATAATATGCATGACAAAGACGCCATTCTATATTCATAAGTATATTCAAGCGAAGACGCTTTGATTTCCTGCGCTGTACAGCCTTCTTTTACGCTTGGTAGTATTGTAGTGAACATCGAACAACACAATGGAAAAGGACATAGAGCGGAGCGGGGACCTTTTCGACTCCGGCCACCTCAAGTTGGACTTGCTAGTCAGAACGGATAAGACAGTCAAAAGAAGAGGGGGCGTTCACCGGGAGGGGTTTATTTGAGATCCGACGTTTCGGGTAGTTTATTCGTCTACCCATCTTCAGGGACTGGGAGGTCCTGTGCACAGCACTCCTTATTATGGCGCCCTTTGTCCAATGCGTGATCCGCCAATGCCGCCTGTGCGGCTGCATCCAACCCGCATGTCACCGTGACCTGAATCGCCCCCGTCGGCCGCGGTGATGACTGACGGCCCCGATTGTCCCGCGCCGTGACTGTCCCCCGCTAAGAAGGTTCGTAAAGTCAGATAAGGGGGACGCAAATTGATGTGGCGGTTGACAGAGCGGTCGGTGGACATCTAGGCTTCTTGCACTTGCCTTGCTGAGTGATCGCTGCCCCGGCCCACAATCTCAACGGCGTCAAAGTTGAAGATGTGTCCCATTTGCGCGGCATGGGTTGCTACCTCCGACTTTGGGTCCAACCTTCGCCCGGCCAACTTATGCTCGTGCATTCGCGTTTGCAGCCGTCGGCCGGTTTCCCCAACGTAGTTGCAACTTCCGCAGCTGCATTGAAGTCGGTAGACAACGGCCGACATCTCCTGCATAGGGATCGGATCTTTCGGCTGCATCACTTGCCGGCGGATTGCTGAGTCAGGCCTGTGGGCAACACCTATTCCGAGTGGCGCGAGTGATCGAGCCACGACTTCGGAGACCCCTTTAATGTACGGAATGCTCCGCCATGAGTTTGGCTGACTATGCTCCTCGTTCCGTTTCTTTGGCTGCCTCCGGCTTCGTTCAGTGAACGCCCGCGGATAGCCATTGGCTCTGAGGATTTCTCTGAAAGGACAGTACTCGTGCAGCATCCGACATTAAATACTGGAATCAATGAGCCAAATTTCTAGGACAGCGGAGCTAGCTTCACAGCAGTAAACACATTCGCATATGAGAAAAAATGAAGTGGTCAGTGGATCAAGGGAATCCTATTGCTGGCCCTTTGTAGAGCTTGGCCGGCTCTCCATTTTCAAAGCGCTTCGTGCAAAAATCGACCTGAATTTTGAATAAACAACCTAATTATTTGGCTTTGGGCTGATCAGTTTTTTCTTTTTTCGCTACCTTGGCACTCTGATTGTTGTTTTTGAACGATGATGGCCTTCTGTGTTGTGTATCGTCACGCCAGTTAGGGTCAGTTGCGTTTGTGTTCCCCTTTTGGATGAACTAATCTGCAGGCCGTGTTTGCTCGGTATTCTTAAGCTCAACGTGACCGTCTTGTCCTCATCATGGCGTATGTAATGACGTATGAATTTGTAAGCCGCAGGGAGGTCGAGATGCCTGTTGATTAATTGGCATCCTAGTTCAAAACTCCAAGTGTGACATGTTCTGTCCTTGAGGTGCCCGACCTAAGACAGTGGCTCCGCCATTTCAGGGTTGATTGCTGAAATGGTCCTTTACCAGATGGAACACTTGGTGTTAACCAAGTATCAAACAATGTTCTGGACTCGTTACGTCGATTACACCTTCGCCATTTTCATATCATCTGTCGTGGAGCACCTTAAAAATTTTTAAACTCGGTTGACCCGAATATCCAATTCACGATGGAATCTGAAACAAACAATCAGCTTCCATTTCTCGATGATCTTGTGTGTCGGTGTGTAACTGGGCAATTACAAACAGTCGTTTTTAGAAAAGCCACCAATACAAGACACACGCAACACTTCAACGGCAATCACCCCCTCTCTCACAAACACAGCTGTGTCCAACCTCTATTCTAAAGGGTTGAAACGCATTGCAGGACACCAGACGAAAAAATAGTTGAGCGACACTGCCTTCATGACCACTTTCAGGCCAGTGGATACCCAAGTAGGCAACGTAAGCCCCGAAGAAACAGATGAGAATCACAAGAGGAACGACACGATATCTGGAGGGTTATTCCTTGCATTAAAGGAGTTTCCGAGGCGATTTCACAACTACTACAACCCAATAGTTTAGGCATTGTCTGTCGACCCCAGGCAACAATTCGTCGTCGTTTCATACAACCTAACGACATACTGCCACTCACTGAAACCTCAGCAGCTGTCTATCAAATACGTTGCAACAATGGAGACTGCGACTACGTTGGGGAAACCGGACGAAAATTGCTGACCCGCCTGCAAGAGCACAAACTGACAATATGGAGACCAGACCCAAACTTACAGCTTGTGACTCACATCAGAGAAACTAGCAAAAATTTGGACGATCAAGCAGCAGCTGTCATAGGTCAGCCACCTCAAGGATAGGACATCACACACTTGATTTTTAATACTCAGATGCCAATTCTATCAACAGGCATCTAAATTTCCTACGAATTATAAAGTCCTGCGTCACTATATACGTCATGACGGTCACACTGAGCTTAAGAATACCGAACAAATACGGCCCGCCGATTCATTCATCCAAAAGTGGAGCACAAACGCAACTGACCCAAACTGGGGTGACGATACACAACACAGAAGTTTACAAAAATTTCATAAACGGCGGTCAGAGGGTCGAGGCAGCGAAAGAAGAAAACGTTCATCAGCCCAAGGCCAATTAATTCAAAGTTAAGGTCGATTTTTGCGCTAAGCGCTTTGAAAATGGAGAGTAGACAAAGCTCCCCCACGGGCCATCAATAGGATTCTTAATCAATGAGTACTTCATTTTTTCTCAGATTACCTACCTGGATCCCTTACATGTTCTAACCTAAAATTCGAATATGCAACCGATACGATTTCAAGAAAATATCAAAACCTAACGCGCCGAAATTTTTAAAATAAATAGGTATACGCCAATGTGTTGTCAAATCGGTTTTTTTGTTGACCTCACTGTCTCCTGCCTTTTCCATGTGTCAGTGGGAAGATTAAACTTGTCAACTGGTGTTTGAATTGTGGGCAGTGACTGACGATGATCGAAGAATACCACACACCGACACCCGCTCTCTGCGGCAGTGATTTTAGGCTCGCGCGAACCTAGCCGGATAGATCAAGGATTCGGTGGACCAATCAGCCATCGGGTTGGCACAGTCAATTTGAAGCGCCGGCTGTTCTGGGTGACAGTGCGATGTCCACGGGAATAGCCCGCATCTCATCTCACAACAATACATTGCTATCGTCACCATTAATGTTATCAGTTTAATTTCTTTTAACATCCCAGGTAATATCATCAGCATTAACATTATCGTCGGTATTGTGAGTTCAATTTCAAACCGTGCCCTTTGCGAGTACACATCGACCTGTTCAATATCAAACGGACCCCTCGCACTAAGAACCGTTATTGAATGTCCGTATCAGAGGCATCATTTCTCCACACTCATTCAGGACATTTAGACACCACATGGGCATATCCCATCATTGGTTGGGGGCACGCAACGATCGTTCTTATGGAACTCACTCGTTTCGTTGTTCCTTACGGGCTCTCTCTCGAGCCCAACCAGCAGTCGCACGGCGGCGCATGCTATAGACAGTATGCTATTACTGACAAAGACAAGGCAGACTGAAATGGCCATTTCTGGCTTATTTGCTGTCGTCAGCCAGTCATACCCAACTCCGAAGTGCGGAACACCCGAGTGAGTTGCGTAAGAACGATCGGTGAGCGCCCCCTACCATTGTCTATTCCCGATCGAAAACCGACAGGCCAAAGGGCTCGTGGCCCAGTGGTTAGAGGCGTACACTTCTAACAAACAGGTCGAGAGTTCGAGCATCGGGTGTTCCGCACTTCGGGGTTGGGTATGACTGGTTGACGACGGCCAATAAGCCAGAAATGGCCATTCCAGTCTCCCTTGTCTTTGTCGGTAATAGTATACTGACTAGATCCCATCATATGTGCATTTACAACAGTGGAGTTACCGTAACAAAACCGCAGTGCAGTCAATCTCTCATCGGAATCCACCTCTTCTGTCGGCACCATGGTGTCCATCTTTTTCTTATTGACCGTCATCAGACAGCCACACCTACCCAACTTGCAAAACGACACTGAAAAAAGACCATGCCTTTTGGACAGTATTATCACTCCACATAGAAAATCTTGGTACATGCTATAGCATGCACTTCTCAACCGCAAGTCGTTGCTGAGGAATTAACACGTGTAGGAGAGACGCAGTAGCACGTCCAGACGTAGTCCCTGGCGGCGCATCATTCACGCGTATAATCCCGCCACCAGCTGATTGGCAGACTCGGACAGTGAATTGGTACATGTGGAAGTGAAAAAAGATAGTGAAGCCGTCATTTGGCATTACATTTCCAGGGTATAATATATCGAATTCCACACTTAAACAAATTTGAGTCGCACGAATTAAGCAGGATGCGCCTAAATTTGCGGGATGGAAAGCAAACGGGTGATGTAATGCCTAGTTCTTTATCAGAGTATTTTGGAGTCACTGGAGGATGGAGAGCAGATCTCAGTGACTCATGACACTTTCAAGCATGTGCAATCCGAGCCGCACGAGTGAATAACTAGTAAAGGCGACAGGGATCAGTTCGTGGCTTGCGCATGCAAGCAGGTGGTTCAGGTTTGTCAGCCACTATTTCCGAAATGCGCAGTATGGAATGCAGACAGGTGATGGAATAGCTGATGTGGTGTGCATTCCGAGGTGATATAATGAAACAGAGAAGGCTCTTCGGAATATCGAGTTGTACTCGTAAATGTTCAATTCGGTGGCATAGGTCCTTATCGAAGTATTTTGTAGTCACTGGAGGGCGGGGAATCAGGCGCAGTGTCTGCTTAATGTGCCTTTATTGTACTCTGACCCAGCGATTGTGAAAAACCAGTACAGGCATCAGGGATACGTTTGCGGCTGACTCGTGCAGGCAGGTAGTTCAGATTTGTCGACTACTATTTCCAAAATCACCTTCTGTCGTCTTGACACCGTCTGGGCACTTACGTCAAGTGGATAAAGAAGAGAGTGCGGTTAACGCAGTACAAATAAACCTCACTACAGATTACTTGGTTCGTCATCATTTTCGAGGCTCCAACGGTTGATTTTCTGGTATGACTGAGGACCTGCGCTGTATTTATCACTTTGTTGTTAACATTGGCCTACAGACCACCGCCATCATAGATGACGACGGCGTCATGAAGGAGGAGCTCGTTACGCACACGTTTTTCCATCAAAAAATATTGGGCTTAAACGGACGACGTTAGCATGTTTTCGGAATGTCGTTGACTGGTCCATCCTTTCGGCCAGTGATCATAAAGTATCGTCTAACTTCTGATCACTGAATTAAGCATGCGCACCATCGTGTTTCTTACTTACTCTTGGACTGAGTCCTCGAACATTGAATACAAATGAATCATAACGTCTATATTTGGACGATATGGGCGCGGTTGAGGCATCGACATTTGCATTTTATTTGTTTTGCGTAAATAGTTAACAATCTGAACGATTACATTCTCAGTATTCGTAAGACAAATTTATTCGAGCCATATTTATGATTGTGACTAGCAACGGTAATCTTACTTCCCTGATGTTTTACTTAAATTACTGACATTCTCTGTACTTATCGGGTCGTTTTAATCACATTAACGGAGCAACCACAGTTTATGAAGCTCATATTGCTATAGCAGTTTTCATTATTAAAATGTGGTATATTATCCGGAAATGATGCATGAAATTTCGCGTTATGTTTCGAACAACCCCCTGTTTAAAATAACCCGGGATTCGTCGGTTTAAGTATGTTTCAGCCAAATTATTTGCAGTTCCTAAGTGGTTATATATCATACCTTTAGCGCCTATTTTACAATTTCTTAAGACTTGACTTATGAACTTCATGATGCACTGTGGCCGACTACCCAGTGAACGGAAGGGACAACTCACGCGTCTTTACTTCTCCTGGTAAACACACTGTGACGAGAAATACACGGTTTCCTGAAAATCTTTATCCGTGAAAACGGAATATTTGGGATAAACTTGACTGAAGCGAGGTAATAAACGGAAAACAGAATTGTCCTTTCAAAATCGACTGTGTATTCTCGTTTAATATCCCTATGTTGGAACCATACAATTTCGCACAATTTTTGATGATCAGAATTCAAAAAAAACTTTGGTGTTTATAAACATTTTAACAAAATTTACTGTGATACTGACTAGCGTGGTACACCACGTCAAACGAGCAAAACACGGTGTTGGAGATAAACCCATCGGTTCTTTATATGCAGCTAATTTCAAAAATCCAATTCAATGAAACGTGTGGCGTGCGTGCTTACAAGCATTAGTAATCTAGCATTAATTTGACTTCCAGATGCTTATGCAATTACCTTCGAGTCCGATCAAATTTAGGACCATGCCTAATAAAGTCTGTTCCGAAAGATTTACTCCAAATTCGAGCATTGATTTCCTCGAAAATTAAACAAGACAAGTTCAAACTGGAGTTAATACACCAAAAACAGACGGGGAAAGCTGGAGGACTTACTGATGAGCCGAATCGCTTGAAGCCTCGCCAGAATAATCGAACAATATTAATAAGGTCTGGCTTGGCAACTGCATTTTTCCTGGCTGTCATTTCGACTCCGACCATCCCAGTGTCCCCAACATTTTTGTCCGTACTTACTACTCTGTCTTAAAGGAGTCACGGTTTGTGGAATTTTCTAATTGTAATCATGCACGGAGACCACATCCCTGCATACAATGCAGAAGGATTTTTAAACTCCATAAAATCATCTCACCTGGATCTTTTTGTCTACGTTTTCCATGAGCTTGCCCCTAGTGATCCCGACGTAGACTGACCTATTATCCAGAAGAGCTAACTTAAGCAGCACATGCCTGACTGGCATACAGGGTCAGCGCAGGTAATCGAACCACTGTTGTGCGGGTATTAGTCTGGTCGTATGCAGCCCGTTAGCGGCTTATTCAGAGTTAACCGGCCTCTAGTTAAAAATTACCGTTTTTTGAGTTCGATTTTTAGCATTAAATTTCGTAAGAGATTATTGGGAGACATCTGTGTGTAGTTATCATGTAAACACTATTTTGATCAGTTTTAGCTATCTGCTGCGAATGTTTAGGCTTCGCTACCATAAAGTTTGGCGAAATACCTGATAAACATCAAAGAATGTTGAATTTGCGGAGGGATACTTACCGTTTACTAGTTGTTTTGACAGCTTTATGCAACATTTATTTCCGTCTGAATGTTTTATTATGAGAACATGAATAAGTAAGTAAGTAAGTAAGTAAGTAAGTAATTGCCCAATACTTTAAAATAAGACCTACTCAAACTTCAATGTATTGAGTTCCATTGAAGGACTTCTAATAAACAGTTGGATAGAACAGGCAATGTTTGCTTCCTCAGTCTTCGAATTATTAGTCGTCAAATATAAACATTCGAGATGTCGGAAGTCTGTGCAACTTCTAAGCCAGTGCGCTACGCTTCTTAATTATTACGTACGGAAGACCTTCTCGTCGAAATTTGAAAACTGACGGTTACGAGAATATTACGTCACCTACCTTTTTGAAATTTAAAAATTCTGGGGCTTGCATATACTGATCATGGCATAGACTGGCCTATTAACCAGCGGAGCTAACCTAAGCAGTACACGCACGGCTGGCATGCAGGCTCCACGCATCTAAGCGTACCACGAGGATCCCTAGGAACCTTTTTCCGGCTTTTATTGTCTTTTTTTAAAACATCCCCTTTGCCAATTGCAGAAGTCTGCAGGCGTGAGTGCTGCAATCACCCAGCGGTATGAGTGCACAAATTGCCCCTCTCGCATAATTGATTACTCTTACACAATTTCCAGCAGTCAGGAGGATGTGGTGTTCCCATGTCTTCCTGGCTCTACGAACGCCACCTAACATTTGTCTCCAACTGCTCATTTTACAATTTTAGACATAGACCGCTTGAACATCATCTATAAGAATGAGTTAACTATATCGTCACAAGCGGAGGAAAGCACAACTTTGATATATTTCAGTTTAACAGGTTCCCCTATTAAAACTTGTACTTCGTCGACTTATTGGCAAAAGGAAAAGAAAATCATGTTTGGTGCGACGTTATATCCTGTGGACAGGAACAATACATTTGTGATCCGAGATGCTGATACCCCCACATCCTCTGATCCGCTGCCATCCACCTAAAACCGATTACTAAATCCAGACTAAGATCGTATTTGCGTAGCACTTATACATAAAACCGATAACCAAATATAGAGTAAGATCGTTGTTGCGTAGCATTTCGTTTCTTTGACGCACAGCAGGAGCCGGTCGCGCACGTCATCGACACCGCACGACTACATAACTAGTAGACAAGATAACAGGTGTTGGCGGAGTTAGTTCTGGAACGCGTTCGATCATTTACGTTTCTCTTAAACCCTCCTGAACTAAAATGATGCTCGATCCGCAGGAAATAATGAGGTCAAAGCGACTATTGTAACGTCTTCCTGTTTCTAAGTATTGCTTTACAAATGATGACAGTTGTCTAGTCTTGGACATCCAGGGAATAATTTGTTGCAGCATCGATAGCAATAGGCAGTTTTTTTTCAAGGCTACCGTCATGATCACACCTAGCCGTCTAAATATAAACTGCCTGGATTCAACCTCGTGTTTTTAGATGGCGCATTTATATTATAGTACTTTTTCTATGGTTTTGTAATGATGCCAATTTGAGGCCCATGCAATTGTCATTGTTTCGGAAATTTTTTTAGAGGACATATAGGAAGACTAGTTATATTCTCAACTTGAATTGTCAAGCTTTCAGCCGTAAAAGCAGAAGGGAAGCCGATATTTCAAATAATCACCCTCCATTAGTTGACGCACCGCATTTGCTGTTGAGTGCACCCACGGATTCCAATTGCTGTCCCGATGAGTTGAAATATACAATATAATCTTCTCAAAAATGTCCGGTAACACGTTGAGCATTCGGAGAACGTTGACGCCTGCATTTCCGTTCGCAAAAACATATTCGAAATCGGCAGATCCTGGGATATTTTTCAGATTGAATATAATGCTATCCGAGTTTGTAGTATTTTCTTGTTCTTGGGGTTTGAGGTCTGGGATGTGCTATTTTAAATCAGTAAAAGGGGACTTGTATTTTGGTAAAATGATAACGATTTTCAATTCTCAAGAATGATTATATGCATATGTATTCAGTGTTATATATGCAAAAATAGGCAGAACAGGGGAAGGCCATGTATTTTAAGAAGTTGACTTTAAGACATATTTTTGGCAGCGATTATATGCTTTACTCATTTACATTCGTCAGATAGAGAAAATTATGTGCTTTATAGATGTAATGGCCAAATTCCAAACTGAAAGTGATTCCACTCACTGTTCGGCATTTGAAAAATAACTTTTGGTCTAGCCAACTCCTAAGCATGCAAACTAGCTCGGATTTTGCCACTGGCCTATCAATGTAACCGAGGAGGTAGGTCAGACAGTCGATTTTATATTCAATGCTACAAAAACATTTCACATAATATTAATCTTACGTTGGCCTTAGGAAACAAATGCGATTTTTTCACTCTTGATAACGACATCTACATTGTCAAACTTCGCATACACTGATCAAACGCAAGAGCGTCGAACGACATGGGAGGGGTAATTATAACTGTTTAATCATACCTCTTTATAGAAAGTGATTTGCAGCTTCGGAAATGTAACGTTGCAGCTGATGATGAATGTGGATGTGGATGTCGTCTTGTCTGGTAGACATCCAAGCGCACGTACACGTTCGACAAATTTAAGCCTAAATTGAATTCTGGGGACGCTTCCTTCGAGAAAATTGAGGTCAGTCCTCTTTAACGGGCTTTCAAAGGCACCCTCTGGGTAAAGTTCATTGCAGTTCCTGTGTACCCCGAATTTTCGATCGTGCACAGCTGCGGATATTTGTACAAAAATAAAATGCTCGGTTTATCTCCTAAAAAATGCCGCATCAAACAAACGCTTGTCCTGAATTAGTCAACGGATGCTTCCGTAAAAGGGTAGGGACAAGAATGCTGTCATTATAACAAAGCGAAGATCTGCTGAATAACTTCAGACGACCTTTTATCCTACAATCTTCATAATGACAGCCATTAAATAGTTTACTGTTATATTTTCTGTTGAATAATATTAGCTCAGGAAATCTAGTTATTGCAGGTTATTATAGAAATTGTAGGTTCAAGCTTAAAGTACCTTATAAACTGCACTAATTTAAACGAAACTTATGTGTATCGAAATAGGCGTAATGTTATAAAAGACAATAAAATAAAATTTAATTGAAGATAAACTTTCATATTCTGAAAAGAAATTATGGTAAAAACAAACGGATATGTGACTAGCTGTCCATTTCCTCTGGAGCACAGAGGACAGGCTACTTTTAATTGAGACAATGTAACGATTTAAACCGAGCAAGGTCCCTATAAAATCGAGAGATAACAGTTGCGACAAGCCCTCATAGAGACAAACCTACGTAGACTATATTCAAAATGCATTATGATTCACGTGATGACGAAGATCAATTGTTGCTTCAAGGTTTTCATAAAAGTTACTCCTAACCATATATTTACTGGATACGTGCACTAATAAAATGGAGCGATTTTGAGTCTAAGTATTTGCGCGCTTATATAAATTCATTATTTTGAGAATGAGGGTTTGCTTCATGTAGGTAACAATGCGTCTAGTTGAAGTGCAGTAATTTGCAACCATACCGCCAATCTCCCACACAACTTGAAACACTGCGATGTGAAAAAATAAACAAGACAACATCATGCATATGATGATCTGGGGGTTGATCGCAGCACAGCGAGTTTAAATTGACAAAAAGGGCCGGTAAATCTGAAGCCGAGACACAGCGACAGCGAATAGGAGACTGGGTAGTGTGAGCACTAATTTGTCGAGATCACTGCGCATACCGCGGGCCGGAAATATATTTTTTTTCGCGAGGGACACATTTCTGAGAGCATATTTACAATAAACCAGACCCAGTTGTACGGTAGGTGTGCTTACTCATGAAATGTTAACTAAGATTATGAAATGCGTTTTCGTTCCGAAAATGTTACTTAGATAGGGCTTTAAATATAATTATCTTGCAGAATAATTGTATAATAAAACAGCTACATTAGGATGCTGGCTGTAGAAAAAACGTTTTTTCGAACGCATGCAAAAACCGCACTCTGTACAAAATGACTGCTTAAGTAGGATTCATTCTTCTCATTGATTTTCTTTTCCCTTACAAATCTAATTATATTTTATGGAAAACATGTAAAAAATATTCATTCAGTCGGCAAAAATTGCGCCTATTTAGGTTTTGAAAAAAGTTTCTTAAATTCCGAGTAATTTTGAGCCAGATTACAGGTTGCATTAGCGGTCAGCTTGCCGATCCAGTGCATAGAGACCGTCGAACCAGTACTTGTAGTCCCGACACAGACCCGTCACATGCGTTGTGACATTCGGCCATCATGTTGGCCTAATTGGTCTTAATCGTATCCATAACAATATAATCCACTGTAGTTTCCCAATGCAAAGTTACCTTCTACACATGGGACCTCGTCCACCACCAGCACTACCAAATCCACCATCACCGGTGTCGGTACCACCAAGAGCATCGTGTACCGCTAGTAAACTAGCTGCAGTCTCTTCCTTTCAATGCCACCGTCGCACATTTGCATTGTCTATGGACGTGGTTGCGCACGTGAGCCGGGAGCTGCTTGAGTCATGGTTTACTGGCTCCCAGTCTATTAACAAGTGCAATGATCTTCCCATTCAATACAGCGTGCTGAGACTTCGTCTAGGCGGAGTAATTGGCCACGCGGGGAGCGCACTGGTGAACACTCTTCCCAACACACGGGTCAACGCGTCAGCTGGTCGAGCAATCATCACGCCAACATCCAACGCACGTGATTAAATTGCAGCAATTATCGACTCGAATGTCGGCCATTAAAAACAATGATCACACCAAGTGTGACAATCCCGACTGAAGGGGGAAGACATGAACGTTCATAGGTATGCGGTAGTATGGCTGCTGCATCCTATAAATACCGCAGCCCCTTGTGCAACAACCACCCGTTTCTGCTCTTTTGTCTCTGATGATGGATTCGAGTAGGAATCCGAAACGTCAGGCTAATAAAGCTCTTGTCCCGGCGATCGTGTCTCCTTCTTCAAGACTACTTCCTGGGACTCGGCTCTTCGCTTCTATTGGCAGTCATTAAATAGTTTACTGTTATATTTCCTATTAAATAATATTATCTCAGGAACTCCAGTTATTGCAGGTTATTATAGAAATTGCAGTTTCAAGGTTAAAGTACCTTATTAACTGCATTAATGGAAACGAAAATTATGTGTATCGTTATAGGCGCAATGTTATAAAAGACAACAAAATAAATTTTAATTGAAGATAAACTTTCAGATCATGAAAAGAAATGATGCTGAAAACAAACTGATATGTTACTAGCTGTCCATTTTACCTGGGGCACAGAAGACAGGCTACTTTTAATTGAGACAATGCAACGATTTTAACCGAGCAAGCGTACCTATATAATCGAGAGATAACAGTAGCGACAAGCCCTCATAGATACAAACCTATGTAAACTTTATTCAAAATGCATGATGATTCTTGTGATTACGAAGATCAATTGTTGCTTCAAGGTTTTCATAAAAGTTACTAATAAAATGGAATTATTTTGAGTCTAAGCATTTCCGCGCTTATATAAATTCATTTGTTTAAGAATGAGTGCTTGCTTCATGTAGGTGAACAATGCGTCTAATTAAAGAGCAGTAAACTACAACCATACTGCCAATCTCCCACACAAATTGAAACAGTGCGATGTGAAAAATTAAACAAGACAACATCATGCATATGGTGATCTGGGGGTTGATCGCAGCACAGTGAGTTTAAATTGACAAAAAGGGCCGGTAAATCTGAAGCCGAGACACAGCGACAGCGAATAGGAGACTGGGTAGTGTGAGCACTAATTTGTCGAGATCACTGCGCATACCGCGGGTCGGAAATATATTTTTTTTCGCGAGGGACACATTTCTGAGAGCATATTTACAATAAACCAGACCCAGTTGTACGGTAGGTGTGCTTACTCATGAAATGTTAACTAAGATTATGAAATGCGTTTTCGTTCCGAAAATGTTACTTAGATAGGGCTTTAACTATAATTATCTTGCAGAATAATTGTATAATAAAACAGCTACATTAGGATGCTGGCTTTAGAAAAAGCGTTTTTTTCGAACGCATGGAAAACCGCACTCTGTACAAAATGACTGCTTAAGTAGGATTCATTCTTCTTATTGATTTTCTTTTCCATTACAAATCTAATTATATTTTATGGAAAACATGTAAAAAAATATTCATTCAGTCGGTAAAAACTGCGCCTATTTAGGTTTTGAAAATGTTTCTTACATTCCGAGTAATTTTGAGCCAGATTACAGGTTGCATTAGCGGTCAGCTTGCCGATCCAGTGCATAGAGACCGTCGAACCAGTACTTGTAGTCCCGACACAGACCCGTCACATGCGTTGTGACATTCGGCCATCATGTTGGCCTAATTGGTCTTAATCGTATCCATAACAGTAGAATCCTCTGTAGTTTCCCACTGCAAAGTTACCTTCTACATATGGGACCTCCTCCACCACCAGAACAACCAAATCCACCATCACCAATGTTGCTACCACCAAGAACATCGTGTACCGCTAGTAAACTAGCTGCAGTCTCTTCCTTCCAATGCCACCGTCGCACATTTGAATTGTCTATGGACGTGGTTGCGCACTTGTTAATCCGTCGCGCTGTGACAGACGTCCCAACGTCAGGCGCCCGAAAGCGCCTGCCTCACTCTCCCATACTGTTCAAGGACATTCGGTGACCACATAAGCCAACTCGGCCATATGCGCCTCCATACAAACCGTCGACGAAAGGGCAACCTCATCGGCACGGCATGCCGTACGCTCCCCTTCAGTCCACGCACCAAACCCCGTAACAACTATATCGCTTTCCGGCAGCAAGCGTGTGGACCGCGCAACGGTCGCCGCTATGGCCGTCACAACAGCAGGCATCAGAATATGCGCACCTCACGTAAGTGGGGTGCATGTACAGTAGGAAATTTCAACCGACAGTCAGAAATGCTTTTTTGTTTCTAAAAGATTAATTAAGTAGGGCTGTAAAACTTATCATCATGCATCATTGTTCTATGATAATTCAGTACGGTCAGGATGCTGGATTTTGAAAGAACTAGTTTTTGGCGGCATACAAAACTAAACTCTGCAAAAGTGAACGTTTAATAACAAGCATGCATTTTTTCTTTGATTATCGACGCCCTTAATGCTCCAATGATATTTTATGGGAAACATTCATACGCTATTTAATCTTTCGGCAAAAAACGCCGCCTTTTTTATTTTTATACTCTTTAGAAGGGTATCAGTCGGTTCTTAAAAGCTCTCTTTAATTTCCAAATAATGTTGAAGCCGATCTGCGTTGCACTTACATGCACGGTTTACAAACTACCAATCATTTATCCTCTGCTTACATTTCTCTTCGATATTAAGAGAGGTCCATATGAGTTTCATAACAGTGTATTTGGGCCATATTGGAAACTTAACATGCAACATTAATAAATGCAGAGACACGATGTTTTATGGACTAGCATTTCTCGGTGTTAAAAGGTCTCACAATTAGGAACTTTTAAAAACCGCTTAATACCTTTCTTTACGCAACATTTGGAATGGGTCTTCGTTCCGAAAGTTTTACTAAGGAGGGTTGTAAAAGTAGTCAGCCTGCAACATAATTCTATAATTTTTCCACTACCTCTGAATGCCGGTTTTTGAATGTTCTTCCTTACGGCTTCATGCAAAAACGGCACTGCAGAAATGGCTACTTAAGTAGCATGAATTTTCTCACTGATTTTCTATGCCCCTAAACGTCCAATTATACGTCATAGAAAACATGCATAATTATATACTTTGCTCATTCGGCAGACTATTTAATCTTTCACTAATTTTATACTCGACGGAGAGACAATTCGATTTATAATTTTTTTCCGATTCTTGCATAATTTTGAACCTGCTCTACCGTCACAGTAGGATTCAGGCCTTCCAAACTACAAACCGTATATTTTTGTCGCGTATGGAAAATCGCATATTTCTGTACGGCGATGAAGGGGGGCCTTATAGGATTCATTCAATTTAGCAGCGGATTTGATCCATATTGTTACCTTTACAAGACGCATTGGTAATTGAGGAGACATAACGATTTATGAACGGCCATTGCTCTGCATGTAAAAGTCCCAAATTAGGAACTTCTTTAAAACCTATTTATATACCTACATGGAGTATAGAAATAAAAGAAGACGTTCATTTTTACTAAATGAGCAAAATACTGATTATTTGTGTTCATTTTCTCTATGACATATAATTGAACTTTTAAGGACATCGAAAATGAAAGAGAAAATTCATGCCACATTAGTAGTTATTTTTTACACAGTGATGTTTTTGCAGTCGAAAGCCGGCATCGTGAGGTAACTGAATTATTACAGACTTATGCTACACGAATATTAGTTTTACGACCCTTCTTAATTAATCTTTTCGAAATGGGGACCCATTTCGAAATTTCGGCTGACATTTCATGGGTTAGCCGACCTACTCTAGGTTGATTTTTCTGGCATCAAAATTTATGAAAAAATTGCAAGCTACCTAAGCAGCCATTTTAAACAGGATGCGGTTTTTGCACGCGGTCGAAAAGAGCTTTGTTCGATAGCCAGCACCACAAGAAAACTGAATTCTTATAAAATTATGCTGCATTATCACTATTTTAAAACCCTGTTTTTGAAACGAAAACGCACTTTGAATTTTGGTTAACACTTCAAGAGTTAACACACCTACTTACACTGCTGTTTCAGCTTTCGTGTACAAATGTCGTAACGAAAATGCAGGCGTGGAGAATTGAGGGGATCTGGAGATTGCAAAATAAAATTGAACACACAGTATGAAGATCAGAAGGCCCGTTGGGGAGCGTACGCTTGTTTTCAGTAAATCCTCATCAGGCCAGTGCATTTAAATCGAAACGGCTGGAATCAAAACATGTCAGTGATCAGAGAAATCGATACATTTCGTCGTAAAACAAAGGCGGGTTGTGGACAAATTGGGGAGATAAAAAAATCAATGCAAGGAAGAGGTGAGAGCGGAATTGCGCAGAAAGCTGCATAGTTAATTGACTTTCGACCACAATAAGTGCGGAGCCTGAACGTGGTTCTTCCGCGCGCACAAGATCGGATTTTGTAACCTGATGGCGACCGCTTCTTCTGTTGCTAATAGTCACTGGCCCAGTAGCCTAATTTAGTTCGAGGGGCCTAATAACTCGTTCTAAAAGCTTTGTTCGAGTCTACACGATCCCCGAAATCAACAATACGCGCGAAAAAGGCGCTGTTATGTTCCTAATTTGACCTTTTCCCTTTCATGACGGAAGGTGCTCGTGTATTCTCTTGGATAAGCGCGATTCGTACGGCTCAGATAACCTACTGAATAGGAGAAAGTAAATGAGAAGATGCGGTTTGATGTAGATTGAGTTGTCAAACTATCCTTATCTTCCTTGCGAAAATGGGGTTAAGGCAGTGTAGTATTCGAACTCTTGCTGTTGGGAAGGTTCATTAGACAGCTTACCCAAGGCGTCTACTTAGCAGTTCACCTTCAGCGTCCCCACGAAAAGGGACTTTGAAAAACAGTGTTTTCCTTTCAGAAGTCAGTATTTGGACTGTGCTATCACTCAGGAATATTCTTTGCAATAAACATGAAAGAATATCTATTTTTGCGAAGCAAGTCAAAATTTTTCCGAGATCCTCCTCCATGCCGTCCGTCGAATTATTTTTTTAGCCCTATTCCCCAAAAAACAGGGCTAGACTTCGTATTTATTGGAGGCCCACGAGACTGGCGAAGTTCGAATATTGTTCTGACGAGGTTTTCTTTCGACGGACGCTCCATCGGTCGCTGTCACCTGGTCTCCTGTTTAGGAGGACATCAAAGAAGGGGAGGGAAGCAGCCGTCTTCATCTCCAACATGAACTTGGTCGACAGATGTGCCTGTTTTACGGCCTTTAAAAGGGCAGCTATGTCTGTTTATGTGATGTCGAGTGGAAAGGTATCATCAACGCACTGAACGTACCGAGCAAGTTTATTGATCTGATCGCTTAGTTTAAATCTTTCCACATCGCCCATGAAGTCATCGGTTACGAGTGTTCCACAAGGCGGAACCACTACAACGCCGTCTTTTTATCTATATAGGTGATTGTCATAAACGAAACGGCACATTTAATGCGTATCGTAGCAATAGTTCTTTGGGTGTGTTCATAAGAAATCCTTTTTTCTGTTGGTTGGTTAAAAGGAATTCGCAGACGTATCCAAATGTCACGGTGACCGGACGTTTTTAAAATTTGATGAAATGTCTAGCGAGAACATCACCATGCCGTTAAGGTTAAGTACTAAAGCCGTATTAAAACCTTCCCCTTGCTGTTGTGAGTTCGAATCCTACCGGGGTGCCGAGTTTTTCACAGTTGGGTCAATATGAATAAGCTAGGTATGTTAACTAAACATGTTTCAGTAAGCCAACCATATACTACCAATCAAGCAGGGCGGCGGAACCAAACCTCGCTGTTTTGGCAGATTTTAAATAATTCATATTGAACCAACTGCGAAACACTCGGCACGTCGGTGGGATTAGAACCCACGCAGTAAGAGGAAGGCTTTAGTACAGCCAACGCTCTAACCACTTGAGCTACGAGGCCCCGCCGGACGACGCGAGTTTAATCACATTTGGGTCAAGTTTCCCGCCCAACCTACTGCAACGTCTGGAATCCACCAAATCTGATACAGTAAATTGACTACCCAAGCAGGATTCCCAAAGACATTCAACTAAAATCTACCAGCTGACTACCGGCTTCCATAGATGTTTTGGCAGATTTTTAAATAATTCATATTGATCCAACTGTTCCAACCCGCCAAAACATCTATGAGTTACGTGAGCTCGGTAGTCATCTGGTGGATTCCGAGTGAATTACTTAGGAAATTCTGCTTATGCAGTCAACTTACTGTATGTTATGGGGTGGATTCCAGACGTTGCAGTAGGTTGGGCGGGAAACTTGACCCAAATGTGATTAAACTCTCGTCATCTGGCGGAACCTCGTAGCTTAGATGGTTATAGCGTTGGTTGTACTAATGCCTTTCCCTTACTGCGTGGGTTCCAATCCCACCGAGGTGCCGAGTTTTTCACAGTCGGGTCAAAATGGATCCAATATTTGTTGACGACTGCGCGCTATAAACGACAAAGGAGCAGAACATAGAGGGGACCTCTTCGACCCCGGCCGCCAAAACTTCGGGTTTTCTATCAGAACGGCAATGGCGGTAGCTGTGCACTAGCCGCATCGAATAGTGAGAACACCGACCCCTTTTTCAATGAAAGCCGAAAGTAAATCACAGTAGTTAACGAATTTGCATATGTTAGGGATACAATTGCGAAAAATATCAAGATCAAGTGGGTCGGAATTATTATGCTAACTAGATATGCGCTGATGAGTCGTAAAACGTCTTACTTTGTGTTGACCTCACGCCATCTTTCCTCTCCCATGTGTCAGTCCGAGGCTCAAACCTGTCAGCCAACTGGTGCTCAAATGAGATGCAGTGAAATGCGCTGATTAAATGGCACCACACACCGCCCCCTCCCCGTCCACCGCGGCAGTAGTTTTGGGCTCACACGGAAACAACTGGGCCGATTGAGTGACCCCGTGGGCCAAAAAATCCTGGCTTGGCACTGTGCATCTGTAGCGTCGTCCGTTGTGAGCAACAGCACAATGCCCACGGGAATAACTCGCATCCCATCCCCCAACACATCACACTAATACCACCATTTACAATACCAGTTTAGACCCTTCTAAGGCACCAAGCGTCATAAGAATTAGCATCGGTAATGTGAAATCAATTCTTGTCTCTGTCATTCGCAAGTGCACTTTCTCATCACTCCTTGGGCTGATCTATCCGTTACCGAACACTTACGCTAAGAACGACGATTTAATGTCCATACCAGAAGCATTAGGACATCCAGACACCAAATGGGCATATCTCGTCACATGTCCATGCATTGAGTGGGAGTCCGTATTTGTTGGAATCATACTCGAAGATCGGCAACGGCTCTGAAAAATGCTTCACAAGCTGATCGCAATACTGTCAGGAAAGAGTTTAACTAACAGACCTCGATGGCTTACGCAAGCCTTAAAGAATGAAGCGAATAAAATAAAAAGGCCGTGGAAAAAATCGCAGTAACAATCGGGAGGTGGCCGCCAAGAAAAAAGTGCCAGCCAAGGCAGCCTGTCTTACGGGAAAGTTGGTAATAGGCGTTTTTGGGTTGGGCCTATGAATGCGTGGATGTTAGCTAAGGTAGGTTAAGCTTGGTGGAAAATTTGCTTTTTGAGCCGAAAGTTTTAACTCATTGGTATATAGCAACAGAAAATGCGTGCGAAGAATGAAAAGTAAACATTTAGCAGTGCAGTTAACGTAAACCATTTTAAACAATCCGCCAGGCTTTCGGGCACGTCAGCTCAGACGTCCAAGGCATCCCCGCCAATGAGACCGTGGTGGAGTAAGTGCGTGAGCTGCAGACACTGAAAGTTAGTGTATGTGTTTCCCGTGGCTAATAACGCTATGCTGAGTAATCCCACGCAAGTATTGATCGAAGCAAGGAACGTATCAAGTTAAGCGATTAAGTAATTGAAAGGCTATTGGTAATGTCACGTATTTTACAAACAAGCAACTCCGACGATACGATTACCAACTTGAAAAGGACCTGAGCCGCACAAATCAACGTTCCTACTTTTTCTCGCAGGGTTATTCGCTAATTGCATTTTTGCCGACGTATGCTGTCAATTCCCCTACCGTGAGTGTGTTCTAGAGACATCTCGCTTGTCACCTGTTAAAGGGCAGCCCAAACCGATGTAGCGATTTAATGAAATCACTGTTAACATAATACTAACATAAATTCAACAGATTTCTTTGTGTACACTAATCTTGGCCCAAATGAGAATTTTCAATGTGAATGTATTTAACGATGTTTTCGCCGTTATTTCGCAAATGCCACATCTTTTTCATTTTTATGCTCCACCATTAGATTTATACGCTCTGCACATTGAGACTTCGTGTAAAATGTTTGCGATTTAATTATTTTATTCACAAGTGTACTGCTTATGTGTCATCTACTCCAAATCTATTCACTGACAGACTGACTGACCAGTCACCTGAAACAGATTTGCGGATTGCCATTTCGTGTCCCACTTTGACAGAGGCTGACAGGTGACAAAGCGCTTCCCAGTTTCGTTACGAATAGCCTTATCTGAGCAGCCTAATATTTATTGTTTAATGCTGCATTAGGTGCGGACATGTAGTTTTCTAGTTAAGGACCATTGTTAAATTCATGATTCCCTCGCCTGCTTCCAACGGTGTCTACAGCTGCATGCTATGAGATCGTAATGTTGTTTGGCCCAGCTTGTTGTTGATCCGCATATCACCACGTCCAATTCAATAGTAAAGGTGTATGGGGAGATAACGCATTGACATGAGTATAGTATAGCGTAGGCCAATTCACAAGATTTTTTCCCAAAATGTTGAATCCCGTCACAATTCGCGATTTCATTGTTAAAATCGTACAAGAGTCGTATGCGTTAACGATGAGTACTTAAGCATGTTCGTGACGCAGAGACCTTGATGGACAGTGATTACGGCGAAATGAAATTGCTAAGCGAAAAGTGTGATACATCCATCCATGATATTCACAATGGAGGTGAAAACAATCGGCCCGACTACTTTCTTAAATGTCCGTTTAAAAAGGAGACCTTGCAGGAACGTTTGAGGGAGCGTCTACCAAAAGAAAATCTCATCTGAGAGCGCAGCACACGAACTTTGGCAACTGCATACTCCTCCATCAAAAACAAAATCTAGTCCGGTGAAATAACTGGAACGATTTTCTCGACCGAAACTATCGAAAAGGGCTTCGGAACGATTGAAGACTTGCTTTGTAAAAAGGGGTGTCCTGGCAGGTTTATGGCAAATAATATTTGCTAGTGACCGGAAAAACTTTACACTGACTGTCACAGAGGAAGAAGGTGTTCCTTAAATTCCCTTTCCAAGGGAGGCTGCGATAGAACTCCTAAGATGATGCCTCGATTAAGATGTCCCAGTAGCCTTTCTAACAGCAAGACTTCAGATATTATCTTCCACCTATCCTCTTTTACACAGGTCACCTCATTGTCTACCTACCCCTTCACTTGCTCCTATGAAGCATGTTCTGTTGGTCTTACCGGAACACCTGCCGGCATGGTTTGGAGAAAGCAAAACTCGGAACTTAAAAAACCTCCTTTTCGTACGACTTGTTGATTTCCAGCATCATATGCAACCCAGTTAATTATAAGCCCTCATCGAGTTGCCCTAAGATGCTGTGCCAACGTCTGCCAAAAACAGCGTTTAATGTTGAGGCCAGAGTTAGAGTTAAGGTAAGGTTTAGGGTTAGGGTAACCGTCCGCTTCCCACTCCTGCCTACCAAAACTAGGCAAATCTAAATGCAGGAATGGCCGGATTCAGGTTATGAGAGTCAGTATTGTCGGCGCACTTGGGCTCCGAGCTTGGCGTGGTCCATATACATGCACCTCTCTGCACCATTATACTCCTACCGAACCCCTGACATGACTTCTTTTACCTCTCCTCCTGCATTCGCACGCCTCGCCTGTTTTTAGTGAAATTTAATCGATTTTCATTATCATTGACTTGTTTTACTTGACCCTGGTCCCATATAAATTAACAGGGTTGACGGGAAGTTATCCACAGCAATCGTGTTTTCGACAACTAAAACTCTGAACTTTGCGGAAATCTGCATTCTTGTACTTAATATTCCTCAGTGACCACTAAAAATATGTTGCAATATAAACGGCTGTTCCGATAGCAAACTGCGATTCATATTTCCCAGAAATTATTCATATTAGTTTTTTTTTCCTTCGCGGAGGTAAAAGTTCCGGGGAATAACTTAAGAAATCGAAGTTGCTTACTGCTTCAAATGTCTTAAAGAGCTCATTCGACTCTCTATTTTCAAAACGCTTTCATATCAAAATCGACCAGAATCTCAAATGGCCATCCAAACATTGGACCAATAATTTTATTCTTTCATTTCACTGTCTTAGCAATTTGGCAGATGTTTGTGGGATTTGACGGTCTCTGGCATTGCGCGTCGCTACCTCGAGCGATGATGCATCGGATTGTGCCCCCCCCCACACTTGTGAGTTCGGCGCGGAGCCGTATCTTCTCAGATTTCCTAAATTCGGCGAGACCGTCTTTTTATGGTCCTCACGAATCTATAAGCCACAGGAAGGTTTAAACCTCTGCCGATAGAACTAACGTCCAAGAACTACGTTTCAGTTGTGTATTGTTATGCTTTTCAGGTCTGTTCTGAACCTATTTGCAGAACGACAGTTTCCAGAGTTTTCTTACGAATACTCTGCGGGTATATTGCTATACTTTATACGAATGTATCGACGTGTTTTTTGTCTGAGCTAATTTTAAATAAGGTACGATATCATTTGGGTTGAAACTCATGAAAACAACTGCAAAGCTTAGGTATGGCCAATGTTCTAGCCTGAATTATGAAGCCCTATTTGGAGGTCATGAGTTTAAACGCAGTTTACACCAGGAAGTTGACGGCTAGCGGAGCGCATGCAGTTTACCCAATCAATCAACGGGCGCAATGTTTGTGTTCTGCAGTCCGCAGCATAGAGCAAAGATGTTAAAGGACTTGCGCTTATTGATCTTTTAGAAAGCCGAGTGAAAAACCACAATTACAATGCTTTATTAAATCAAAGAACCAAACCAAATCAACCAAACCCACTGGATAAAACCTCTCAGCAAAAAACGTTGATAATTACTCTGAAATGAAAACAGAATATATCAGTTTCTCAACGCACGCATTTCGTATAGTGTCCTGCTTTATTATCTACGTGAAACGAATATAAATAAGTCATGATAATGGCACATGAAATTGATGTCTGTATACCTCAGTGTTCATTGATTATTTCCTGACTAGCCATAAGTGCCAGCGAACAGCTGACTTACTGGCAAACTTCCATGTTCTTATGAAACACTTCCTCACATATGTGGAAGCCTTTATGCAGAGAGCGAATAACAACCTAAGACGCTTTGATCTCCATGCGTATACACAACCATAAATGATAAAACAGGCGTGGCGGGGTCGTGAAGGTTAATCTTTTCACATTTGGATGCGCGACGAAAATATGAATTGTTCTGACTAAGTGGCCAACAGTACAAGCTCGATGATCAACTGCACTGGCAAAATGACTGACTGTTAGTACTTATCTAGTTTTGCTAAGGTGAGTTCTGTCATCAGAAAAGGTGCATACATAAAATTTAAATAGCTAGATACCTGCTTGGGAGCATTTAATTTTACAAGAAATTTAAACACCAAAACCTACCTTCTGTGAACTCTTGTTCATCCTCGGTCATAGGGTCATAAGGGGAGGTGTACATTGGAGTAGTTCCATCATTTGGCATGCACTTCTCAAAGCAGGTTTTCAGGATATCGAATGTTTTCTTCCTCTTTTCCTTAGCGAAGTAAGCGCCTTGCTGGCAGTCATCGTTTTCGTTGCAGACATAGCTTATGTGTCTTTTGATGATTTCCATTTTGGTAGGTAGGAAATGCATATCACTAACGACATCACCAATGAAAACAGAAAAATAAGGAAAAATATCAGACAAGCAATTACTAGAACCTGATTACTTACGTAGAGGCCAACCATCGCATTGAAATGCGCACAGCTTGAAGGCGTCAAAAGTCCCATTAACTCTCAGGATTTCTGCACAATCCTTCTTCTTTCCCGAACACAGTCTAATTGGTCCGCTGGTTTGATGTTGAGCTAAAATGAACGAATGTCTGCTCAGAAAGCAAGCCCAGTCCATTTTACAAGAAATGCTTTTGTGGTGTTAGGAAAATGCACTCAATGGCTGCGAGTAGTAGAGAGATTTACCTTTTGCGACAAAGTGGCACATTTTGACACACATGACATGTCTTTCAAAGCTTACGTCGAAGCTTATTCGTCCGAAAATTTCGTATGGAGTACAAGGCTGCTTGCGTCTCTCGCAGTGGTACACAGTGAAATTCTTCGTCAATTCGCCTGGAGGAAATGGAAAAAATCGATATTCATACTGCGGGCTGACCGCAAAACTAGCAAAACACTTCCAGCACGTTGTATACAGTAGGTGCGTGCATGATAATAGAACACTGACCTCGTTGCCGTCCGCATGCCTGACGACAAAGGAGGCCTTTGCTTTTATCTCCAACTCTATAGTTCAAACTCCTGCAATCTTTCCGTTCACTTTCGCATATTTTATATTTGGTTGATTCCTCAGCGCATGCTAAAATGAAATTGGTTGGGTTTTTGCAGATAAGATGCAAATTTCGGTTTTGGCTGTTTAAAGGTTCTTTGTGAATGTTGCGTGTAAGTGATTTTATCGTTCATATAAGTAAATTTATTTTACTGGCGCATGTAAAGCAACACGTGTATCCTTAATCTGGGTTTAAATATTGTACAGAAACTGGGAGTGAGGATGGTTGTAAGAGCGGATAGATTCTGATTACCAAGTTGGAATGTGCCGCAAAGGAGAATCAAGGAGACCAAAGCAGTCTGAATTGGAGCCGACAAAAGATGTCTCATAATCGCGGACTAAACGTATCGTAGGATGTTGTACAACAACGTTTTTGCATCGCTTATATACTTAGATCGTACACGGCCCATTGGATAAATGCTTTGATAAATTCCGATTGGTTCCTTCCGTGGAAGTACTAACTACGCATCGGACAAAATTGGTGTGCTCTACGAGCTCATCTGAACTGACTGTTAGCACGCTCCCCAGATATCTTGATATTTTCCCCGAAATGATCTGTAAAGGAATTAGCTAGGCGCCTCAGAATTAAGATTAACATGTATTTTATGAATAGTAAACATCACTGGACACTGGTAGATGTAACTAAATATTGGCCTTTACGAACCCCTCATTGCGCGTAAAAATGAGCTTGATATTACACACGGGTTTGTTTTACTACTTGTGATTTGAATGCATTCATTCTAAAAATGCGGTATGGCTGGCTGACAGGTAGCTTCATCGGATATACCTCAGGTTAGTTTAATTCGATAGGATTGTTTGCCTTTATTATCTCGCACTTCGGGTTTAATGTTTAGGTAGGATATTCACCTACACCTTTTCACGAGTTAAAGGGGAATGTTACCAGGACCTAGTCGACACTCGCTTCGCACATTACATCGTAAATTGTCCATAAAACTACCAACATCTGAGTTTTACCCTTCTAACCGACACCACCAGATTTTTTTTGATTCAGCCTGCAAGTTATCCCGCGGGGTAACAATAACGATAAAGCAACCCTTGCCAGGAACATCTTTCTGATTCAAAGTAACCACTTCTCTCCATCGACGGGCCACTTAGTCAACATGTGTTTATGAGAAAACGTTACTAAACCGCTGAGTGTACAAGTCACCGCATACTCATATTCGAATAGCGGTTCCTCCGTGGATTGCTGGTGATCCAAATCTCGAGAATCATCAAACCAGTTACGTAAATTGAGGCTGATTTGCCTTCGCGCTGGAAATTAAAATAACTTTTGTTTTGGGTAAACACACGTCGGCGAATCTTAGTTTTGGATTATTCTTCATCCTGCCAGTGCATTAATGTAGGTGTAGGTAAAGCTGCGAAATATAAAAAATAAAAAACTCATAAACAGTAGTATTTAGACTAGTCTTATTTCTGAAGACAAGGATGCGATCACTGGAACAAGGAATTTACTGACCTGATTTTTCCGATTCTCACTCGAACCCAACATCAGAGACAGTAGAATCGCATCAGAGACAATGATCGCATTTTCAGCTTCTGAGCTGCTACCTAGAACTCGCCGGTTCGCTTCTATCGGCAGTCTAATTTCTGTCAGTGGTGCAGGAAGGTGGTAGAGGGGTAGGTGAAGGTGTAGGTTAGTCTGACTGAGTTGTGCTTATGTTTTGTCGCTGTGGCGCGACGTGCCATGGTGCGCGTCTGAACTTTCATAACTGAGCTTTGACTAGGCTAGAAGGAGGGCTGTAATGAAGGCCTTCTGCGAGCACAAAGCTGGATTCCTTAGTCGTATGACCACTGTCTCCGCTTTCGCAAGTATCCGTTGACGTAGGGACTTGAAGTGGTTTGCCGGAACAGTGTAGATGACACCGAATGCTTGGTTGATCTCTACCCGGTGGCCGGGTGAGTGAACCACAGTGGCGCCAGAAGTGGGCTTTTCCTCACCTTTATATAGGCAGGCAGGATGTTGGTCTCGCATCCGTTCGGATAGGCGCCTTGTTGTTCGACCAATATGACCTGATCCACAGGAGCTAGTGAACAGGTAGATGCCTATTGAGGAGATCTGAAACGGCAGCTTTTCTTTGTCTATAAGGCGGAGACGCTGGATGCTAGAGAAAATTGGTCTCATTCTGGCGGTGGGGTACGTGCGTACAATAGTGGAGTTTAGAAGACGTTATAGAAGATCACATGTCGGGCCTCCTGGAAATGGCAAAGTGAGAAATAATTCTTTCTTATCCACCTTCGGTATATCCGATTTTGGCGAATATTCTGTCATATATCTGCTGGTAAATTAGTCAACGAAGCCATTTTTTGCAGTATTACGTATGAAGGCGAGCTCGTCCTCTAATGTATCCGGAGTAAAAATTCGTCAAGCTCTGTTGGTGTGGCAACGGGCTAAGTTTCTTTTCTGACTGAGAGGAACAAAGTTGTAGACGCTTGTTCATTGTTCAGTCCAAGTTTTCTTGCGATATACATTCCCACAAATTGTTTCTTCAGGCATTCTGCTACGAGGACGTCCAGAAATGTCAGACATTCTTCCTCCTCTCTTTCCAAAGTGAAGGTTAATGCAGTGAGACGTTGAGACGCAATGCAGTGAATTGGAAGACAAGATTGCTGAATTGCAATGTCTTTGACGGGTAATGAGAGTCAATGGTTACCCGAGCAACTTTGTCAACCAGTGCATACGAAAAGGACACCAGAGACCAAATCCAACCGGCCCCAAATTATGGCAGGCTATTTCGTACGTGAAGAACGTCTCGGAAGCCGTCAGTCGTCTCCTCACTCTACTTGGAGTTGGGGTTGCACACAGGCCGGAAGCAAACATTAGGCGCCAAGTCATGCGGTCAAAAGACCCGCTGCCACGGCAGGAAGCGTCTGGAGTCGTTTACCGCATCTGGTGTAGTTGCGGACAAAGCAACTATGTCGGAGAAACTGGTAGATTACTCCGTGCACTAATTTGCCGAGCACGCAGCAGCCGTGGGGCGGGGAGACGCTAGCTCCCAGGTGGCGGCACATTCAACGGGATCCGGCCATATTTTCAAATTTCAAGAGGCCGAAATCCTCTCAAGGGATGACAACCGCGTTAACCGCGAGCTGCTTGAGTCATGGTTCTCAAGCCCGCAATCCATAAACAAGCACAATGACCTCCCGGTACCATATTCCGCGTTGCGATTTTCCCTGGGCAGGGGAATCAGTTACGTGAGGAGGGCGCGGGCGAGAAATTATCCCAGTGACAGTGACTCAAGTTGCCGAACAATCGTCACACCAGCATCCAGCACGGATGACGAAATCAAGGCAAAAAAACGACTCGGACTCGGACTGACAAGCCACCAACGCGACAGTAACGACCCCAGCGGTGATTGCGAGAGCTGTTAATTACAGCGCGCACATGGTCCCACGGCAGCAACGTGCTATAAATACTGCACTCCTGGTGCCACCATCACCTTTATCTGCGAGTGTCTCTGGTGATGGATTCGATTGAGAATCCGAAACGTCAGGCCAATAAATTTCTTGTTCCAGTGATCGCATCTTCGTCTTCTAAAGCTGTACATGTTCGTTTATGGTTCTGTCCAAGTTTTCTTGCGATATACATTCCCAAGAATTGTTTCTTTTAGCATTATGCTACGTAGGAAGTTCATAAATGGAAGACATTCTTCCTCCTCTCATTCCAATTTAAAGGTTAATGCTGGGTGAGCCTGGTTTACTTTAACCAGAAGGGCATCCAAATCGGGTTTATTATCCGCTATTAAAAAAGTCAACACCATGTTGAGCATAGAAATCGACGTCCTTTATCACTCGATAGAGTTTATTCTTCTCTAATTTTCCTATCAATAAATCCACTGGTAGGGGTCCAAGGAGTGACCCCATCGCCACTCCCTTAAACTGGCGGTAATCCTGACCATCGCATCTGAATTTTACATTCAGCGTGCAGCGAAGGAGCAGCTCCTATGGGCTGAGACTGACATTCCAATTGGAAATTCCTGCCTAACTATCTCTTCGCATAAATTTTCTATCGTCACCATGAGGTGAATATTAGTGAACAAGGATGCGACATCTAATGCAAGCATCGTTTTCCTTTTGAGATTTATATTTCATACGGAGTAGATGAATTTGAAAGTGTCTCGTTAGTTGTATGGTGGTATTCTATGTCGCATTGGTTTAAGCGTTTTGCCAGCCAATTCGCAATGGCGTGATGTAGCGAATCGCACGTGTCCAATATAGGCCGCAAAGGAGGATCCGGCTTGGGAATCTTAGGCAAGCCACACAGCCTTGGGATGTTTTTTGCCAGTGGATTTAAGTGATTCAAACTCCTGTGCACTAAGGAAACCTTGGTCTTCCAGCTTCCAAAGGCAAGTCGTGAGATGAACTTCTTTGGCCTCTGTTTGGTCCTTAATCTGTTTCTATTTTTGAACCTGGTCTCATCAGGAGGGATTGAGTCGATGTTCGAAACATACTCACGTAAATATTTTATCGTCCTTATGAGGGGAATATCAATAAATATGGACCTGTCATCTAATGGCAACATCGCTTCCATTTTGAGATTCATTTTGCTTGCGTAATCGGTGAATTCGAAAGTGTCTCATAGGCTGCATGGTGCTATTTTGTGTCGCAATGTTGAAGCGTTTTGCCAGCCACTTTGCAATAGTGTGATATAGTGACTTACTCATGTCTTATATCCGCCGCAAAGGAAGATCCGGCTTGCGAATCTTCGGTAAGCCAAACGGACTCGGAATGCTTGTGCCAGTGGGTTTAAGGGATTTGAACTCTTGTTCACTAAGGAAACCTTGGTCTTTCAGCTTCCGAAGGCATGTCGTCAGTCGAAAATCTATGGCCTCTCTTCGGTGCTTATTTTGTTTCTCTGTTTTGAACTTAGTCTCATCAGCAGTAATTGATTTGCCGTTCGAAACATAGGCAAACCTATTCGTTAGATGGATACCAGAGTCTTTGACGGGCTTGGTGATAAGCACTTATTTTTTTAGCGTAATTCCTTGAGCTTTTCTATGTGTATTCCCGTGGTATGATATGTTTCCACGATTTTCTGTAACTCTTAGTAAAATGAAAAAAATCATGTTTTAGTATAAAAATGATGATTCAACGTTAGCTGCCAGCTGTGGGCGTGTATGCCAGCGATATGGCGTAAGTCGATTTTTACTGTATACTTTCCTAACTGAATTTAAATGTCCTGTATACTGTAATTAGTACCTACATACTTCCGACCACTCTTCCACAGTTCATATCGTGGAATAAGCATTTAGCGAACCATCATACTTCCATAAGTAACAAGCTCCAAATAGGTCGCACATTTAATGGCCAGACAACAATCTGACATACCTAACTCAGCCAATTACCAATTAAAATAACACGCGGAAACTAATGAACAATTTCTACTGCTATCGAGAGTTCCGTTCATGAGAGTGAACGATCAGTACCAAAAATACTGAATTTTTGTGCATTCTACAAATGAACCTTTTCCATATGTGCAATTCATCGGGCCTCCCTCTGAATAAGTCAAGTAAAATGTCTGGTTCAAATTTTGTTATTAATGTGGTTCCATCGCCAATAATGACAGATCACCAAAAGTCGAACATTGTTGTGGGCGTTGGCAATTCTTTTTGTCTGAACAACTGAAAAGCCTTTGTCTGCAATGCCTACTCCGTGTCATTCAACCCAAAAGGGAAATTAAGAAAACGTCGTCGGTATTGCCTTGATACGACTATGAGAGGGGAGCAGAGGAGTGCTCTCATGCCTAGCACACTGTAATGTAATTAGCCTTGTGTAGAACACTTCGTTTACGGAGGGCTTACGGCTCTTAGTTAATTTTGTGCAATTATTGTCAAATCAAAATTTGTCGGGCTACTTATAATGCAACGATATTGACTTTCTAAAATCGAACTGAAGTTCCTTTGACCAAACCCCTCATGATATATTCCAAATTATGGGTACTGATTGCTTTTGTGTAATTGCATCGCGACTGCTGTACTATGTGATGTATGCTATTAATTTCTACCTGGTGTGTATATACCAACTTACATTCACATTGGGTAACATTTTGAAGCCGTAGTAGAGCGAGATTCAGTAATAAACCCGATCTTAACCAAACGAAAATAGGTGCACATGAATTTTTGACTTCAGCAAATTACTGCTGTAATGACAGCCCCTCGGGAAAACTTGCCGGTTGATACTATAGGCATTAATGCTTAATGATCCACCCCAAAGGCTTAACGCGTATCGCAGTTTTCACAACCTGTCCCGCCAATAAAAATGTTGGGTAGATCACATCGGATTTCCGTCACAAACGTTTCCAGCAGGTCGGTGCCAATAGTATAATGCTTGTCGGAGATACGCTTTACCATGTAAACAAATAATATATTTGGGTCGGATCTTATTTCGTAGCCGTACCTGCAGTAGCCAAGCCGCAGCCTAGCCACTAATCCCAATCTCTAACACCTAACCCTAACCCCCAACCCTAACACCTAGCCCCTAACTCCTACCACTAACTCTAACCTCTAACGGGTTTGGCTAGGACATAAGATCTTGCCGATACTTGCGCCCAGAGAACATGTCTTCGCCGTTTTCCTAGACGTAGTGTCCACGAATAAGGTAGGGAATAGAAAACCAATTGACCTTACTCAGTGTCCTTCAGTGAACACAATACTAAAGTGATCGCCAAGATGACTAGTACAATACATTTTCCTCAGCCATTATGTGCAATGACCCCGTCAACCCTGGTGCAAAGTGAACACGACTGTAATCCCACCTGACTGATTGTTTCAGCATTCAAAGTATCCAGTCATGATTGCGGGTCCAGATCTTTCGCTGTGAATTCCGCGGTATGAGCACCTCCGTATCAAACATCACACACTGCCTTTTATGCACTGGTATAGTACCGCACTCACACAGGACGGTCAGCATACCGTTTGGATCCCATAACTGGAACCAAAATCCCTTCTGTTCATCTTGTACACGAGCTGTTGTCAGCCGCCCGAGTAACATGGCATTCTAGCGAATCGTCATGAGATCGCGAATGGAAACGAACAGTCACCTGACGCACCCCCCTTAAGCATCCGCGCCTATCAGCAACGTATCCGGTAACGAACTTGAGAAAATATTTCAACAACGATCCGTAAGTAATGAACCGGTATATCGCAGGTAGAATTCGAAAGAACACAGTAGCCGCAGCAATGCAGCGTGACGATAACTTGATTTTGAAAGTTGTAAAAGTTTGTTGGCGCATTAGAAGAAAACGCTTTTTCATGTCACTGAAACAGCCCTCCCCAGGTTAACATAGTTCGACTGTGAAAAATGAGGTCTGTATTAAACAAAAGCTAGCCATAATATACAAGTTGATAACGATCAGCGAAACGAACACGACGACCGCTGCGCGCAGGGGGTGGAATCGTGAGGGGGATGCACAAGATTGTCCGGTGAAGACGGATGCTGGGAGATCGAAGAAGGCATTATGGCAGGTGAGGAAATCTGTTCTGTTGGGGCAGGCGAAGGAAGGTAGCTATAGGCCACCTTCAGCCGATCGATAGATACCATTTTGGTGTGACCACCACGGACGATTTTGAAATGCTTGTCCGTGCATGACAGGACTCGAAACGGTCCGCCGTAGGGCCATTGTAGTGGCTTACGAACCCTCATTTTTTCCCTCAAATGGCTCATGAATACTGTAACGTATCGTTCACACGAATACTCATTCCAATGACCGTGAACCGATTATTTACCGTTCGTTACTATCCCTGAATTCAACAAAAGCTAGGGAATTACCGTCTTTCCCGTCAAATGCTGGAAGCACGCCTTTCAAACAGGACGCCGGCGAATCACTATACACCCAGGGTCAGGAATAAGATTGTAGTTCTGTCAGAGGCTTAGGGAATGAAGGGGGAATGTCTGGTAAATAGCGGTCAGTCTTTCATTGCTGCAGCGCAACGTGGCGGGTTTGAACACATATGCTGGGTTTGTCTTTGTCCAGTGGAGTCTTAGCGCTTTTATGTCTGCATAAGGCATTTGTACAAACACTAGTGCTCCCCTGTGTAACGACAAACACATCAGAACCCAAATATTTAGTCCTGGTCGCCCAACTTTAGAGCTCAGTGGCGGCCGAATTTGACTTTTGTTTGTCACGATGTTGTCCCGAGTGAACTGGTATTGGTTCGAAGATTTTTAGCCTTTGAAATAAAACCAAAACTGGCTAGTTTGTTTACTCATACATCGGTTAGGCAATGCGCAGAATGGATAGTTGTCTGGGACGTATATTAAAGCATCGCGCTATGACATTATTTGGTCTGCTTCTGTTGCTGAAATGAAGACTGTTAATGATGAACCCTTTCTTAAATTCTGATATGTGAAAATTGATATTGCATATTTTATTTACGAGGATGGGTTTATAATGTACGTTTCCTAATACAAAACAGGTCAGAAGAGGTCGTTTTGAATGTAGCATGTCGAATTTTGTCAAAGAAAATTCACTCCGCCTTTGATCAGATTTTTAACCACATCATATGTCATCTTCGAAAGTCGGATAAGAGGATAACAGGACAAAGGTTTCTACGTATTATTAGCTCCGTTTTATGAGGTATTTTGCAAACAAGCATCTTATGCAAAAGTATCATGTATGCAAATTCCATCCGTTTCCTGTTCCCAATCAAACAATTGTTACTGAAAATGCCACAGAATGATTAACATCTGTCAGATAATGCTTCAGAGTTCATGAAGATACTGAAGATTACCGGGCGATAAGCCATGAACCCACTGAGGACTGAAAAAACGGATGAGTAGGAAACTAAAATCCTCCGCGGATCTTTCGTCATTTACTTGCAA
Organism: Spirometra erinaceieuropaei; assembly: GCA_902702965.1. NCBI lineage: Eukaryota > Metazoa > Platyhelminthes > Cestoda > Diphyllobothriidea > Diphyllobothriidae > Spirometra > Spirometra erinaceieuropaei. Next base: position 821,196 of record CACRXP010000031.1, on the reverse strand, counting down.
TAGGTCCGACGGCTTAAGTTGTTCTTTGATGGCCACCTCTTTTGGACTTATACAACCTTTGTAAATGCGTAGCGTTTTAACCTAGGCCTTGGTCGGTTGGCCGCGGCTCTGCAGGGCTGTCTGTGGATTGTCTGTGGAGACCAATATTCAAATGACTCACCACCGGAGTTTATTTTTCTGAATCCATTGCGAAGAGGGAGACAGTTATTTATTTCACATAACTACCTCTGGATGAAAATTATTTACGAGTAAAATCTTCATGAAACTGGCCTTTCCCACAAGGTTGATATTTAAAAACATGCTGCTATTTGGTCCCTAGTTTTGCACTCCCTCAGTAAAAATTTTTCAGCTCCCAACTTGCAGCATTTGTCAAAAGAAATTTAAGCGTATTGTAACACGACTTTGTCGGTCCATTTTTCTTAGATGAGTAAATTTGGATTTAAATTAACTAAACAAAATTATTTAAGTGATGTCAGTTCTCCGACGAAACCCTACAATTTTGATTAACAACTATTATCTTCAAAAGTGCCTTACATCCCTAGCTCCCTCTGTTAACATGCCGATAGGCAGATCGAGACATTATTGAGAGTGCTTTTTAAGTTGACTGGCAGACAGTAAGCTTACAATTTCAACGACTATATAAGTAGAGTTTCAGGTTTGGTGGAATTTTGTCACGCACTGCAACAAATAGCTTGAACGGAAAATTTTGTATGCATTGTCTGGGGCAGAATGTTGAGAGAAAGTGTCATTTTGGGCTTAAGAAATGCCTTGTTTCTTTCTTGCTTTTCGGAATACTTTTTTGAAATATGTCTGGAACATCTGTAACCATCTCAAACACTCCAGACCTTTTCAACCCACACTTACTTTTAAAGTTGCACTAGTGAAATGCGCAGTCGAGGTAAACAATAAAAGTGTAGATGTTGCTGCAGGTAGACCTAACTAATCTAATCTGCGGACATTGTCTTAAACAGGAAACCGAAATTCCCATGATAGAGCCTCCATGAAAACGTCGTCATCTGGGGTCTTCTGGCAAGTGTTAGCTGCTATACATTATCTGAATGACTTCAAAATGCACTCGCTAAAATTTTCGAAGTGTCCTTTGATGAACAATGGTTCATAAACGTCTTTGCCACCCTTAGTTAGCCCACTTCAGTCAGTCGTCTTTGGTTTGCATTCTTCACTGCTTTTGAAAATGAAAATAGGCTCCTCGGAACAGGTTTATTTAACTGCGCACGTTTCAAAGAGCTGGGTCAGCTCTTGATTGTCAAAACGTAACATGCACTTACTCGATCCGAAGTTTAATTCAAGATATCATTTTGAGTAGGTCGGCCTTATGCTGATCGATGCTTCTCTCCTCTCGCTGTCTTAGCCTCTTGGGAGATGGTGGACGGGGTTTTGCCTGTGTGCTTCGTGAGTCACCACTCCGTCGATGGGAGCTGAAAGAACCTCTGTCGGGCAGTCGGTCTGGCGGTTCTTCATCTTCATCATCGAGTAAACTCAGCGTCGGGCTCTCTCCGTGCGGCCTTCTTACGCCTGGTGTGGTTGTTTTGTCCTGAGCTCTACGATTGTGATGACGTAGGACTTTTCAAGTTGCAGAAAGTTCCAGGTACCTGTTGATAGAGTGGGCAGCTGCGAACCACGCCTCGAGAGTTAGCCGTTCTGCTTTTGTGTTGCCTCGGCCTAAGGTGGTAGTCCTCTGGAGGTCAAAAGTATGCCCCGTTTCTCCAACGTATGTTGCTAGTTGAGAGTTAGGGTCAAACCCTCGTGTGGCCGATTTGTGCTCTTGTAGGATAATTTGCAATTTTCGTCCGGTTTTGTCCCCGTAGTTGCAGTCGCCCCCGTTGCACATTATTATTTAAATGACTGCTGAGGTTTCGGTGGATAACAATTGGTCCTGTGCGGAGCGTCTTCCTTATTAAAGCCAGGACTCGTTCGCAAGTACCTTTCGTGCTCGGTGGGTCGGCGATGCTGTATCTGAGGTCTAATTTGCTAACAGTGTTATCACGATTGCGCGTATCAGCAAAGTGCATGAAAATGAGAAGAGATGATACTGCAGTTGCCTTTTGGCCACTTAAGAGTTTGTTGTCAAATCTACTGAAATGGTGAGATGTGCACTTAATTAGGTACATTATAGCAGGATTACTGTCGGCCGCCAAATTGCCTAGCGCGTCAAACTACACTTTGGAGGGCAAAAACTGCGGCTGTGAGGTGAAAGATGACGTCGCATATCACTCGCCACAGTGGAGTTCTTTTTGCGCCATCTTGGCCATCCGACTTTCTCCCGGAAATGAAAGGCAAATTTACCTACAGAAGATGCGCTAACTCATGAAATGTCAACCAAAATTTCGAACTGCGTTCTCGCTTCGAAAAGATAAATTAAGTAGTGTTGTAAAAGTAATCATTATGCAGCATAATTCTATAATGTTCCAGTAACCTCAGGGTGTCGCCTTACGAAAGAACTTATTTTCGGCTGCATGCAAGATCTTAACTCTGCAAAAAATGACGACTATAGTAGTATGTAAGTTTCGCATTTATTTTCGATGAACTTGAAAATTTAATTATATTTCATGTACAACAAGCATGAAAATACTCAATCTTTTACTTATTCGGTAGAAAATTACGTCTTCTTCCAAATTCATACTCAAAAAGCAGTAGAATTCGATTTTAAAAAAACTTTTCTGATTCCCGAATAATTTTAACCCCGACCTGCTGTTACACTTTCATTTAGGGTATCAAAACTACAAGCTGTATATTTTCCTTGTACGAAAAACCATGCATTTCTCTTACGTGTTAAGATGAGACCATATGAGGTTCATAAAATTAAGCAGCGAATTTGACCAATATTGTTAACTTTACACGCCACATTCGTAAATGCAGATACATGACGTTTCATTAACGGTCATTAAAAAATCTCACAAGTATCTTTTTTTAAAACCGCATTCCACTCTTCTTTTGAGTATGAAATTGAAAGAAGAGGTGATTTTTCACCGACTACGTAAAAGAATGAGTATTTTTATGTATGTTTTCCATAAAATATAATTGAGTTTTCAAGGGCATTGACAATCAATGAGAAAATTGCATGGTACTTAAGTAGTCATTTTTGCAGAGTATAGATCTTTCATGCAGCCGAAAATAAGTTACTGCGAACGCCGACAGCATGAGGTAATTAGATCATTAAAGATTTATGCTGCATCATGATTAGTCTTACAACACAACTAAATTTATCTTTTCGAATGGAGAAAGCATTCAAAATTTTGGTTGACATTTCATGATTTAGCACATCTACTGTAATAATAGTAATAAGGTCTCGTTTGCACGTATTTTTCTGGGCGTATTTACGATACTCATCCTATTGGTCAGTTCTTTTTTTATTTTTCTGCGCGCTCCCAATTTTCTTCTTGAGCATATGTAACACATGTTCGAGACTGTATTAATGCAATCTTGTTGAGTGTATTTGCCAAACTGAAAGCACAGGTGGAGGCGAGGAATTTGCATAAAAAACACATGATTTATAAGACGCCATGAAATAATCTCAACTGAATTAATACGTTTGCATTTTCCGTAGGCTTCCACGTAGTGGCTTAATAACCAGCAGAGGTAACTCACGAAGCTGACGCTCAGCTAGCATACAAGGTCAATGCATCTACCTGTACGCTGTTGTGCAGTTATTAGGTGAGACGTGTGCATTCCTTTGGAGATGCCTTTAGAGTTAACTTGCATTTTGCTAAAACTCAGCGTTTGTTTTCTTCGTAGTTGGGCACCTATTTCGCTGGAAATTAGCGTGAGACCTCTGTGTATAATAATCACGTAAATGCACTTTCGATGGGTTCCGCTTGTCACTATAAATATTAAGGTCCACCTTCCAACAATTTTAACAAATTAACTGATTATTATCAACGAAGATGTCGTTTACGTTTGAAAGTTGGTGTGATCACTTCGTTCAAAATATTTGTGCCCCTGAACGTTTTGTTATGAGAACATGAATAAGTGTGTGTATTTGCGTTAGATAACGAGGTAGCATGTAGTTGGCAAAATTCAAACTTAACTGATGACCCCTATATTGCTTGAACTGCAAGAAATTACCAATTTTTTTTAAAAACCGAACCCATTCCAATTGCTGCTTTGAGATACAAAAATAAAAATTTTTCGAACAGTTGGGTTGAATAAAATCAATACTTACTTCCCATTGTATGAGCAAATAATCAGCTAATGGAAGCAAGGCTAATGCCAAAAAACTCTACAGCCATTGCAGCAGTGTGCTACGCGCTCTAACGTTTACAGATAAAAGGCCCTCTTGTCGAAGCGCAATAACTGAAGTTCGCTAAACACGCATCTTACCATAGTTTCGACAATTACAAATATTCCGCAGAATAGACCCTAATGAATTCGACATAGTCTGACACAGTAGACTGACTTGATATCAAAACACGCCTGACTGGCGTGGAGGCTCTACGCACGTGATAGATTGACATTAATGAGTGTTGGTCTTTGGGTGGAATAATTTTCGTTGAGTAGGCGGTATTACTATGCAGGCCTCATTCCCTTGTACTAGCCACGTGGGTGCTCAGGGAAATTCCTCGCCAACGAGCCTACTTTGGCATGCAGTTGTCATAACCAACGTCTTCTAAATGCTTTTCATTAAAGCTCCCGACAAAGCTTCTTCTTTACTTATGTATACACCCGAATCTCAAACGTTTGCCTCCATTCGTGAACACTGTCTAACGTCCTGTTTGGTCTACGCTTCCGCAGCGAAATAACAAAATGGGCATGTTTAATGCGCGTCATATCCTGTGGTCAGGACATCCTGTGTGCCATATATCTAAAACCGATCACTGAATATAAAGTAATGTTGCAGTTGGCTGATTTTTTGTTTTTTGATCCACAGCAGGAGTTAGTTGCACAAGTTTGCGTAACCCTTCACAGAGCGTAAATCAGCAGTCGACTGGTGATGACACTGATGGACTACACCATTACTAGACGGGTCAACAGGTGCTGGCAGATTTGGTTGTGGACGAAGTTAGATGAGTGACGCCATCATCCGGCAATTAGATCGGGACAACATTTCCTTGTCTCTTAGGCTCTCCCGATCGGATTTTATATGTGATCTAATGAACTCTATGAGCAACTCCATTTATAGAATAATTAACCTTTGTGATTGTTAGTACAATGTTACCAGAATAACCTCTTTTCATTTCAAGATATAGTTGTTCAGCTTATGATATCATCCTCCTTGGGACACCATCTAACGCGCAGTTTGGTCTACGCTTCCACAGAGAAAGAACAAGATGGACATGTTTAATGTGCGTCATATCCTGTGGTCAGGACATCATGTGTGCCATCCGTGATGCTGATGCTCTCACGTCCTTACGTCTGCAGCCATCTACCTAAAACCGGTCACTTAATATAAATTAAGGTTACGGTTGGCTGATTTTTTGTTTTTTTGACGCACAACAGGAGCTAGCCGCCCAAGATATCGTAACACTTCGCAGAGCATAAATCAGTAGTCAACAGATGATGAAAGTGATGGACTACATCACTAGTAGACGGGTCAAAAGATGCTTGCAGATTTGGTTGTGGACGACGTCGGATGAGTGTCACAATTAACAGACAATAAGATCACGACGACGTCTCCCTGTTTCTCAAACGCTCTTGGGAGGAGGCGATGTGTGATCTGCTAAACTCCAAGAGACCCTTCATATAAAGAGTAATTCATAATTGCGATTGCTAGTACAAGGTGACCAGAATAACTTCTTTTCATTTAAAGACATGGCTTTGCAGATACGAACAACATTTCCTTGTTTCTTAAGCCCTCCCGATCGGATTTGATGTGTGATCTAATGAACTCTATGAGCCACGCCATTTAAAGAATAAGTGACCTTTGTGGTTATTAGTAAAATGGGACCAGAATAACTTCGTTTCATTTCACGATACACTTGTACAGAGTATGAAATCATCTTCCCTTGGACGCCAGGAAATAGTTTAATCCAGCCTAGACAGTTTAACGAATTTATTTTCCTCCAATCATCATGTGCATACTTAGCTGTTCCAAAATAATCCCCAAGCAGTCAACCTCGTGTTCCTAGACGGTTCATCTACCCAGAAATAATATTTCAATCATCTAAAATAATGCACGATTGGTAACATATGATTGTCATTGTTTTGGAAAAACTACAGAAAACCATATATGAAGACCAACTTTATTCCCCATTCGAATTTGCAGTCTTTCAGACATAAAGGCAGAAGGGAAGCTGATGTTTCAGATAATAACTCTTCAGTAATATACGTGCCGCATTAGCTGCTGAATATACCCATCGATTTTAATTTCACTACTGATATTATGAAATATGCGTTCTTATCTTCTCAAACACATCCGGTACCATGTTAAGCATTCGAAGAGCTTTAGCATTCGACTTCCCTTTTGCAAATATATATTCGAACTGGACTGATCCTGGGGTATTATTCAAATTGAATATAATTCTCTCGGTATTTATAGTATTATCCTTGTCGTGGGGGTCCAGTTCTTTGATTTGCTGTTTAAATAAGACAAAACTGGTTAAGATTTAAAATTCTGAAGAATTGTAGAATATTTTAATTCGTGGAGATATGTTCAATGTTTTACTGCGAAAGGTATATAAAACAGCTCATCACTAGGTATTTTAGGAAATTGACTTTGAGACAAAATTAAATTTGTGCAGCTAGTGTTTCCTCATATTCAGTGAATGATATAATTATGTGCCATAAAGAAAAATCACAAAAGTGCACATTCAACCTGATCACACACTTTTTTCGTTTTCTCGAAAATAGTTTCTTTGCCTTGCCAATTACTACGCGTGCTAACCAACCGAATTTACCAAAGTCTTTTCACTTAAGGTCGGTTTCGACATCTGGAAACTGTCAGACACTTTCACTCAAAAGTCGATCGCTTAACCTAGAAAGCAGGTAACATTGTTGATTGTCTATTCAATTCTGCAGAACACTTTCAACACCCAATGGAACTTAAAGTGCAGTAAAATACATAGAATATTGTTTGTCTCCTCTTGCTGACGAAAACTACAAGGCTTTCAACATCAGACACCTGTCTTAACATAACTTTCGTTTATTGTGTCAATGTTTGCACATATGGGGTAAACACAGGGGTATCAAACGATGGTGTATGAGAAAGGTAATTGTTAAAACATACTTCCTGGTAGAAAGTGATTTTTAGCTTCGGAAATGTTACGTTACAACTAATGAGGGATTCTGATGTTGAATTCATCACATTTGGTAGACACCCACGCGTACGCGCTCCTTCGACAAATTGAAGCTTGAGTTGCGTATATGAGTCGATTTCCATTAGCAAACTTAAATCAGTCCTCTTTAGTGTGCTAAGCAGATAATCGAAAGGACTTCCAAATGCGTCCTCAGAGTAGAGTTCGTTGCATTTGTTGTGCACACCGAATATATAATCGCGCGCAACTGCAACTATTTAAGCAGATAAATTTTTTTAGTTCGCTTTTTAAAGTTAATACCGCCCCATGCACCAAATCACTCTGCATTTGTCAACTGAGGCTTCGGAGATCAAGATATTGCCATAGAAAAAAGGATGTTGCAATCGTAACTGAATGCCATTCCACTAAGTAATAGCGCACCACCTTTAATTGCACAGTCTTTGGAAGGGCCGGCTCTAAATAACTCACTTTAATGTTTTCTTTTAAAAACATTAATCCAGAAAATATATTTATTGCAGGTTTTCGTGCACTTTATAGATTTAAAGCCCAGCATGCATACAATGTCCACTAATTATTTGTTTGTGAACTAGCGCAATGATACAAAATGCAATTAAAAGTGACTTCATTTAAATAAACATGTTGTGTTCTGTGATATATTGTTCCTGGAAAAAACGACTGTGTTTGCATCTGCTGATATACGCCGAGGCTTAAAGGATATGCTACTACAGAATGATATAATATAGAAATTATAAAATAACGAAAAACTTCGAAAAACGAGGAACAATCTTCGATTATAATTAACTGTCCGAAAGGTTGACTAGGATTCACCTTGCTCAAAATGTAAAATAAAGGTCGAATTGTGAATAATTGGTTCGATCATCAAGTACGTGCAAGTTTCCCTAAATGTTTTTCGTTTTAAGGTAAATATGCAGCATGTGCATAACTGTAAACGACTGACTTCAGTAATAGGCATTCATAAAATAATATAACATACGAGCATGGATGTATCAATTTGAAAACTAATTCTTATCTGGCGCAGATGTGAATCGCGATTTGCTTAAGAGCAGTGAACTATTAACATACCGTTAATCTCCCACATTAATTGAAGAACTGCAATGGGAAAAAATAAACACCACAACATCGCGCACATGATGAACTAGAAGCTCATCGCGGCATGGGGGATTTAAATTAGTTACGAGGGTCGTGACATCTGACACTGTGGTACAGAGACAGCGAATGAGTGGCTGCGCAGTTTGGGTCTTATGTTCTTGAGGTCACTGCATGTGGGAAATCATTGTTTGTTCTCGCAGAGGGATAAATTGTTTGGCAGTAGTTAGGATGAAATAAACTCAGTAGTATATTATCCAGGATGCTGTGTGAAACGTTGCTGTTTTTAACTTTCTATGATAAAGGTTTGCTGCCCAGTGGGTTTCTATGTCATTTTGAACTGCCACATTCCATCTTCCCATTTAAACTAACGATTTGGCACGAGATCATTCTTGATTGAATGCCAGTAGCTAATGAGTATGCTGTGAGGGAGATATTTGGCGCGGATGTCGTAAAAAAGCGCATGTTTCAGCTTTGGTTTACAAATGTTGTAAGGAATATGGTAGTATGGATAATTTAAAAGGCCAGCCACGGCTAAATACAGCTGGAGGCGCCTCACCAAGGAAAATTAAGGAAACGATGCAGCAGAGATTATCTCAAGGATTAACAGATGCTACGAGCATTTATTATGCATATCTAGTCAACAGTGTCGGTAGACGATACAACCTATATATTGATTATTAGAATACGTCCTGAGTAGAGGCATGCGCTTTTAAAGACTGCCATTGAGAACAGAGGTAAATTCTTCAGCAATATACTAGTAATTGCCAAGTATCCCACTTTAATCACCCTCATGCTGTTCGCTCTGCTGGCATTACTTTATACAAGGGTCGGCCGGGATCGATATTGACTAACACACAGGTGAACATCTGGTGGATGTTCGCTAGCTGCAACCGTTTTCTACAGTATCAAAGGCCACAGGCACTGACCCGTTGTTCGTGGACGACAACGCGCCAAATAGTACAAACGGACGCAGAGGGGAATGGGGATCTCTTTGACTCCAGGTTTCCCAACTTCGTTTTGCCAAGCCAGTCGTCATGCACCAACCCACATCGAATATTGAGCACACCGATCCCCAGTTCAATGACAATGAAGTCTCCTCAAGAGCAAATCAAATCGCTTATTTTAGGAGTACAATTCCAAAAATATCAACGTCTTGCACGTCGGATTTTCAGTAATAATGAGGTATGTGCTGATATGTCGTGAAGACGGCATCCTCATTGTGGACCTCACTTCCTTTTTCTTCTCTCATGCGTCAGTCGGATGTTCAAACTTGTCAACCAACTGGTACCCAAACTTGGTCAGTGAATGACGCTGACTGCTTGTCACCACATGTTCGCACGAATACTGCTGGGCCGATTAGGTAGTCCGTGAGCCAATTAGCAATCGGCTTGGCACACTTTATCTATAGCGTCCTCTGTTTTAGAGAACAGTGCGATATCCATGAGCATAATTCGCGTCTCATCTCAAAACACGTCACTGCTACCGCCATCATTAACATCATCAGGTTGAACCCTCCTAACATCGCAGGCAACACCGCCAGCATTAACATTATCACCGGTTATGTGAACTCAACCCCAATTCGTGCCCCTTGCGAGTGCACTTTCGCATCCCGCATTGGCCTGATCAAACTTCTTCTAACCCCTAACGTTAACAACGACGACCTACTGCCCCCGCCAAAATCATCAATATCCCACACTGCTTCACGGCATTCAGACAATACATGGGTATCCTTTAGGGTGAGATGGTACCATACTAACAGCAGATGTACTAGCCCAAAGCCCATTCACGCGTGTTTCGCCGATGTTCTGCCGCTGCATGGTGCAGCTGCGAGGGGTTCGGCTCGTCAGTGGGTCCCCTAAGCATTTTCGGTGTATGTCCTGGTAGATTCTCCAATTTATAAATTGTCGCCTTTTAATTTTCTCAGAAAGTAAAAGGCGAGCCAAACCCTGAAGAGCCCAACCCCTCGCAGCTGTGTCATGAAGCGGCAAACATCGGCGAAACACTCGTGTATGACCTTTTGGGCTAGTGCATGTGCTGCTATTATGGTATCACTTTACCCTAAAGAATACTACTAACTGTCTGTCGGCAATCAATGGATATTGCGCGGTTGGCCGCTGCGGCTAATGCCCTTTGGCCCATATATTCATGTATACACGTCTCGTTCTGAACGTACAGAACTTAAACAAACTGATCTACGCCAACTTCGTAGATTACATCTGAGTAAATTAAAAAACGACAATACATGGGTATATTCTGATGCTAGTCCATGCAGGATATCGGGATTCCCCGCAACATCACCACAGCAAACCTACGTCTTTCATTCAACATCGCCTTCACCGCGGGCACAAACAAATTCACCATCGCCTGTGTCGTCACCTCGGCCAGCTCAGCAGACAGAATTCAAATCTGTGCTCGGTGCCACCGACCACAGCTCACTCGTGTTCAACTGACCCACACTGTACCAGGACAGTCAGACATCGCACGGGCCCGGCTCGGTCATATGTGCCCGTAGAGAAATCTTGGATAGGAAACCGCGCTCCGGATTCCATCATCATATTTTCACACTGTCATCTCCCTTAGCCAGTCCACTTGGTTTGCGATGTGGAGGAAGGTGGTAATTAGCTCAGGGATTAGCGGATGTGAAAGCATGCACGAAATGCACACGGCTGGTTTATCCTGTGTCTGGATTTTGACGATATATTCGCGTTCGAGGTAATGCCTCTTGCGTCAGTTTTGCTTTGGATGGATAGTTCGGCAGTTTGGACCATCATAATTATGGCAGTAAAGGCAATATAAGACGTTACATCAAAATATACGATCGCCTGGTTTGAGCGGGGATTTACATCCTAAGTTTGTACATGAATTTTTACCGAATAACTGATTATAATTTCTGGACAGCGGCCCAACTAGTCGAGACATCAAAACAACCAGTTTTCCGTCGGTTCGGTTGTTGATTTCGATCCCGATCTAACCTTTTGGTAGGCAACCTCAATATTCATTGACAGAATTCAAAAACGCATGGCTCTAATCAGCATGTATTCTCTTTATCTATATAAAAGTAGTTTTGCGAAAGAAGTGGAGACGTTTACCGGAAGGGATATATTATTGGTATGACATTTCGCGTAGTTACCATGGGTAACCGGTTTCATGAAATGTTGGCTAAAAATTCTGAAATGTGTTTTCGATTAGGAAGGATTACTTATTCGCGGTTGCATAACTTATTTTCTTGAGGCATAAATGTATATTATTTCGGACTCGGCTGGACGTCAGCTTTTGAATGCACTGCCTATGAGTTTCCCGTAAGAACCGTATTCGGTTTGAAATGACTACTTAAGTGGCATGCATTTTCCCATTGATTTTTGATGGCCGTGCATATCGGAATATATTCTACAGAAACCCCGAACAAAATATGCTTTCTTCCAGTCGTTGGATTGACATTCTCGTCGTTTTTCTATTTTGTGCTCGAAGAAGGGCTATATTTAGGTTTTGAAAAACATTTTAATTATGAGACTTTTCAAGACCGCGCAATGTCCACTCATACAGCATCGTACCTGTCTGTTTACCACAGCTCCTTATGAAATGAACAACATGGTCCACACCCATTGCAAACAATTATGGATCCTACAGAGTATCTTTTTAAAAGCATAAACGAATAAGTATTTTTTATTTCGGAGAGCACATGCACCTTGTAGACTGAAATCGCTAACCTGTAATGCAACGGTTGATCAGGCTCCAAATTATTCGGGAATTAGAGAACGTTTTTAACTTCCGATTGTTCTCTTTTTTCGAGTATAACATATAAAGATAACGTGATTATCTATCGAACGACTGAAAGAAAGCATATTTTGTTCGGAGTTTCTATAAGATATATTTGAATGTTAAAGCCCATCGAAAATCATTGTAAGAAATGCATGCTACTTTAGTAGTCATTTTTTACCGAATACGGTTTCTACAGAAGACTAAAGTGGAGAGCATTCAAAAAATGACATCCTGCCGAGTCCGAAATATATAAGCATTATGACCTATGCTAATGAATGTTTCAACCTCCCTAATAGAAAACACATTTCAGAATTTAAGCCAACATTTCATGAGATCGGTCATTTACTGTAATCCAACTCTCCACCTTAATAGATTGGAATGTGATGTGCAGAACTGTTCTTTGTTCGATGGGTGTCCCGCCAATGCCGACTGTTTGGCTCCATTCTACGTGCATGTCACAGTGACCTGAATCGTTCCCACTCTCGTCGACCACCTAGGCGGCGCTTAGCACCGAGGATGGAAGAGAAGGGTCATGAAGAAGGAGACATGATCGCGCGGACAAGAGCTTTATAAGCCTGACGTTTCTGATTTCTGCTCGAACCCATCATCGGAGACAAAAGCAGATATGGATGGTTCATGCAGTTTGCCGTCTGGTTAGTGGCAGACAAGAACATCGAAGATTGAAAGTTCGCTCTCTTCCACCGTGAAAAGTACAGTACGTAAGCTAATTCATGAAATGTCAAACCAAATTCCAAAATGCGTTTTCGTTCCGAAAAGATTAATTAAGTAACGTTGTAAAACTACTCTACCGGTAACTATTCTATAATATTTCTGTTATTTCAGGATGGCGGCTTTCAAATGAACTTTCTGGCTGCTGCATTCAAAAAATACACTCTGTAAAAACGACATCTCATGAAGTATGAACTTTTTTCATTGATTTTTGATGTCCTTAAAAGTCAAATTATATTTCATAGGAAACATGCATAAAAACATTCAGTCTTCTGTTCATTCGGTAGAGAATTACGTCTTGTTTTAACTTTATATTCGAAAATGGGATATAATTCGGTTTTAAAAGCTTGGAATTGTGGGAATTTGAAGTACCGTGAAATGGCCGTTAATAAATCGTCATGTCTCTGATTCTGCCAACGTGGATTGTAAACTAAATAATATGGATAAAATCTACTGTTAAATTTTATGAACCCCATGTAGTTCCCGTTCATAACCGCAAAGAAATGTGTGGTTTTCCGTACGCGGCAAATATACGGCATGTAGTTTGGAAACCCTGAATCCAGGTGTAAGGGTAGAGCGGGTTCAAAATTATTCGGGAATCGAATAAGATTTTGAAACCAAATTATACCCTTCCGTTGAGTATAAGATTGGACGAAGACGGAATTGCCTACTAATGATCAAAAGAATGCATATTTTATGCATTTTTTCCATAAAATAAAATTCGACCGAAAATCAACGATAAAAACCCATGCTATATAAGTAGCCATTTTTTGCAGTGTATTTTTGCATGCAGCCGTAAGGAAGTCCGTTCGAAAGACGACATACTGCGGTTACTGAAATATTTTACAATTATGTTACAGGTTGAGTAGATTTACGACGCTACTTAATTAATATTTTTGAAACGCAATCGCATCTAGGAATTTCGGTTGACATTTCATGAGTTCGCCCATCTACTGTTGGTCGGGAATGACTGAGTCCAGTTATTCCCCGTAGTTCTTAATTTATTCCTTTTAATGATCACGAAAGTGCTGCCAACGTAGGACAGCCACATGTCAATCGCAGTTTTACTAATATTTCAACTGATATCCTCTTTCAAAATTTTCAACCTCATTTAGGTGATCTGTGCTAATGTATCTTGTTACTCCTTGAGTACGTGTGTATTCTTCCATTTTATTTCGCAATTTCTAGTTATATACGTTTCGCCATGTCTATCATTTCGTAAGTCGAAGTTATCCTTAAGAATGTCTCATGCAAAATGCTGGCATTTCTTTCTGTTCTTCAATTAATGATCAACACGCACAAGACATCGGAAGACATATTCAGGCCAAAACTTCGATGCAAATGAGGAGATGGAGATATGCAGTTCAAAATAACATAGAATCACGCTGAACGGTGACGTTTCGGCAGCATCCTGAGCAATATGTTACTATAGTTTATTCAGTCTTAGTACTATTCAACATATTCACCGGTTGTGAGAGTGAAACATTGATTTTAGACATACAGTATGCGCATTGACCTCGAGAAAATAGTGCTCAGACTGCACAGTCTAATATTCGCCGTCTCTGTGCCACAGCTTCAGAATTCACGACCGTTATAACTAGCTTAAATTTGCCATCCCGCTATCAGTTTCTACTTCATCATATGCTAAATGCTGCTAAGTATTCTCTTCTATATTACAACATTTAAATATATTTGGGAGATTGACGGTATGTTGGTTGTCGCTGCTTTTGAATTAACCGCATTCTGTTCCCGAAAGAGATAGGAATTTGTTTTCTAACTGCTACGTTTATCATTGAATTTAATACAACTGTGTAATTATTGTGATTTTGTTGGTGAACGTATTAAACACTTATGTCACTATAGAAAACTTTTATGAGCAATTAAATGCACTCGATGATGTGCCTCATTACTTAAAATTCAGATTTCATTTTGAATGAAGTACACTCGAGTCCTTGTTTTTGAAGGCATATTGTCAACGAAGGTGGCCTCTCGTTTATACATAGAAGTTCGCTCTGTAACAATTGTTACATCGTCTCGTCTCATAGTAACCTCCCCTCCATGTATCAAGGGACACCAAGAGCTGGCAATAATTATGTTTATGTTCAGGTTTTTTTTCGGAACACAAACTTTGCTTGCAAATGTAACCATTTATATTCGCATTTACTTCTATTGTGCAAGTGCGTTTATGCATAGTTAGTGGACATTGTAGCTGTGTAGGCCATTAACTCCGACACGTACACGGAAAACCGCAATGAATAAATCTCCCTAAATAATGTTATTTAGATGTAAACATTAGATTAAATGACATAAAGCCGGTCATTGTTAGCACTAAGTGATTAAAGACTGTCTGTCTGCAGAAATTCATTTTGTAGCATCCTGTTTTCCACAGCAAATCCGTAGACAAATTCAATATAGTTCATTATATGATGCGGTATCCTTTATAAGAGATAAAATGAAAAATCTATCTCCGTACGAATACCTGCAGCTGTGCGTGGTCAAAGATTCGGGCTACACAAAAAATGCAACGAACTCTACTCTGAGGGTGCATTCGCAAGTGCTTTGGATTATCTGCTTAGCTCATTGAAGAGGATCGACCTGAAGATTTTTGAAGGAGGCGTATCTAGTACCCAATTTAAGCTTCACTTTGTGGAAAATGGACGTACGCTTGGATGCTTACCAGTCAAGACGGGTTCTACATTCAGTTTCATCATCCGTTGCAACGCTACATTTCCGAAGCTAAGAATCACTTTCTACAAGAAAGTATGATTAGGAGTTTTAAATTGCATTTTCACTGTCGTTTGATGCCGCAGTGTTAGCTCAATATATGTGAATTTTGACATTATAGACGTAAATCGTGTCAAATGAAGTGTATCATGTTTGAGGGACTGTAGTTGCTGCTAACAAGAGTGGAAAATATAATGTATATTTTATGCAGAATTATTTCTTCAACATTGAATGTGAGACTGATAGTCTGACCTATCTTCTAGTTTACACAGTTGATTTCAAGTAAAATACTTTTGAGATAATGCCGGTTAGTTAATATGCATAAGGGTTGAATTAACCATAAAACTATTTTTACGATGTCTACAAATAAGTAAGATCATTTGTAGGTCTCATATCGCATCTTTTTTAATAAAACACATGATTTTTAACATCCAGTAAATCCGAGGAATGACGTTTGTAATGACTTCTAAAATATATGGTGTTCCTTAGTTCTGGTTATGTTTTGATGAATAGCATTGACTGTATATGTGCAGATAACAATGCGCCGTCATTCCTTAGGAGTTTTAATCCATGTCAAATTGCCTAAATGCCAGTATTGTTTATCCTATCATAAATAGCACATCCAAGACCTGGACCCCCAGGAACATGAGAATACCACAAACTCCGAGAGTATTATATTCAGGCTGAAAAATATCACAGGCTCTGCCGATTTCGAACATATCTTTGCGAACAGAAATTCAGGTGAAAACGTTCTTCGAATGGTAAAGGTGTTACCGGATATTTTTGGAAAGATTAGATCGTATATTTCAATCTATCGGGACAGGAATTGGAATTCATGGGTGCATTCAACAGGAAATGCGGTGCGTCAACTAATGGAAAGTTATTATTTGAAATATCGACTTCCCTTCTGCTTTTACGCCTGAAAGCCTGACAATTGGTGTTGAAAATACAAGTGGTCTTCCTAAATGTTCTCTGCAGTCTTCCTAAAACTATGATAATTTCCTGGGCTTCAAATTGTGCGATATCTTAAGATAATAGAACACTTACTAAAAGGTAAATTCATCATCTAGTAACACGAGGTCGACCACCAGCAGTCTATTTCCGGACAGCCAAGTGTAAGCATGATAGTGGGATTAAAATAATTTCGTAATGTAATCTGTCCTGCAATAAAGTATTGCCTGGACATCCCAGAATGTAATTCCATCATCCTTTGGAAAATAATACCTATAAATATTAAGACTTTGCTAAAGTCGTCTTGATCTAAATCTTTCTGTGTTTCGAATATCACGTGAATGTCGGCCAGGTCTTGTTTTCTGCTAATTATGGGACTCGCCGAGCGTGTTCCAGTACTAACTCCGACAACACCTGTTGACTTGTCTACTAATGATGTAGTCGAACGGTTTCATCACCAGTCGAATGCTACTTTATGTTCCGTGAAGGTTGACGATAACTTGGTCGACCACCTTCTGCTGTGTGTCAAAGAAACAGAAATTAATACGTAACGGTGATCTTAGTATATACTATATACTCAAAGATCATGTTTAGGTAGTTGGTATCGGACTGGAAGATGTAAAGCAATCAAGGCTGGAATAAAACATTCCGTAGACGTTCAAGGATTGACTACACCATCCTTTGCAAAATCATACCCAGAAACAGGAAGCTGTTATTATGGTTATTTTCTCCTCTCAAGCACAAAAACAGTTAATATTTAAATGAAATGACTCAGCTTTCTGCAGTTCGCACATCAACTCCGTTCAGGAAAGGTTACGAGACAGGTAAATGCATGTCGGATCTTGTTTGCTGCTGATGGTGGCATTCGTCGAATGTTGCCCATAACCAACTCTACCAGCATTTGTTTACCTGTCTACTGATGATGCATTTGAACGGCTCGAACACTAGCAGAACGGTGCTTTAAGTTCAGTGAAGGATTGCGATTACTTGTTGACCACCTCCTGTTGTGTGTCAAAGAAACAAAAATACTACTTAATAGCCATCTTAATTTATATTCAGTAATCGGATTTAAATAGATGGCAGCGGACCTGAGGATGTGGGTTAGCAGGATCGCTGATGACAAATGTGGTGCCCCTGACCACAGGATATAACGCCGCAGCAAACATGATTCTCTTTTCCTTTTGCCAATAAGTCGACGAAGTGCGAGTTTTAATAGAGGGAAGTTCTTTAACTGAAACATGTCAGGGTTATACCTTCCCCCGCTGGCGACGGTATAGCTCACTCATTCTCATATGGGAATTTCAGACGGTGTATTCCTAAAATTGTAGCACGAGCGGTAGCAAATTTAAGTAATATGGCGGTTAGCAGGGTAGCGTAGCATTCACAGCGACTAACGGGACCATTCTGAAGAGTACTTGCATGACAACCATACAAAAATAACTCACATTAATCTCTAATGTAGTTAAATGCTTAAAATCGAACTCAACAAACGTTAATTTTTAACTAGAGGCCGGTTGGCTCTGAATAGGTCTCTGACGGGTTATACACGACTTGCCTAATATCCGCACAGCATTGGTACAATAACCTGTGCAGACCCTGTATGTCAGGCAGAGGTGTGTTGTTTAAGTGACATCCTCTGGATTTTAAGTCAGTCTATTCCGGGATAAATAGGGACAAGCTCATGGCAAATGTAGACACATAACTCCAGGCATTTCATTCAGCTCCCCAGTCCCCACTCGTGCTTATGATTTGCAAAATATACACATCGTGACTTCTCTAAAGTAGATTGGTACGCAGGATAAAAAAATTAGGGGATACTGGTATGGCAGGTGTCGAAAGGACAGTCAGACAAATTGTTGAGTGCTATTCCGCTGAAGCTGATTTGAGGAAACCTCCTTTGGCGAGAAGGCACTATGGTACTCAGACAGAAGATGGCCAACGGAATGCGATACGTAACGTTTCGTTCCATCACATGGTTGCACGTTTTACTCCCCCAAGGTGTAAGCAGATGCATTAAGTGAATTCGACGCCAGCAATAGCCCTGCTCGCAAACCATTGCCTGTTCCGGGATTTTATTTTATTAAAAAAAATATTAAACTAGAAACCTGATAACGTTGTCAGGCATTTGAAGGTAATCGCCTACAAGCAATTTTGATCTGATTTCGGCGAATACAAGTCCCCCACTGAAGGGCAATGGGATCTTCAGCTTGCACGCTTGTCTTCGGATAATCTTCTTTTAAATTGTGGCATATGCTCACGACAGAATCAGTGCATTTGTTGGTTGGAGCGCGGTCACATGTATAAGCACTTCGGTCGGCAAACTATAGTGCCACTACTGCCCAAAGCCTACTGTTGCATGTTTCAAGAATTTATTTACAGAGTTAAAACCCATCCAAGTGGACTGTGTCCACTGGCATGGACTGGCATGGAGGCATGCTACCAAAAGTACGGAATTCGGTCTTAACTGAGAATTTAGGCACTCTCGTCAGGCCTAAAGGTCTGTAAGTGTCTACTATGCCAGGATCAGAAAGCCATAGCCCTCGCAGCCTGGTATGCGCCAGCTGTTCTCTGACACCTGCTTTCCTGCAGATGAACAGGTCGAGATCATGGCTGTCCAGTCATCCAAAACTTTCTGGCCCGTTGTGGTGTTGCTGTTGTTGGTTAGAATCCCGGTCCGTTGTTGTGTGAATCAACGTGATTTGGATTGGTGCACGAAGGTGCGGATCCGGCCCTGCCATCCACTTACGTCCTCGCCCGTCTCCGGTCTTCTTGACTTTGTCTAGACACCGTGCCCAGATGGGAAGAAGAAGAGAGTGTGGCAGATGCCGCGCAAGTCTGCTCTCACTATAGACTAATTCACACGCAATTCATTGTTCAGAAGAAGAAGATGCAATCACCGGAACTTGATGTTTATTGGCCTGACGTATAGGATTTTCATTCGAACCCATCATCAGAGCCATTTGCAGATAAAGGTAGTGGAGACACGAAGACTACAGTATTTAAAGAGCGTAGTTTCCGTGTGACCACATTGGTAATATCATTAACAACTCTCACGATCACCGTGGGGGGTCATAATTGAAGCGATGATGACTCGTCGGTCCGCGTCCGAGTCGTTTATTGCCGCAATTTCATCATGCGTGTTGGATGTTGGCGTGACGATTGCTCAGTCATTTAGCCTGCTGTCACCGGGCTTGTCGTTCGCCCGCGCCTTCCCATGCGTGAATACAAGAGACGAAAAGAAAACACATTGATATTCCACCTGTAATGCATGCATTATTCTCATTAAAATATGACCCGAACTTCATTGTCCCTGATCCTCAGCCTCTGTGTCAGTCGGCTTCAGGTATCACAATTTTATCCTTCCCTCCTACTTAACTTCAGGTTCATCAAGTTCACGATGATGCGGGGTCTACTTTTGTCATGTTCAACGTTTCGATTAATGCGGAATATTGGCGGCATAATGCTAGTTTGCTGATCTTAACCGAAATACATTTCGTCACCATGTAAAAGATTACTTTCTTGAAAAATTACATTTTGTATTGTATTATTGAGTAAATACGCATATAATGGACTATGGGTACTCGGGCGCTCAGAATGTTCCATGCTTTCGTCAGATCAAGCTGAACATAGGCCCCCAGATGCCTTCTTTTTCTTATTCTTCTTCTTTTTTTTCTTATTCTTCATATTCTTCCCATTTACAGTTTCGTGAAAGGAAATACATTTCTTTGAGGTCCATTATTACAGTTGTTTTATGACGCAGTGTCTGGTACACGAGTAACGAGAGTGCGGAAATTACGAGGTAATGGGACCAGTCATTCCTAGGTTATGCAGACTGCAGGACAAAGAGAGAACAAAGGGAGACTTCATCAAGCATGATAGCGGTTTATTGGGAAACCTTTTTGCTTGGTAAGCGAGAAAATATTTGCTAAATTCTGTGAACACCTACTTTTGCTTCCGGCGAATATTTTCGTGCAAAACTCGGAAATACGTTCCTACTAGTAAATGGTGAAGCCCCGGTGCATCCAATACGGAGCTGTAATAATTGAAGTTTTACGGTTGGGACTGTGCAAAGACGAAGGAGCAAACTCATATGTTATTATTTAATGTTCCACCGTCTTTTAAAGGGTAATAAATCTCAGTGCACGCAACTCGCAGTATAGAAATTCGCTGCAGGAAGCCAGCGAAAACCAACTCCAACAGGAATAATAGTGGTTGACCAGTCAAGGCCATCGACACCGAACGACACAAGAATGTGGATAATCCGACCTAAGCCGTAGATGAAAGTAGTAGGAAATGGGAGCTAACTGACTTCAAACAGCACTCTAAGACATAACCATAAGCCTTAACCCCAGGCCCTAGTGATCATCATCTCTAAACCCTAACCTCATGTCCTAGCCTTACCCCCTAAACCCTAACTTTAGACTCCAGACGTAAGTCATGGCTGTAACCCTAACGTAATTTTGAATCATTATCGTAGAAGTACGCAAAGGACCTCAAATTTAAAGCATCTGCAAGCAGCGCTAGGCCTTCTGAAAGCAATAATAGTACGAAAGAGATAATATGTTGACAACGCAGGACAGCGTCTCCGAGCCCAAACGAGTATGCTTCCATCACTTAACTGACGACCCCGGTATATATGCATTTGTATTATTAACAGACAGCATCGTCATCCGCCCTTCACTACTCATGAACCCAGTTCAGTGCTGCCCCCTCTTCAATGGTTGACAGTAGTGACAACAGACCTAGGTCTGACCTACGTCTGCAATGGAGCCCATCCTCCCCTGTACAAACCAAAACGGACAGTCTGATTGTTCCCCAAGAATCCTTGCTTCCGCGGTAAACCACCCCGCACCGTATCCATTACAGTCAAACACTCCTCTTCCCCAGCTACCGGCTCTCTCTCGCGACAATTTCACCTCCAATAATCTCCCTCGATAGCAAACTGTTGTCTACGGGCAAAATATTTTAGAGCGAAATTCTAATACTCTGAAGCGTCCTCCTCTAATTGACATACAAGTGTGCTAGTATATATCATGAGCGTATATCGGGCGGCAAAATAAAAAGATCATGTCACCTAAGCTTTTAGACCAACAAAGAAGGTTGAATTGACTCGGGGCTTCAGAAAAAACCAACAGACGATATTTGCACATCTGGCTGCAGACTTGCTATCCACTGTGGCGTATTACGTTCTGAATTCCCTATGAACATTTGCGAGGACGCCGAGTTACGAAGGGTTATGCATGTTCGGCTGTGATATTGTCCATCATGTACTTTGTGCTGTGCAGTACTGTTCTCTGTCTGAAATCGTTTGAATAGCGTCCTAAAATAAACTTGGTAAAATTTAGCTTTGTAGACCCACCTGTTGGGCACAATACTGTTGGGGTTAGGGTCGGAGGTAAGGGTTTGGGGCGAGGCAATTTTTTCTTAATCACTTAAAAGACAACCACGCATTCCCAATAACTCTTCTTTTGCTTTCAACTACTTGACCGCGTCGCTTTTGCGTCCCAAGCCTTACCTGTAAAAACCCCTAGTACAAGCCGTCCCGTATAACAGGTAGTCGGAGTTTGTTTACCTCAGGTGGGGCTACACAACCACATCCGACCGATAACTTTTATTTGATTGGATGGAACGATCCCTGCGAAAGTCAGTAATTTAGTGAAATTGTATGGATTACGTGTGGCGCTCTCTTAAAATTGTCGGCAAAATATCGATTTAGAATAGATAGTTTGGTGTGTTTAAAAGGCCAAATAATTGAAACGCACTGGATATATCTGGGCGTTTGACCTACCAACACAGATACCAAAGAATCATACTGGTAACACCAGGCGAATTAGACCAGCGGGCTTTCCGCAAAGGGAAAAATATAGGTTGGATTTTATTTTCAGCTGAATGCACGGATCCTCGCAACAACTTCTTAGTGAACATTCGACTTGATTGGTAACAGCACAAATAATTTTGTTCCCATTGGGACGGTCTCATCATTAGTCGACGAAAACTTTAAGCTTCGTGGAGAATTCCGACAACCGAGTCGATCATTTCCTGTCAGTTCTGATTAGAGTCCGATCAGCGCTCATGTCGGAGCCGCACAGCACCAGCGTTACATCGTAGCTCAGCCTGTCACACAGTTTTGGACCTACGTTTACCCACAATCGAAGCAACCTCGAAAATCTCGACTCATCAGTTGCCAACATGCAGTCCGTTTCTGCCTCCTGTACTCATTTCGTTTTACACCCTTTGACGATGATTCGTAGAACACGCTGTGTATCAGTGAAGCCAAAATCGTAGTGACCGGTTTTGCTCAGTTGTCGAATTTGGAGGCAGTATTGTCGTATTGGGCCAGGTGTATCAGGAATAAGACAACGGGGACGCCAGCAGTTGCCTCTTTATTCATGAAGCTTCGCAAAAACCCAAAAACCGAAATCCGCCAAATCTCGACTATGCACTAACACAAATAATTAGATGAAGATCACCGGAACAAGCTTATTTAGGTGCTGACGTAGTTGGTATGATTATGCGTGGTGTTTACAGGGCTACTGTTACCAGTTTACACTTTATGCTACTCTTCTGTGCAAGCGGACGTCATGAGAACATGAATAAACACATGGGTTTTCATAAGCAAGAGGTAAGGCGCATGTGGAGATTAATATTTTGCTCTAAATACAGAAAACCAAAAGCGAACCTATTAAATTTTCAGTGTATCGTGTTTACAAAAAGCCCATTTAAGTACATATTGGGCAGAATAAAAATAGTATTTATTTCCACATGCTCGAAATTATGCATCGATTGATGGAAGCGTTCAAAATGTCAGGAGATTTTCCGACCATTGAACTAGTGCGCCACACTCTGATTTTCACGTGCAAAAGATCAATTTGTCGAACCTTGAAATCCGCGTTTTGCTGAACATAGTCTTTGCTGAACCTTAGTCTTCAGAAGCTAATAATTCCGTTGACATGTCCGTGGTAAATTCGGCATGCGCTTTAGTAACCAACATATGGTGCTCAAACGATTTCGGATAGGTTGAGGGGGCCTCGCAAATTACCCAGGAGGACTCTCTGGAATCCATCTAGTGGTCTGTATATACTATGTGCTTAATTTCGTATACACTTGTCATTACCAGACAGCTTCTATTGCTTTTTATTAAACCTCCGTTAACCGATTACCAGACATTTACAGACATGTGTTCTACAATTACTGACAATTATGAGTACATTAATTTCCCGTGTCGGATAATTGAACACTCGCTCACAATTCACGACCTTGACACGAAGCAAAATGTTTCTATCTCTCCCAGGTTTTACAAACGCCAAACTGCTTATGACTCCCAGAGCTTAGTTCATGATTTTTGAAATAGACCATCTAAACTTCCACTATGAGAGTGAGTAAGCTGCGTTGCCGCACGCGGGGAATGCATCACCTTGAGATATTTCAGTTAAACAACTTTCTTCTATGAAAAAATAAACTTCGGAAAGTTATTGGCATATGAAAAAGGGGGTCATGTCTGGTGCGGCATTATTTCCTGTAGCCAGGGACATCCCATTTGTCTTCCGTGATTTTGATACCGCCACCAGCTTAGGTCCGCTGCCATCTATCTAAAACGGATTACTCAATAGAAATTAAGACCACAGTTGCGTTGCAATTTTGTTTCCTTGATGCACAACAGAAAGTGGTCGCTCAAATCATCGTCATCCGTTACGGAACATAGAGATATATATTTGGCTAGTGGTCAATCCGTCCGACAAAACGATTAGTAGACGGTAAACAGATGCTGGCAGAATTGAGTCTGGATCACTTTCGACGAATGACTCGATCAGCGAAAAATAATATCCGACATACATTTACACATTTCTTAAACCTTCCTGAACGGATGTGATGGTCGATCTGCAGAAAGCTATGGGTATGTGAGCGGACTACTTGGGTAGCATGCATTTTCCTATTGGATTTTCGATAACGTTAAATAATCGGTTATATTTCATGGAAAGCATGCAAATAGTATCCATTGTTTGCTCTTTCGGTAGAAAACTATGTCTTCCTTCAATTTTACACTCGAAGGAAGGGTATAATTCGGTTTTCAAAAATCTTTCCAATTCCCGAATAAATTTGAACTCGGTCATCCGTTACACTTTCATTTAACGTTTTAAAACTACAAGCCGTATATTTTCCGCGTACGGAAAATCTTATACTTCTCTACGGTACGAATAGGCTACGATATGGAGTTCATAAAATTTAACGGTGAATTTGATACTTATTGCTAATTTCTCAAGCCGCACTGGTAAATATAGCGACATGACGTTTTATGAACGGCTATTTCACGGTATTTAAAAGTCTGTAAATAAGGAGCTATTTTAAAACCGAATTATACCCTTTCTTTCAGTATTTTTTCACATTCAGCTGAGGATGGGCCCCAACCGAGGTTTTTCCGTAAGCAAACGGGCCCGAGAGCAAAGCTGGCAATCTTACCTACTCGATGCTATCAGCCCTATTTCTCAGCAGATGTGCTGGTGGAAAAAATTCCAAGTCATGTCAAGTGTTTTTCATTTATTGATTATTTTAAACGCGTCGACGTGTCCTTCTTCATCGACTTTCCGCTTATAAGTGTGAGAAAACCTCTCGAATATCTTTAACATTCGAAGATATTGCTCCTGCCCATCCAAGGGAAGCTACAACGTGGCTCAAATGATTTCCGACAACGGACAGCGGTCCAAAACTGCTGGTGTCTCCTGCTGTCTTATTCTTGATATACCTGACCGATTACGTCCACTGCCTCCAACTTCCACATCTAAGCAAAGCAGGTCACTAGGATTTTGGCTTCCCTGATGCACAGCGGCGTTCTACGAATCATCGTCCGAGGGTGCAAAACGACGTGAGTACATGAGGCAGAAACGGATTGCATATTGGCAGAGGATAGGTCGTGTTTTTCGAGGTTGCTCCGATTGTGGGTAAACGCAGGTCCAAAACTGTGTGTCGGGCTGAGCTGAGAGATAACGTTGGTGCTGTGTGGTTCCGACATGGGCGTAGATCGGATTCTAATCAGAACTAGCAGGAAGTGGTCGGCTTGGTTGTCAGAATTCTCCACGAAGCTTAAAGCATTCGCGTTGAGCATTTTGTTCGCTCATCCATAACCTTCGATGAAGTGTCCTTTTCTTGTGCAGAAATTGTGTTTAAGTAATTGTATAAATTAAAATATCAGTAAATTTTAGCTAAAATGGACGTTGGAATATATTCGTGCAATTTCCTATGCTACTACATGCCCCAAACTCCGCTTACGCATCTCAGCGACTTTTTCATTGAAAGGATAGGAATTTACCCACGAGCGTTTTAGTACACAGATTTAGCCGAACGTGGAAATTTGTTGTATATGGGATGTTAATCATGTTGACCAGCTTGGTAACACAAAGGTTATTTTAAGAAAACCAGAGGTTTTATCAATTCCCATGTGTCAAATTAGCATATATGTGCGATTTGGTGCCCAAAAGTGCCGTAATAACACAGATGGGGATTCCTTTGTTTCAGTGGGCTGACATTTTTTGCCGTTTGGAAAATTCTACTTGATGTCCCATAAATGACCACCACTGAATGGTCATTTCCAGTTTTGATCTTATGAAACACTACTTGTAGTGTTGTTTAGTTTCTGTCCATTCCTAAACCAGAAATAGCACAAGCAGGACATTGATAGTTTCAGCATAATATCCGTATTTATGTGGACGCTTTGCCGTGCAATCATAAGCAAAGAGCGGAGTCTAAATGCGAGCAAAACCAGTGGAAATGACCTCAATGTATAGAGGAAGGCATGTTTATACGTTTACGGTAGAAAAATATTAGTTTTGTTTAGGAACGTGAAGTAAACGGCCAAAAGTGCTAAAGTTTTACTTGGACTCACCGTGCAAATATTCAAAGTACACACAGATCGGTCAGCGAAGTGCAGTAATAAAGCATTCTTAAAGGAAAGTTTTTGTTGATCAAAGGCATATTTGTTGCCGACTTTCGTCGTGGACAGCCATTCTTCTCGAAAATGAAGTCCGATGTTTGAATGAGTCCTCACATGTGACCCAAATGACCATCTTTGTGAAAAGAAGCGCCCAAGCGCTCACTAAACCGGTAAATGCCTTTAAGAATAATCTCATTTTAAAGTTCTCAACAGAAAGGTTATTCAGAATCTGTCTTTTATGGAAGATCGGGTGAAAACACCGAAAATCATGAAGTAATCATCAACATTTTCGAGGTTGCTCCGCTTGTGGGTAAACGCAGGTCCAAAACTGTGTGACAGGCTGAGCTACGAGGTTTCGACATAGGCCCTGATCGGACTTCAATCAGAACTAGCGGGAAGTGGTCGGCTCGGTCGTCGGAATTCTCCACTTATGGTTTAGCGTTCGTCGACAAGTAACGAGACCGTCCCAATGGGAGCGAAATTATTTGTGCTGTTACCCATCAAGTCGAGGGCTGAATAAGCAGTGTTTGCAAGGATTAGCGCAATTAGCTGAGAATAAACTCCAGCCTATAGTTTTGCCCTATTCGGAAGGCCGCAAAATAAATCTGGTGGCCCAAATCCCCCGATGTATCCAGTATTGGTCTTTGTTATCTGTGTTCGTAGGTCAAACACCCGGAGGTATCCGGCGCTTTTCACTTAATCGGCCTTTTAAACACACCGAACTGTCCATTCTCAATTGGTATTTTGCCGACAACTGTAAGAGGGCGCCACACATGTAATCCACACAAGTTCATGAAATTCCCGTCTTTCACAGGGATTGTTCCATACCAACAAATAAAAGTTAGTGGTCGGGTGTGGCTATGGGGCCCCACCTGTCGAAAGCAAGCCCTAGTTACCTGTAATACGGGACCGGTGATAATAGGGGTTTTTACAGGTGGGACCAGGAATGCAAAAGCGACAATGTCAAGTATTTGAATTCAAAATAAAAGCTATTGGAAATCCGCGGATGCACACTGAATGGTTTAGAACCAATTGTCCTAGCCTAAAACCCTAACCTCTAACTCTAACTTCCAGCCCCTAACCCTAATCGCGAACCCTAACTGTCAAACATAACCCCTTACCCTACCCCCCAATTCCAACAGTATTGTGCCCATCAGGTGGGGATACATAAACATATTCTACCAAGTTTATTAAAACGCACTATTCAATCCGTTTGCACTGCAGATTACAAAGTATCTGATGGCCAATATCACAGCAGAACCTGCATAAACCTTCGTTACTCGGCGTCTTCGCAAATGTTCTCAAGGAATGCAGAAGGTAACACGCCACAGTGGTCGGCAAGGCAGCAGCCAAATGTGCGAATATCGTCCGTTAGTTCATTTTTAGGCCGCGATTCAATTCACCTTTCCTTTAAGGTCTTAAAGCTTACGTGACATGGTCTTTTCATTGTGACGTCCAATGAAAACTCATAATTTATATTAGCACACTTTTATGTCGATTAGCGAGGGAGGTTTCCGACCAATAGATTTTTGCTGTAGAATACTTTGTGTGTAGACAACAGTTTGCTACCAAGAGAGATTATCGACCCGGATTTTTTACTTTTGATAACCTGAAATTGTCGCGTCAGAGGGCTGGAAGCAGGGAAGGGGAGTATTTGATTGCAATGAACATGGTGCGGGGTAGTTTTACGCCGAAGCAAGGATTAGTGGGAAACAGTCAAACAGTTCGTTTTGGTGGGTACAGGGGATGATGGGCTCCATAGCAGGCAGACCGTCAGACAGGTCTGTTGCCAATGCAGTCGACCATTGAGGTGGGGGAACATTGAACGGGGGTCATGGGTAGTGAAATGGGGATGACGTTGCTGTCAGTAAATAAAACAAATGCATATATACCGGGGTCGTCAGCAAACTGAGGGAAAAGAAAGCGTTGAGGAAAATGATAATCGATTGGGCTCGGAACCATCAGGTGGGGCCTCATAACCACATTTTACCAAGTTTATTTTAGGACGCAATTCAAGAGGTTTCAGACAGAGAACAGCACTGCAGATTACAACGTACCTGATGGCCAATATCACAGCTGAACCTGCATAAGCCTTCGTTACTTGATGTCTTTGAAAAGGTGTTTAAGGTATCCAGAATGTAATACGCCACGGTGGTCGACAAGGCTGCAGCGAAATGTGCAAATATCGTCCGATTCTTTTTGTCTGAGGCTCCGATTCAATTCACCTTCCTTTGTAGGTCTAAGTGCTTAGGTGACATGATCTTTTGATTGTTACGCCCGATGAACACTCATGATTTATATTTACACCCTTGTACGTTGATTAGAAGACAACGCTTCTCGACACATGCGACCGTAGGCTTTAAAGAAGTAGCAGCACTATAGTTTACGAGCCGAAGTGCTTATACATGTGACCGCGATCCAGGCGAAAAACGCACTGATTCTGCCGTGATTGAACGCCACATTGTAAAAGAAGACAATCCGAAGACAATTGTGCAAACTTAAGAAGCCATTGTGGCTCGGTGGGGAGACTTGCATTCTACAAAATCAGGTCAAAATTCCTTGCAGGCGATCATCTACAAATGCCTGACCGCGTTTTTAGGTCTCCAATTTGATGTTATTTCATAAAATGAAATTCTGGAACAGGCACTGCCTTGCGAGCAGGGCTCTTGCTAGCGTCGAAATCACTTAATACATCTGCTTACACCCAGGGGGGGGGGGGTAAACGTGCGACCGTGCGGTGGAACGGAACACTGCGTATCGCTTTCCGTTGGTCATCTTCTGTTTGAGTACTATTGTGCCTTCTCACCAATGCAGGCTTTCTCAAATTAGTTTCGGCAGAATAGCACTCAACAATTTGTCTGGCTGTCCTTTCGACACCTGCCATACCAGTGTCCCCTAATTTTTTGTTCTTGCTTAGCAGTATGCGTTAGAGAAGTCACGAGGTGTATATTTTGCAAATTATAAGCGCGACTGGAGACTAGGGAGCTGACTGAAATACACAAGGATTTTAAGACCGCATATAACCATCTCGCCTGGATTAATGTGTCGACCTTTTCCATGAACCTGCCCCTAGTGATCCCGACATAGACTGACCTAAAATCCAGAGGAGGTCACTTAACCAGCACACGCCTGACTGACATATAGGGTCAGAGCAGGTAAGTTTACAACTGTTGGGTGTTTACTAAGCAGGTCGCCTGCATCTCGTCAACGACTCATTCAGAGTTAACCGGCCTCTAGTTAAAAATAAACGTTTGTTGAGTACAATGTTAAGCATTTAGTTTCCCTAGAGATTAATATGAGACCTATATGTATAATTTTCATGCATATACACTTCCAACCGTTGCCGTTAGATGCCGCGAATGCTTTGGCTTCCCGGCCAGCCGCCGCATTGCTCATATCTTCCGCCGCTAATGCAACAGTTTTGGGAATAGACTGTCTGAACTTCCCACATGAGAATGAGTGAACTATATCGTAGAAAGTATGGCGTAGTCCATCCTTGGTGGTCTACGGAATACTTTATTCCAGCCTGGAACGCTTAACATCCTCCAGTCCACTATCAATAACCTAAAACTGATCATTCAGTATAGACTAAGAGCGCAGTTACGTATGAATTTCTGTTTCATTGACACATAACAGAAGTTGGTTGACCGAGTTATCGTCATCCTTCACGGAACATAAAGCAGCATTCGACTTGTGATGAAACCATCTGTCTGCATCACTAGTAGACAGGTCAACAGGTGTTGGCAGAGTTAGTTATGGAACACGTTTGATGGGTAGCATCAGTTACGTTTCTCTTGAACCCTCCTGAACTGAGATGATGCTCGATCGACACAAATTAATCAGGTCAAAACGACTATTGTAACGTCTTGCTATTTGTATGTATATTCATACAAAGAATGCCAGTTGTCTAGTCTTGGACGTCCACCGAATATTTTATTGCAGCATAGATTGCAATTGGCAATGTTTTTTTCCATCCCACCATCATGCTCACACCTAGCCGTCTGAATATAAACTTCCGGGAGTCAACCTCGGGTTTTAGACGCTGCATTTACCTTACAGTAAGCTTTCCATTATCCTGTAATGTTGTGCAATATGAGGCCCATACAATTGTCATTGTTTTGGGAAAACTTTAGAGAATATGTAGGACGACCAGTTATATTTTCGACTTGAATTGGCAGGCTTTCAGACGTAAAAGCAGAAGGGAAGCCGATATTTCAAGTAATAACCCTCCATTAGTCGATGAGCCTCATTTGCTGTTGAATGTACCCATGGATTCCAATTGTTGTCTCGATGAGTTGATATATACAATATGATCTTCTCAAAAATGTCCGGTAGCACTTTCAGCATTCGAAGAATGTTGATGCCTGTATCTCCTTTTGCAAAAACATATTCGAAATCGGCAGATCCTGGGATATTTTTTAGATTGAATATAATACTTTCCGAGTTTGTTATATTCTCTTGTTCCTGGGGCTCCATGTCGTGAATGTGCTATTTTTGATAAACAAAACGGGACTCATGTTTTCGTCAAAATGAGAGCGATTTAAAATTCTCCAGAATGATTATAAACATCTAATTGTATCCTGTGTTACGGATGGAAAAGTAGGCAGAACTGGGGACCAGCATGTATTTTAAGAAGTTAACTATACGACATATTTTGGCTACGATTACCTATGTTTTTATTTTAAATGTGTTAAATAGTAAAACGTATGAACATCATAAAGTTAATGGCCAAAGTGCAAACTAAAAGTGATCCCACTCACTTTTCGCCATCTTAAGAATGCTGTGGTCAAGCCAACTTTCAAGCCTGCCTTTCAATGTAAGTCAATCATGTAAGTTAGGAGATAGGTCAGACAACTGATTTTGAAGTCAATGTTACAAATACTTTTCACAAAAATTAACCTTACGTTAACCTCAGGATACAAGTGCAATGATTTGTTTCCATTCGTCATAACGGCAACTACAATTCCTCAAGCATGAGGTTCTTCGCTTAACATGACGTTCGTTTATAATGTCAAAAATATGCATACGGTGATTTAACACATGGGCATCAAACGACAGGAAGGGGTAAGTAAAGCTGTTTAATCATACCTCCTTATTGAAAATGATCTGCAGTTTCGGAAATGTAACGTTGCAGATGATGATGAATGTGGATGGGGATGACGTCGTGTCTGGTAGACATCCAAACGCACGTACACGTTTGACAAATTTAAGCTTGAATTGAGTACTAGAGACGCCTTCTTCAAGAAAATTTAGGCCAATGCTTTTCAACGTGCCAAGTAGATAATCAAAAGGACTTTCATATGCACCCTCAGGGTCGAGTTCATTGCACTTCTTGTGCACGCCGAATTTTCGATCGTGCACAGCTACAAGTATTTTTACAAAAATAAAATGTTCGGTTTATCTCCTAAAAATAATGCCGCATCATAAAATAGATTGCCCTGAATTAGTAAACTGGTGCTTCCTAAAACGGGTAGAAACTAGGCGGTTGCAATTGGAACAAATCGCAGTTCTTCTGAATAATTTCAGACGTCGCTTAGTTGTACAATCTTCATAAAGACCGGCATTAAATTGTTTACTGTTATTTTTCCAATTAAACAATATTAGCACACGAAATCTAGTTATTGCAAGTAATTATAAAAATTGTAAACTTTAGGTTTAAACGACGATTATGTGTATCGGTATAAGCGTAACGCTATAAAAGGCAATACAAGTAATTTTATTTAAAGATCAACTTTCGTCGCCTGAAAAGAAATGACGGTGGAAGAAAACTGATATTTCACCAGTTGTCGATTTTTCTTGTGACACAGAGGAGAGGCCAATTTTAAATGAGACGATGTAACATTTTTTACAGAACAAACTTATCTAAAAATCGAAATAAAACAGTTGCGACAAGCATTCATAGAGACAAACCTAGGTGAGCTTTATTCAATATGCACAATGAAGGTTGTGATGAGAAAAGCCAATTGGTGCTTGAAATTTTTCATAAAAATTTACACCTACCATATGTATATATATATATACCCGGCAAGGACACAAATAAAATCGTTATGAGAGTAAGCATTTACGCGATTATATAAAGTCATTGGTTTTAGAACATATGCTTATTTGATGCACGTGAACACTGTGTTTAATTAATAATCATTAACCTACAACCATACCGCCGATCTCCCAAACAAAGTGAAACATTGCTATGTGAAAACATAAACATGACAACATCACGCATATGATGATCTAGGAGGTGACAGCACCACAGTAAATTTAAATTGACAATAAAGGCCGGCAAATCTGGAGCCGAGACACAGCGACAGCGAATAGGAGACTGAGCAATTTGTGCACTACGAATTCGAGATCAGCGCGCTACTAGGGGTGGAAAATGAATGTTCTTTTTTCGGGAAGGACGAATTTCTGAGAGAATAATTAATATATGCCAAACCCATTCGTAGGGTAGGTGTGTTAACTCATGAAATGTTAACCAAAATTATGGAACGCGTTTTTGTTTCGAAAAGATTCCTTAAAGAGGGTGTTAAAATTATTATCTTGCAGCAAAAGTCTATAATTACACAGTTACCTCAGGATGCTGGCTTTAGAAATAACGTTTTTTTCGACCACATGCAAAAACCGCACTTTGTACAAAAAGACTACTTATGAAGCATGCATTGTCTTCATTGATTTTCGATGCCCTTAAAAATCCAATTATATTTTATGGAAAACATACATAAAACTATTCTTTGTTACGGTAAAAGTCTGCCCCCTCTTGTACTTTTATACTCGAAAGAAGGGCATATTCGGTTTCCAAAAGCTTTTTTATTTCAAAGTAATTTTCAGCCGAACTGCCGTTGCACTTGCAAACAAGAATTATAAACTACCAACCATATAATTTCGGCTTACGGAAAATCATACATTTATCTACGATATTAAGAGCACTCCATGTGATGTTCATAAAATTAAACAGTAGATTTGAGTCATATTAGAAACTTTGCATGCAAATACACGATATTTTATGAACAGGCATTTCTCGGCGTTAAAAGATCTCACAATTAAAACTCCCAAAAACCGGGTTATAGCTTACTTTGAGTATACATTTGGAAAAAGGCCGAGACCTCTACGGCATTAGTAAAGGAATGAATATTTTTATGCTTGTTTTCCACTAAATATAGGTGAATATTATGGGCATCCAAAAGTCTATGAAAAAAAATTCAGGCTTCTGAAGCAGTCATTTTGCACAGAATGTGTTTTTTGCACGGGGCCTGAAAAGTGTTTGTTCGAAAGCCAACATCTCAAGAGAACTGACTTATTATACAATTATGCTGCATAAATATTATTTTAAAACCCCGCTTAATTACCTTTTTGAAACGAATGCGCATTTTAGAATTTCAGTAATATTTCATAAGTTAGCACACCTACTTATACTGTTGTTTCAGCCTTCTCTTACAAATGACGTAAAGAAGATGCAGGCATGGAGAAATGAAAGGAACCAGAGGTTGTTAACTAAAATCTAAAACACACTGTCAAGATCAGAAGATCAGTTTTTGATAAATCGTCGCCAGGCCAGTACACTCATATCGGAACGGCTAGAACAAAACATGTCAGTGATAAGAGAAATCGGTACATTTCTTCGTAAAACACAGGCGGGTTGTGGGAAAACTGAGGGAAATAAAAATAATCAATGTCAAGAAAAAGGTGAGGTCGGAATTGCACACAGAACTGCATACTTAGTCGACTTTTGACCACGATAGTTGCGGAGCCTGAACCGTGGCTTTTCTGTGCTCACAACATCGGTTTTAGTAAACTGATCGCGTTTGATTCGGCTGTTGCTAACAAGCACTGGCTCAGTAGCCTAATGTAGCTCGATGGAACCTTTAAATCGTGCGAAAGGTCTCGATCGGGTCTAGAGGATGTCTGAAATCAACAACATGCGCGAGAACGACGCCGTTTATACTCCTATTGTGGCCTTTTCCCAGCCATGACGGGAGGTGCTCTTGTATTCTCTTGGATAGGCGCTATACGTACGGCCTAGATAACCTGTTCAACAAGAGAAAGTAACTGAGTAGATGCGCCTTGATGAAGGCTGAGTTGGCCACCTATATTTATCTTCTCCAGGAAAATAGGCTTAAGGCAGAGTTGTAATCCAACCCATACCGTTGTGAAGGTTTTTGATACAGCTTGCACATGTCGTCTTATTAGACGTTTACCCTCAACGTCCCCTCGAAAAGGGACTTGGAAAAACAGTGTTTTCCTTTCGGAAGTCAGTGCGTAAGTCTGTGCTACCACTACGAAATAGTCTCTGCAATAAACCGAAAAGAATACTCTTTTTCGCGAAACAAGTCCAAGATCTTTTCCAGCTCCTCCTCCATTCCGCCCGTCGAATTAATTTTAACCTTTTTCATCAAACTCCAGACTTGACTTCGTATTTTTTGGAGACAAGGGAGACTGACGAAGTTCGATTATTGTTCAAATAAGGTTTTCTTTCGACAGACGCCCTTATGGACGCTGCCATCAGGTTTCCTGTTTAGGAGGACATCAAAGAAGGGGAGGGAAGAAGCCCTCTTCATCTCCAACATGAACCTGGTCGACGGTTGTGCCTGGCTTACGGCATTTAAGAGGGCAGCTATGTCGGTTTCTGTGGTAACGATTGGAAAGATATCATAAACGCAATGAACGTAATGTGCAAGTAAATCGATCTGATCGTTTAGTTTAAATCTTCCCGCATCGCCCATGAAGCCATCGGTAAGGAGATTTCCAAAAAGCGGAACCAGACCAACGCCGTCTATTTATCTATAGAGTTGACTGTCAAAAAGGAACTGCGCGTCTTATGTGCATCTTAGTAATAGTCCTTTGAATGTTTTCATTGGAATTTCTTGTTCCTGTTGATTGTTTGAGAGGTATTTGCAGACGTATCCAACTGTCTCGGTGACCGGACGTTTTTAAAAATTGATGGAATATCTGGCCAAATCATTATCATACCGTTAGGGTTAAGATCTTTGGGCAGGTAACTTGACTCCAATGTGACTAAACTCGCGTCGACCAGCGGAGACTCGTAGCTCAGATGGTTATAGCGTTGGTTGTGCTAATGCTTTCCCCTTACTGCGTGGGTTTCAATTCCAACGAGGTACGGAGTTTTTCACAGTTAGGTCAATATGGGTCCATTAGTGGTTGACGACTGTGCGCTATAAACAACAAAGTAACAGAACATGAAGTGGACCTCTTCGACTCCAGCCGCACAAGCTTCGGTTTATCTATCAAAACGGCAAAGGCGTTAGTTGTGCACTAACGGCATCAAATGCTGAGAGCACCGAATCCCGTTTCAATGACAGCCGAAATAACATCAAAGAAGTTAACACATTTGCAAATTTTAGTGATATAATTTCGAAAGTTATCAAGATTTAGTGCGTCGGTATTATTATGCTAACAAGATATACGCTGATGAGTCGTAAAACGTTTTAATTAGTGTTAACCTCACGCCATCTTTCCTCTCCCATGTGTCAGTCCGAGGCTCAAACCTGTTAACCAACTGGTGTTCAACTGAAGTGCAGTGAATGGCGCTGATTAAATGTCACAACACACAGCCCGCCGTCCACTGCGGCAGTAGTTTTGGTCTCACACGAACACAACTGGCCTGATTGAGTGCCCCTACGGGCCAATCAGTCCTGGCTAGGCACTGGGCATCTGTAGCGTAGTCTGTTGTGAGCAACAGTACAATCTCCACGGGCATAACTCGCATCCCATTCCACAACACATCACACTAACACCACCATTAACACTATTAGTTTTGACCCTTCTACAACACCACCGGCCTAAGCATAAGCACCGGTAATGTGAACTTAAATCCAGCCTGTTACCATTGCGAGTGCACTTTCTCATCACGCCTCGGGCTGATCTATCCTTTACGGAACACTCACGCTAAAAACGACGATTTTATATCCGTATCAGAAGCATTAGGTCATTCAGAGACCAAATGGACATAGCACGTCATATGTACATGCAGGACGGTGGGATTAACCGCAACAAAACCATGGCCAAATGCCCGTCTCTCATCCAAAACCTCCTCCACCACTGTCACCGCCAATTCCAGCATTGCAAGTGTCATTGCCTCGGTCAGCCCAGTAGGCAGAATTCAATTCTGTCCTTTCTGTCACTGACGACATGGTACTCGCGACTAACTGACCAACACTCTACCAGGACAGTCAGCCATCATATAGACCGGCTCGGCCATATGCGCCTGTCCGAATGTCTTTGGTGAAAGACCGGACTCGGGATCCCTTCATCATCATCATATCTTAACACACTCACCAGTCTAGGCTACTCCGTTTTGGTGTGATGTGGAGAGGGGGCCGATGTTAACTCTGGAATTACTGGTGGGAAAACATAAATGGCACTCACACGTATCCCGGTTATCCTGTCGATCAAGGTTGGTTTCCAGTGTGTGGATTTCTTGTTCAGCTAGGAACTATAGAACCACGTCCAGACGTAGACCATCATGAGGCAACAGTCACGCTTACACTCTCGTAGCCAGTTTAGTGACAGCTGATCGGAGCATGGAAAAGAGAAAAAAGACAGAGAGGTCGTCACTGGGCATTGCATCTCGAGGGTATATTAGCGACCTCTACACTATAACAAATTTGACTCGCTCGAATCAAGCAGGATGCGCTCCAGGTAGCAGCTTGGTGACGCTGACAGGTGACGAACTGACTTGTTCCTGGTCGGAGTGTTTTGGAGTCATTGGAGGACTGAGAGTCAGGATCAGTGGCTTCTTCTTAATGTGCCTTCCATGGTAGTCTGACGGATGTGTGATCTGAGCCGCGCTCGTGAAAACCCAGTACAGACTGCAGGAGTCAGTTCGCGGCTGACACGTGCAGGCAGGATGTTCAGGTTTTTCAGCCGATAATTCCAAAATCACTTTTCGTAGTCTGGACACCATTGGAGTCATATGAGTAAAGGAAGAGAGTGTGCGGTGAATACAGCGCAAGTCTACCTCAGTGCAGACTTATTCATGTGCCATTGACAGTTCGGCATCCATAAGTTTGGTTACGTTATGGGTGTCATCGTGTTCGACGTTTGATCTGTCAAATTGTTGCTGGAACCGAGTTCATGTATTGTATTTATCACCTTGCTGTTCACATTGGCTAACAGACATCAACAACTACGTTGGAAGTCGATGACAGCATGCAAATGCTATTAGTTAAAGTGTTTTCTGAATGCCGCTGCTTGGTCCAAAATTTCTGCTCATGATTTCAAAGATCAGAAACTCTAGCTGTTGCATGACCACAGAAATTGGCACATGCACTGGTATGGATGTTATTTACACGTGGACTAGGCCGTCGAATGTAGAGTACATAATGGAGCAGAACATCTGGATTTGGACGATATAGACGCGTTCGAGGCGTTACCTATTGCACTGTATTGCTTTACATAGTTGTAACGCCCCGAGCACATACTTTCATTGCTTGGCCCCTGGGACGATACCTGAATTCTTCAATCCCAAATAAAGCACTGCATCACCTATCACATCCTGTTCACCAGATCAACCAGCCATGTCCCACGAAGTCAATTATGTGTCTTTCCTCACCAATGTACTCACTCCCTGTTCTTCTCTGTTTCATCTATCAATGATGCTTTTGAAAGACCCTTCAGATTATTCGTTCATCACGTTAAAATAACACTCACAGTAGGTGAGCTAACTCATGAAATGTCAACCGAAATTCCGAAATGCGTTTTCGGTTCGAAAATATTAATTGTGTTGTAAAATTAATCAGCCTGCGACATAACTCTATAATGTTCCAGTTACATCAGGATGCCAGCTTTCGAATAAACTTCTATGGAGCTGCATTCAAAAACTATACTCTGTAAAAAACGGCTAATTATGTAGCATGAATTTTTCTCATTCATTTTCGTTCCCCCTTAATGTCCAATTATAGTTCATAGAAAACAGACATAAAAACATTCATTTTCTTGTTCATTCGGCATAGATAAATACGCATTCCGTTTTCGCGAAGAAATTCTTGGATGTTTCTAAACTCATCCTCGATGCAACCAGCTAAACAAATTTTTCTAGCTCTGTAGGCCAAACTCCGAACTAGATTTAGTTTTATATGGAGATGAAGGAAACTAGCGAACATCATATATTTCCCAGATCAAGATTTGTTTCGATAGACTCTGTTTCGGACGCAAATGTTAGGTCTCTTGCTTAGAAAGACATCTAAGAAAGGCATCAAACCGGTCATTTCCATTTCCGACGTGGATTTGATTGACTGGTGTGCCTAATGTACAGCATTTATGGGCGCATCAACGTCGATTTCTGAAACTATTCTTTGTAATTTGAGATATGTCCCGGCTAAATTTTTCATATACAATTGAGAGGCACTTCTGGTCAGTTGTGAATGATTTCGGTTTACAGTCGATAAATCGTAGTTTTTATGTGCAGGGCGTATTTGCTTGTGGGTGTTCGGAAAAATGCGAAACATAGTAACCTGCAATGTCGAACTCGTTTGCCTTTTTCACAGAGGTAGCAAAATACAGTAGGTGGACTACATCATGAAATGTCAACCGAAATTCCGTAATGCGTTTTCGTCTCAAAAAGATAAATTTAGAATTGTTGCAAAACAACTCATCATAATTACGTGTTCTTTCAATTTTATGCTAGAAGAAAGGACAGAGTTCGGTCTTAAAAGGTTTCCAATTGTGATATTTCTTAATACCGTGAAAGGACCGTTCATCAAACGTAGTTGCTCTGCATTTATCAATGTTGCTTTTAAAGTTAACAATATGGCCCAAATACACTTCTAAATTTTATGATCTTTATACCATGGAGATATTCATGGCTTTGTGTACGCAGAAAAAAATGTGGCCTTAGTTTCTTTTTCAAAATCAAATTTTACAGTTTCATCGTGTATAAAATTTTAAGATGACTTCTGTCTTTACCGAATGAGTAAATGAGTGAATATTTTAATTTATGTTTTCAAGGAAATATAATTAACTGTTTGAAGGCATCGAAAATCAATGAGAGCAATGCATGCCATTTAAGTAATCTCTATTTACAGAGTGTGACTTTGCATGCAGCCAAAAAGAAGCTGGTTTAGAAGCCAGCATCCTGACGTAACCTACCTTCACTTAGAAAAGTTTCTGCCTTCCGCGGCTACTGCCGGTAGCCATTTTGAGGCAATATTGAGAGTGTTTTTGAGTTGACTGGCAGACACTAATCTTTCCATTTCAAAGCCCATAACATTAGAGCTTCAGGTTTGGTGGGATTTTGTCACGCACTGCAAAAATAGCTTGGACGAAAAATTTTGCGCGCCTTGTTTGTGGCAGAATATTTGAGAGAAAGTGTCATTTAGGGTTTTAGAAATACGCTGTTTCTTTCTTACCTGTCGAAATTTTTTTTTTGAAATATGTCTGGCACATGTGTAACCATCTCAAACCCTCCATACCTTTTTAACCCATACTCTCTTTTAAAGTAGCATTGGTAAAATGCACAGTCTAGGTAAACAATAAAGGGTGTAGAAATTGCTGCAAGTGGGCCTAACTAATCTAATCTTCGGACATTGTCTTAAACAGGAAACCGAAATTCCCATGATAGAGCCTCTATGAGAACGTCGTCATCTGGGGTCCTCTGGCAAGTGGTAGCTGTTATCTATTACCTAAACGACTTCAGGATTCACCCGCTTAACTTTCAAAAGCCTCCTTTGATAGGCACGGGTTCATAAACGTCTTTGCCACACCTAAATAGCCGACTTTTATTAGCATTCTTTACTGTGCAAAATGTCGCCAGCGCAGTCTGCCGGTTGATGCAATCACAGACTAAGTTCATTTAACCTACTGCCTTCTGCGATTACTACTTGAACAATGTTGACTAACTAAAGAAACTGGATAACAGATCACTCACCGACCTACGACCGTTTGATTATCGATGTCTTCGTATGCCTAAAGCAGGGTGAACGTGGGGACGGCGACTGACGCCTGATTTATTTTTTTAAGATAAAAACATTTGCGACGTCTACCGCACGCACTCCTTCCTCGTCCTCCTCAGCTCAACGTCAAGACAGAATTAAAAAGCCTAGTGAAAATCATCCTCATCACCACACCATTCCCTTCTCTCCCATTCAGACCACGCACCACACCCCGTAACGACTATATCGTTTTCCGGTAGCAAGCGTGTGGACCGCGCCACGGTCGCCGTTATGGCCGGCACAACAGCAGACTTCAGAATATGCGCATCTTACGTAATTGGGGTGCCCGTACAGTAGGTTGGCTAACTCGGGAAATTTCAACCGAAATTCCGAAATGTTTTTTGGTTCTAAAAGATTAATTAAGCAGGGCTGTAAAACTTATCATCCTGCAGTATTGTTTTATAAGATATCAGGATGCCACTTTTTGAAACAACTCCTTTCTCGCTGCATACAAAAACTGCACTCTCTAAAATGACTTCTTAAGTAGAATTCATTTTCTTCCTTATTTTTGTTGTTCTTAAAAATTCATCTATATTTCGTGGACAAAATGCAAAAAAATATTCATTCTTACGCTGATTTGTGAGCAAATTACGTCTTCTTCCAATGTTTTATCCGCAAGAAGTGTAAAGTTGGGTTTCAAAAACTTTGTCACTTCCAGAATGCTTTTGAACCCGGCCTGTCTTTACACTTGCATTCAGGGTTTTAAAACAACAGGCCGGATATTTTCCGCGTACAGAAAACTTTACATTTCTCTACACTTTAAAGAGGAGTTCATGTAGGATTAGAACCATATTGCTCTCTTTACAAGCCATATTCCTAAACGCGAGAACATGCCGTTTTATGAGCGGCCATTTCACGGTCCACATAATCTCACAATTAAAAACGTTTTCAAAACCGAATTGTACTATTCCTTCGAGTATATAATTAAAAGATAAAATGGTTTTCCATCGAATGAGGCGAAAAATGAATATTTTTTTTCTTCGAAATATAATCGAATGTTAAGCGGCACCGAAAATAGATGAGAACAATACTGCTAATTAAGTAGTTATTTTTTGTGAATTGTGGTTTTGCATGAAGCCGGAAGGAAGTTAGTTAGCCGGTATCCTGAGGTAACCGAATTATTATAGAATTACGGTGCGTGATGATCTGTCCTACTTAATTAATATTTTCAAAACAAAAACGCATTTCAGAATTTCGGTCGACATTTCATGAGTAAGCCTACCTATTTTACGCAAAAAGGGTGCGTCAAGAATCCCAACAGGTAAAGTTTCCCATGACGTTTATCTCAAAATGGGACAACTGCAGCCCTTATCACTATTCCAAGATTTATTACATCAATAAGACGAATCGGGATAGTTTTAAAACACATCGCCCTATTTACACTGAAGAATGTGTGCTAAGTATAGTAGTTAGGAAAGTTGCTGCCTTCCGCGGCCACAGCTTGAACAATGTTGATTGAACAAAGACACTGACTAACATATCCCTCACTGACCTATAGTAAGGGGACTAACTCATGAAATCTCAACGGAATTTCCGAAATCCGTTTATGTTTCGCGGAGATAAATTAAATGGAGTTTTTAAATAAATAGTCTTGCAGCACGATTGTATAAAAATCCAGTTACTTCAGAACGTCTGATTTTGAACAAATTTGTTTTCGGCTGCATTCGAAAACCATACTCCACAAAAATGATTATTTATGTAACATGCATTTATTCATTGATTTTCGATGCCCGTAAAGATTCAATAACATGTCATGGAAACCATGCATATAAATATTCATTCTTTTGCTCATTCAGTAAACAATTACGTCTACGTTTAATTGTAAACTCGAAGGAAGTGTTTAATTCCGCCTTATGAACCTATTCCAATTTCCGAATAATTTTGAGTCCAAGCTTCCGTTACACTTGCATTCGGGGCTTCAAAACTACTAGTCATACTATTTACGCGTACAGAAGGCCACATATGTCTCCGCGGTAATAAAGAGGAACCATAAAGTGTTCATAAAATTAAGCACATTGTTAAGTTTACAAGCCACGCTGGTAAATCCAGAGACATGAAGTTTTATGAAGGGCCGCTTAGCGTTATTAATAAATATCACAGTTGGATAATATTTAAACTAAATTATACACTTCTGTGAGTATAAAAGGGGAATAAGAGGTCATTTTCCACCGGATGAGCAAATTAATGAATATTTTTATGCATGTTTTCCAAAAAAATAGAATTAAATCTTTGAGAGCATCGAAAATCAATGAAAGAGTACATGCTACTTTGGTAGCCAGTTTTTACAGAGTATGGTTTTTGGATGCAGCTGAAAAGAATTTTGCTCAAAATCCAGGGTCCTGAGCTAAATGAAATATTATGCTGAGTAATCTGCATACCAAAAGTCCACTTCGGCGCTTAAATCGCGGCAATTCAGATTCAGATGCGTACTTAAAAGTCATTTTTCGATCGTACACGACCGCCTGTAATGAATGTCGGAGCTGCTGATAATGACAGGCATGCGATTTTACGATATTTGCATTCGACACATAAAGCACTGTTTGTGCCTTCATTATTCTCTTATGACGAGTTCAGCTCTGCACAATAGACTTTATGTTCCAGCTATCACCCCTTCCTCATCCGCGGCTCTCTTTTATTAACTGGTCACTATTGGTTTTTACACCCGCAATAACCGCTACTTTCTGGTGTCTAGCTCAAAATAAAACATCCTGTTGTGCGTGTCCCTCAGCTTCAATGTTCAATTTGCGCTTTGACGAAGAAAGGACACCACTAGAACAGTTTTCAACAGCATCCTATTCGTCTGGAAATGAAAAGAGATAAAGGGGACGTGTGAGTCTGTGTGAGCCCATAGCATGCTAAATTAAAAATATGCGATAAGGCGCCGTAACGTACTAGGAGACTCATTTGTTTTGGATTAGGTGCTCAATTCGCAAAAATCCAAACGCGGAGCACGACAGGCGTGCGTTTAAGACAGTTGTGTGAGCTATCGGCGGAAGCCAAACAGGCAGCCACAGTGAGAATTCCTCTCTAGGTGGGTCGGGTACAACGGGATGGCGGTTTTGAGGGAAAGAACGGGCGGGGTAAACAGCAAAGGGCACCGGATTGGCAGTTGGATGCCAAAAACTGTCGAAAATCGCAGAAAAATAAATATTTGGTTTAATGAAGTCAAAAATAGGGGGAGGATGGCGCGCAAATAGGGAAAACCGTAGGCAATGACCAATCGAAGGAGGGCTGGCCGGGGACGTGATGTAATTGGCCGCCGGGGCGAGTAAACCTGAACCGCCAAGCGGCTAACCAATGGGATCGTTGGCGCCGCACTTGAAAGTGGTGTGCGTTAGATGGGCACGAAGCATACGATGCGCAAAGGGGACGCGGGCGGACAGCAATGTACTGCGGTTGGGTAAGAGTATTTGTATAAAGTGCTTATGACAATTGCATCACTTCCCGGCCCCTTACTAACCCCCTCCCTATTTGGTATATCGGTGATCTCCACCGCATGCACCGTTTAATACGCATAACGCGAAAGATGGTTAGGATACCTGGACGTACTCCAACGCCACCGCACCAGCCTAGAACAAGCTAGTGAACTCCCGAAGGTGGCGGCCGCTGTGTGTTCGATGTTTTATGAGATTTATAAGTATCCATAGTGGGAGCAGTTTGTAGAACTACGTAAACCTCCTATGGTTAAATTTAACGACAGAGCGCACTGCCGGGTAGGTTTAAGTTGTATGAGAAAAATGCAGAGACAGTTACGGTATGTGCGATTAGTTAGCGCGGACCGCATGATAGTCTAATATCTATAAGCAACCGGTAATTCAACTCAACCACATTCTTCGGTGTACTGTGATATGTGTAGGCACACATAAGGGAAAAAGGAGGGGTAGGAGATATGTATAAGTTGACATCAGCAGTATCGTAAACTCCTACTGTTTTATACCTAGGTCGTCACCGAATGCAGGCGGACGTAGGCGCGATCCTCAGCTGATTACACCGACGGCCGAGGACGAAATACAAGCTGTCCTATAGTCAGCAGGTGTCGTTCAGTACCTGCAGCGGTGGAGGTTGCTGGCCACCACCCTAGCCTGCCGATGTCGGGGCACTGTGCAGATGCAAGTGTTGCGGCAGCATACGGACGGTTATGCATTCCGTTGTGGACACTGCAGACGGAAGAGGTGCCTGCGGACGGGGTCAATGTTCGTTGGTAGTAATCTCAGCCTGCAGACACTGATGCGTATATGCTACAAGTTTGTCGAAGGTGTGCGTGCCAAGCGGTGTGCGGCAAGTGTAGGTGTCAGTAGAAATACGGCCATGGAATGGTACGGCATTTGCCGGGGGGCCTGCTCACACGCACTTCTATCCGCCGTAACCCAAATTGGGGGACCAGGCGTGGAAGTACAGATAGACGAGACGGTCATAAGTCGCCGCAAGTATAGCAGAGGACGGCCGCGGCGGCAGTTGTGGGTCGTAGGTATGTACGATACACGCAGGCCGAAAGCCCTGTTTG
Organism: Spirometra erinaceieuropaei; assembly: GCA_902702965.1. Lineage (NCBI taxonomy): Eukaryota > Metazoa > Platyhelminthes > Cestoda > Diphyllobothriidea > Diphyllobothriidae > Spirometra > Spirometra erinaceieuropaei. The sequence goes on along the minus strand of CACRXP010000031.1, from coordinate 776,343 downwards.
AGCAGATTAACAATCGCAGTTGGGAGGCCCTAAGGCCCGTCATAAGGAAGTGGGTGGCTGCTGGTAGTGTTATCGTAACGGATGAGTGGAAGGGTTACAACCGCCTACCGTCGGAAGGTTATACACACTACACTGTCAACCACCGTAGGGGCTTCGTGAACCCCACAACAGGACGGCATACGAACGCCATTGAAGCCTACTGGAGCAGGTTAAAGAGGAAGCTGCAGGAGTCTGGACCTGTCTGTGGCAGAGCAGTGTGGGCCCACCTAGATGAGGTTCAGTACCGCTTATGGTTCGACCTAAGGACTGACAACATGGCAGCCTCCTGGGAAACTTTCCTACGACATTGGGCAGCAGCGTATACAATAGAAGAGAGCCAACGAACGGTGACTGGGTAAGCTAACCAACCGAGGCGCATAGGGAAGACGTGAAGGCAAGTCTCTGTACTTCCTCCATTTACTCTCCATGCCTACCTACAATGAATGCAGCGGTTAACTACTGACGATGGGAAAGCGGGCGATTGAGAAGAGCCTGCAAACGACGATTGGGTAAGCTAATCAACGAAGCCACAGACGGAAGACATGCAGTTAAGTCGCCGTACTTCCTCCATTAAGTCACAATGCTTGCATACGGTGAATGTGGCCGTTTAACGGATGGCGATGGGAGAGCTGGTGATGAAGGAGAGCCAACCAACGACGATTAGATAAGCTAACCAACGGAAACGCAGACGGCAGACGTTAAGGTAAGTCTCCGTAACTCCTCCATTAAGTTTCAATGTCTGCATACGGTGAATTTGGCCGTTTAATGGATGGTGGTGGAAGTGCTGGCGATTGAGGGAAGTCAACAAACGGCGATTAGATAAGCTGGCCTACGAAAGCACAGACGGAAGACGTGAAGGTTAGTCTATGGGCTTCGTGCATTAACTCTCCATGGCTAACTACAGTGAATGTGGCCGTTATCTGCTGGCGATTAAGGAGAGGCAACCAACGCCAAATAGATAATCTAACCAACGAAGGCGCAGAAGGAAGTCGTGAAGGCAAGTCTCCCTACCTCCTCCATGTAGTCACCTTGCTATCTACAGTCCATGTGGCCGCAGGTAACGACCGCATTCAATTGGATACGCCTCTGCCAAATGTCGTATGAAAGTTTACCAGGAGACTGCCATATTGTAGCCGCTTAGGTCGAACTAGAGGCGGTACTGAACCTCATCTCGGTGGACCCAACACTGTTGTGTCGCAGACAAGGCCAGACTCGTACAGGTTCCTCTTTAATCTTCTGCAGTAGGCCGCTGTGACGTTCGTATGCAGACCCATTGTGGGATTCTCGACCGTCCTACTGTGGTTGACAGTGTATTATGTATAACCTTCCGACAGTATGTGGGTGTAACCCTTACGCTCATGGGTTACGATAATACTACCGGCAGCCACTCACTTTGTTATGAGGGGTCATAGGACCTCCCAGCGGAGGTTTTTATCGACTCAAATAGGGCTTTTCGCTGCGAGTATCGTACATACCGACGACCTACAACTGGCACCGCGGTCGTTCCCCGTTGTACTTGCGATGACTGCTGAGCGTCTCGTCTATCTGCACTTCCATTCCATGGCAGTATTTGTACTGACACGTACACTTGCTGCACAGCGCTTGCCGCGCACACTGTCGACGAACTTGTAACATATACGTAGCAGTGGTTGTAGACTGAGCTTGCTGCCAACGAACAATGAATGCGTCAACATGCATCGCCTCCGCCTGCAGTGTCCACAATGGAATGCATAACCGTCCGTATGTGCGGCAACAGTTGCATCTGAACAGTACGCTGACATCGGCATGCTACGGTGGTGACCAGCAACGTCGACCACTGCAGATACTGAACGACGCCTGCTGACTGAAGGAGAGCTTGTATTTCATCCGCGGCGGTCGGTATAACCCGCTGAGGACGGCACCTACGTCCACCAGCAGTCGGTGAGGATCTAGATGGAGAACTGTGGAAGTTTTCAATGCAGCGGTTGTCAACTTCTATATATCCCCCACCATCCGACGAATTCGCAGACGGATATCGTGAAGGTAAGCATATGTACGTACTGCATTTGCTCTCTATGCCTAGCGGCAGTCATTGTGATTATTACCTGCTGACGATGGTAGAGGTGGTGAGCGAGAAGACCCAACCGAACGGCGATGGGGCTTGTTAACGAACGAAGGCGCCGACGAAAGACGTGAAGGTAAGCATCGTAACTTCCTCCATTTGCACTCCTAGCCTACCGACAGTGAATGTTGCTGTTACCGGCTGGTTAAAGAGGGGCATGGCGATTGAGGAGGGCCAACCAGCGACGAATGGAGATGCTAACCAACGAAGACGCAGACGGAAGGCTGGAAGGTATGACTCTGTACTTCGCCCACTTACTCTCCATGCCAAGCCAATGTGCCGTTAGCCATTACTGGCCGGACATAGAGGGAGCTGTCGGTTGTGGAGAGCCAACCATGGACGATTGGAGAAGCTAACCAAGGAAGGCGCGGACGGAAGACTGGAAGGTATGACTCTGTACTTCGTCCACTTACTCTTCATGCCTACACACAGTGCCTGTAGCCGTTACTGTCCGGTGATAGAGGGAGCTGTCGATTGTGGAGAGCCAACCATGGACGATTGGGGAAGCCAAGCAAGGAAATCGCGGACGGAAGACTGGAAGGTATGACTCTGTACTTCGTCCACTTACCCCCCATGCCTAGCTGTTGTGCCTGTGGCCGTTACTGGCCGGTCAAAGAGGGAGCTGTCGATGGAGGAGAGCCAACCATGGACGAATGATGAAGGCAACGAACGGAGACCAAGATGGAAGACGTAAAAGGAATACTGCATACCTCGTTTATTTACTGTCCATGCCTACCTACAGTAATGGTGCCATTGTCTGCTGGCGATGAGGGATTCCCTACCGAAGATGCATGCGCAGGTCGACAGGGGGTACCGCATGGTATTGGAAGCGTGTAATCGCGTACGCTTGTTCTTGTATACCTAACTGTTGAATGTTACTGTTGTGGCAAACCGGCTGCCCAAGGCAGTCGGGGACGATTTCCCCTACCTCGCAGTATGTCCAGTGTATTGTTCCTTTTCATAATTCGGAGTAAACATTTCATTTGTCTATGGCGTTGTTCGTGATTACTGTACTGCTAAGCCTCCGGAATGAGGTAAGGTGTGATACGCAGTTGAATAACTGTCATCCAAAGGGCTGCGTTAGCTGATAGGTGCCTATGGATCACTAATGGGGGAATTGAACGGACGTTGTCTTTGGGATGGGTGGCTGTCTCTAGCAGTGGTAACGTAGCCATCATCGCACGGTAAGGATTGCGACTAATCGACCAACCTTGGAGGCTTCGTACGTGAACATATTTACGTACGTAGAATAATGCAATGACGTCCACTAAGCCTCGTCGATAAACCCTTGTAGGTCAGGAAGGGAGTGATTACGAAAGGCCTTTAGAGCGGGAACTGGGAGGTACGTGGAGACTGTCTGAGGCCGCTGCCGGCCATGGTAGACGGTAAGTTGGAATCGCTGTAGCTGGTAACGGGAGACATGAACCACCCGCGGGGAAGGGCATATCAGGTCAACTAACAAAGCCGGTTGGGAGGGGCAGTAGACTGTGAAGCAGGCGGAAATGGAAACAGCCGATGGAGGAATTGTCGATTGCGGTAAGCTTGCGTAAAGGGAAGCGGGACTGCGGGGATTGATATCGGGACGGCGTAGATTGCAGGCCTTCGGAAGGGGGGAGGGGGAAAGGCGTGGGCTAGGCGGTAGGGGAGCGGTAGTGGTGTATGTAAATACCGCAGTGGTCTAAGAGCCGGATGCCTGTGGTAGCAGCTACCCCAAAGTGACAGTCGTATGTTTGGACGACGTAGGCTGTAAGCCTTTTAGTTGGAGGGGGGGGTGGGTGTTGCAGAATATGCGGAGGGAAGGCCTGTTAGGTCATGTATACGCCCAGAAGTTGAAGCCGGGCTGGAAACGTTAGTAGAGAGCTGACGTAAGTGGTAGTCTGACTGACGAAATGGGAATGCTGGCAACTCAGTTAGGTGGACTCCGGAATGCGTGGGAGGGGAGGCAAGTGGACCATGAGCGGAAACCGAGAGATGATGACGGGAAACACTACGTAAACCACGAAACCGGCAAACGGGCAGTTAACAGCGCAACTGCAGCGCATGGGAACTGCCCAGAGGTGGTTTAAAATAGGAGAAGTTTGTGTGCGTAAATGCATAAAAGTGGCATTGTATATTGGACATAAATTTTAGAGGATAGGAACTCCACGTAAACCCTACGGAGTCGGGTTGCTAGGTGTGTTTGAATGTTTCTTTCTGGCCGTGGAGGCCACAGGTCTTCCAGTACGGCTACCTTACGTACTATTGTTTGTTCAGTAGGTGTGCTTGTGGTATTTTTTTGCCGCGGCGGCAAAAAAATACCACAAGCACACCTACTGAACAAACAATAGTACGTAAGGTAGCCGTAATGGAAGACCTGTGGCCGCTTATTTGGCACCGGTCACAAAGTCATCTGGGAAATAATTTCTCAACTTAAAGTATGATATTCTCGTTTGCAAAAAAATACCAATTTAATACCCCTACATCTTACGTTCGGGGAACGTTTGGTCAGAATAACTAATGTTTCTCATTTGGACACTATCGAAGTAATCCGAAAATGTAATATGTGGTTATGTAGCATTACCTAAAAGTAAAGAAACCCTAACCACATGTAATGCGGGACCGGTGGTAATATGGGTTTTTACAGGTGGGACCGGGGAACGCACATGCGACGAGGTCAAAATGTTCTATGCAAAAGAAAAGCTACTGGGAATGTGTGGTTGTACTTTGTGTGCTTGAGAAATGATTGCCCTAACAATTAACCCTAACCCCTAACTCTAACCCCCAACCCGAACACCTAGCCATAACCACTAATCCCATCCCCAAAACTATTGTGTCTATCATATTGGTCCACACAGCCACATTTTACCCACAAAATTTCCGTAACAATCTCACTCACACATGCCTGCGGTAAATCTTCTGTGAACCATTGAACTGAGCAGAATTAATGGATACTTGGGCCGTTTACGAGTTGGGAAAATTGCCATGCAGCAATTCAGAAGACCATTTCGCAAGCTTACGCGTGCTTTCGATAAATTCTCGTCGGGTTAGAATACTCAGGAGGTACGGTAAGCAAAGTCGATTACGGTTCGTTGTTTCATAGGTGGGGGGAGAATACAGCAATTGTCATTGAGGTCAGGTAGAGCCGTGGCACAGAACGAGGAGGAAACGAGAGCGTGGAGACATGCATACAGTTAATCGATCCTTGCCCAGGGTAGACGCGGAGTTTGCAGGCGGTTCTTCTGAGCGCACAGGACCGGGTTCCTTAGCCTGGTAGCAGTCGTTTCTGCTATTGCTAGTATGCGCTGATCCATTTTATTAGGGTAGTTACGGGGCACCTTTTAAACCCCACGCAAGATTTTGTTGGGGTCTACACGATTTCCAAAATCAATCATTTGTGCGAGCATAGAGCTGTGCATGCTCCTACTTTCACATTCCCTTATCCATGCCGGCAGGTGTACCCATATTCTTGAGTATAGGCGCCGACTCGTACGACCAATATAATCTGCTCCACAGAAGCAAGTAAAGGAGTGAAAGCACATGGATGTGGCCTGAGATTATAGGCTATCCTTACCATCAGCGTAAGTCGGGGTTGGTCGAGAACGATAACTAAACTCTTGCTGTCGGGATAATACGTGATACCTTTTAGTCAAGGAGTCTTGTCAGTTGTTCACACGTCATATTCCGTTGAAAGGGGACTCTGTGGAGCATAGATTTCTTTTCCACCGTCGGTACGATGGGGTTTGACTGACGTTCCGTAATATTCTGTCAGGATACCCGCTTTCACGAAGAAAGCCGTGTATTCGTCCGAGTTATTCATCCATGCTGTCTGCCGAACAGATTTTCCTAACCCCCGCAGCCAAACAACGAAATTAATTAGGTTTTTTGAAGGGGTGCGAAAATACAGAAGTTCGTACACTGCCTGGAACAGGCGTCTGTTCGATAGACGATTCCGAAAATGCTGCCGTCATCTCTTCTGCTTGGAAGGACGTGTAGGAACAGCAGGGAACCTGCCGTTTCTACCTCCACTGTAAACCTGGTCTAGGAGCGTACTACTTTTATAGCAACCCACGGAGTACCTATGTTGGTGTTTCAAGTGGCGATTGCGAAGATTTCCTTAGCGTGGCAACCGTGCTGCCTTATCTTATTGATTTAGTCGTTTGCCTGACGCTTCTCCACTGTGCCTATGCAGAGGTCGTTATGTAGCCGCACCTTGTGGACACAATACTGTTCGAGATTAGTGCTAGGGGTTAGGATTAACGATTAGGGTTAGGGTTTAGAACTAGGGGGTCAGAGCAACTATTCCTTAACAACTCCAAGTACAACTGTGCAGTCATATTAGCTGTTTTTTTGCAGAAAATTACTTGAACTCATCGCCTACGCGGTCCCCGGTCCCACCTGCGAAACCTCCTATTACCGCCAGCCCGTATTACAGGCGACTGGAGTTTGATTATCTCACGCGCAGCCACATAACCACATCTCACCCAAACATCGACTGTGCGAGCATCATGAGGCGGCGAGATAGCAACTCCGACTATTTGTTTATATATTTGTTTGTCAAAAGAAACTGCACACATTGTGGGAATTTTCATAATTGTTCCTTGATTGTGTTCGTCGGAATACCTTTTTTCTGTTGATTGGTTTGCGTGAATTCCCTGCGATCAGGACGTTTGTGAAGAATAATTAGACATCAAGTGATAACATGATAATACCATATAAATTTATGTTTTAACGCCTTCAATGAATTTAAAGCTATCCCGATAACTTTGCGGTGTTATCTATTGATACGACACAGGTTTCAGTTCCTCTGCCAACCTCTCCACTATGGCATGATAGAAAGAGTTGCCCATGTCCACTATCGGACGAATTTATAAGCCGTTGTTGCGGATCTCCAGTAAACCGAAGGCTTACAAAAATGATTCGAATGGATTTGCCATGGCCTACACACATTTATTTCAATAACACTGGTCAGCAACAAGTGTACTAGTTGCAGCTCATCTTTGTCTGCACAAAAACACTTATGTATAGCTGATTTGTCCTCGACTCGTTTCGATCGAACCAACTTGGCCAAAGGCATTACTTCCGCCTCAACAACACTCTTTAAGAAATGTGTATCAAGTCACTTGGTTGTGTACCCCGAGGGGTGATTCTAGCGTAGGGTGATATAAGACGGCGGACTGATTTCCATCAACCAATCCCTGATCTTGCCATCAAATATACGCGTATGTACTCCGCAGGTATCTATTCGTTCAAAGAAGCGTAGCTTGATTTACAGGTTTTTGTAAGGTAGGGCTAACGCGGTAAGATGTCGGTAGACCAAGTGTTTCCTGTCTACAGAGAGATAATGTTTATGTCGCCTTATCTGCATACCGTCACATAAAGTCGGCCGCGTGTTGCTGAGAAAAGTCTAATTTAGACTAAAATCAAATCTTCGAATGCGGAGAATTTTAAACTATTCAAGTGTATAGCACGCTTTAACTTGTCTAAAATGCATTCCCATTACAACACGGTGTTCAAACCCATTGCTGACAGCTTTTTCAAACTCAAAACAGGAAGATGACTAGATGGGAGTCCATAAGTGATGTCCACCGCAACGAAAAAAGAGCTGTGCAGAAAATATATTACTCGAGCAAGTAGCCCCACCTTTTTCTTTACCCAAAGCCGTATCCAGGTACTTCTGGTGGCCTTGACTTGTGAGTTATTTGTTTGACATTTATATGATAGCAGTTTTTCGCTCAGATTTTTTCTATTGGTGGACAAATATGCCTGGACGCGCCCACAAAGAAGCTCGTTTTATTTGGTGGAAATATAGGCATGTATCTTTATAATCCTTGTTTGTTAAATGAGGCTGAGGTTTTGGTGAAACATTAAGAAAATGGGTAATACCAACGAACTACCAAAGACAAAGCGCAACCTGTACATGTAAACGAAGTATTTCCTGCGTTTGTAAAATTAAGAGACTTATGCATGCACGTATGGGCATGGTTAAGCAGCAACTTTAATCACCCCAATGTTGCAGGGAGAGATGTTTGGCATGTGGTCTGCAATTGACGTGGTCAGTGTCGACTGGAATACGCGTCGTAACTGTGCAAACCTCGGCGACTGCGGTGGGATTCAAACTCACGACATCTTATGCTGTTGTGGGTTCGAATTCCATCACGAATGTCGAGTTTTCACCGACGAGCCAAAATTATTCTTCTTTAAAATTTTGCAAAAAACTCACGTTCCACAAACAAATGCTACTTACTTGTTTGCAGTAGTAAAATAATAAAAAGCTTTCGATGTACGTGGTCAAGATGACAATGGCCAGATGGCGTTGTGCCGTGTATTGCAATACAATCCCTGCTTTGGTACCCCTCCATTCTTCTTTTTCGCTTACGCGTTCACCTAAAACCCAAACTGTCGCCCCTCCCCCTACGCCAGAGTCCTTGGGTTGACATCACAATTTGTCCTCCGACAAACATTTGCACACTGCAAGCAATGGGTTGTCTAAGTTAAATAAAACTCCCGCATTATTCTCTTTGTTATTTTGCTTCCAGGTTTTTGTCTTAAATCCTTTATTAGGAAGACTGATATATTTTATTTTTACAAGGCAACAGCTGGCTCCTTCGTAAATGTCCTAGACTAATATCTCCATAGGCGGCCTTCATGGTACACATTTGTTAGGTCGGCTGCTAATTTTAGCATCATGCTTGGACCTAAAGCTAACGTTAAGGTTATTTAACACAGTTGATTGCGTAGAACTCCAAACCTATTCCCTGTAAGTACAACGAACTGGTGCTAAATAACTACCGATTATTTCGATGCCTTTGCAATCTCATATTTGGCACTTGAGCTATTTAAGTTCCTGCAGAGGGGCCAGTCACAGAGAGCTATCTTTTTTGAATTTTGCAAGTGCGGTTCAGTCTGGTGTATTTTTCTATATTACGCACTAACCAGCGACGTGCACTTGCTATTTAATGTCTTAGTGGAGTTGCCATTCCGCTCTTTTCCAGTCATACTTCCGCTAAGCGGGCACAAAGTTGGTGAATTCTTTTTCATTGGTATCTGGCCTCATTTGACAAGGTTGAATGACCCATAGACCCAATGCCCCTGATGTGTTATCTGTAAAGCACTAACTGTGTTGTCCTTTTACGACTGGTTGGGTTCTTCAATACACGGATACAGCCTGCAGACAAAGTTAGCCCCCCAGTTTAGCCAAAGTAGTACGTATGTACGGTAGGCGAGGTATCTCCTGGAAAGGTAGACAAAATACCGAAATGTGTCGTTGACTAAGACATTTCACTTCAGTAGGCTTATAATATTAAACATCGTGATGCATAATCCCGAGTTCACTTAATGCTTTCAAGATGGCGACTATAAAATACTTTAATTTTAGATGCCTGTAAAAACTGTATTCCTTAGCAAATGGCTACATAATTGATAAAGGTTTTTCTTAATGACTGCTGGTGTCCATATAAATTCTAACACATTTCACAGAAAACGCATGCAAAAATATTTACTGTCATACTTCTTTAGTTAAAAATTGAGCTTTAGTCAAAGTTTTTTTCCGAATGAGGCGGCAGGTTTATGTTCTAAATTCTTTCAAATATCTTAATGTTTTTCAGGCGTGCTTTCCGTTAGACTCGCATTCAGGGCTTTTAAACAAAAAGTACATATAATCTACGAAAGGCCAATTGTATTTGTTGATTAGAAGAAAAAATAAAATGTCACAAAGGTTTATAAACTTAGCTAAGAAATTGGCAGATAAAATGCTATATAAATGGGCACTACAGTTTTAAAACTTGCATAACGGTAAAGTTTCCAAAATATAAAACAGCTCTTTCGTTAAGTTTCGTAGTTAGTAATGACATCGGTTTCTTCTGATTGAGTAAAATGCTAAATATGAACGAATATGTGTTTTCGCAAAATACATCTGCATTCATAAGGGCATTGAAAATCAACAGAGAAAAGTCAATACGTCTTAAGAAATTAATAATTGCCAAGGCGGGTGCGTGAATGTAAATTTGCGTAGAAGCAGCCATCCTGACGTGACTAAAATATCTTAGAAAAAGCCTGCAGCACTACTTATGAAAAATCCTATGACGGTTGAAAGATACCACACTAAAAACACAGTTACTAGCCAAAAGTTCTGACACGTGTTTTGCCGATATTCTGCTGCTACATGGCGCAGCTTCAAAAAGCTCGGTTAACGAGTGTGTCCCCCGACTTTCTTCGTCTGCTTTCTGGCAGACATCACAGTTTATAAATTGTAGATTTTCTGTTTCCTTAAAATTAGCTGAACACTATGATGTTTCTTTTTAATTTTCTCACAAATTAACTTCGATCTTGTGTGTTGATTTTGAGTTCATTTGGTTTGCACCTATAGATCATATTATAAACATATTTAATCCACGTTCACCGCTAATTTCTGAGGAAATTAAAAAAGTAACAAAATTTATTATTTCATTTGACGCTTCACAAAGTAGCACATCTATTGTGATTTCCTTGGCCCAATTTTCACTCATATATAGCTTGCGTGGCTGTTAATTCTTGGCACATTTCACCCTGATGAAAACTAATTTCTAGAATCTGATTTAAATATGTTGGTCCCATTCACTGCTCACAGCATCAACATCACCAGAAAACATAACTCGTCAAACGAGTGAGGACCTAACCGTAGGCTCATATTGAACACGAAGCAATTGCTGAACTAAATGTGTATTTTTGTGATCGGGCGAAAGTCACACTGTCCAGAAAGCAGGAGTAAAGATTTGCTGATGTTTAACATAACATGGCTTCATAAGGTCGGAGTCGCCCAAGCGTACACAAAAAATAGATCACTCGAAAAATTGCCTCCTCGTGCCTTCAAGTCTTGTCATATCCGTCTAATCTAAAATAAAATGACTATATGATTTTATTCGTTGTTAAACTTTAAACACACTTTAGTTTTATGGATCTAGTATTACAAAATCGGATTGGGCTAAAGGGGGAAAAATCGGACATATTTCAATTTAAATTTATTTCGCCTATATCTTGTGTGTGCCTCTTGACATTCCTTTTTAGACGCATCAGGCACAATTTCACAAATGTGGATATGCGAATTTCTGAATGGAATTTTATATCTGGTTTTAATGTCCTCGAAGCAAACAACGCACTTTTAACTGCTAACACGAAAGCGTTATGTAGCACGCAACATACCCTCTCGCCCTGAATAAAGTCTTACTAGGACATTGCTTGAAGCCTAGATTTTAGCAAGGTTTATAAACTATCCGTTTCGGGTTAAGTGACAGAATGTATCAAGACAAATCTTCTGGAATAGTAGTTTAACGTTTTGCGAGGCGTAAAGATGAAGTCGAAACGTACATAATTTAATGCCAAATGTTTTTTAGATAGCATGGCATCATCTGTGAGAAAATTACTCGGTTCGTGAAATTAGGTTTGTAATATATCAACATGATGGTTTGGCAGTGCGTTCAGTGCGTGACCGATGTCATGAAATGTTGCCAAAATTCTAAAAAGCGTTTCCGATTAGGAGGGACTACTTAGGTGGGATTATAATACTGATTATTATGGGGCATAATCTTATGCTATTTCAGACTCATCATAATGTCTGTTTTTGAACGTGCTTCTTTCCGCCTTTTTGCAAAAATCACACGTCAAATTTGACTATTTAATTAGCGTGCATTTTTTACATTGATTTTCGATCATCTTATAAGTTTAAATTACTTTGTAGAAAACATGCATTATAATATGCTTTCTTTTACTCGTTTGGGAAGAAACCACATTTTCCTTGCCTTTTACCAAAAAAGTGTATATATAGGTTTGGAAAAAAATTTCATTTTCCGAAAAATTTTGAACAATATCAGAGGATTCATTAGCGGTTAGACATTCCAGTCTAAAAAGTGTATACTTTCAGCGTGAGGAAAATCACATATTTCTCCATGCCTTTAAAACGATACCATAAATAGTTCATAAGACTTTGTAATGGACGCACTCTATGTTGTAGAGCTCGTGAGGAACATTCATAAACGGACATGTACAATGCTGTAGAAATGGAAGTCGCATGGTGTTAAAAACCCCTTAATTATAACCTTTTTAAAACCAAATGGTAGCTTTCCTTGGGGTAAAGAATGTAAAGAAAATGTGATTTCCTACCAAAGAATTAAAAGAAGGCATATTATTATGCATGTTTTCTATAAAGTACATTTGAACTTATAAGATGATCAACAATCAATGTAAAAGATGCATTCTAATTAAGCAGTCAATTTTAGACAAGTGTGATCTCTGCAAAAAGGTTAAAAGAAGCCCATTCAAAAGCCGACCTCATATTAAGTTCGAAATAGTATAAGATTATGCCGCATAATAATCAGTACTACAATCACACCTTATCTATCTTTCCAAATTGGAAAAGCATTTCAGAATGTTGGTCAACATATAACGAGATCGATCACTTACCGTATGTCTGTAGGAATATTGAGCCAAAACTGCCCAAAAAAGAATGTTGTCTGACAGGTCAATGACCACAACATACTAATTAATTGCATTTTGTCCGTGAAAAAGAAAGCAACAAGTAGTCAATAGCTAAAGTTCATTTAGCAAACCCTGTAGCGGAAGACCCGACGTAACTGCTGATATCGCTCTGAAATCCCAAAAAAATATTCTCTAGTTTTCTACTGTCGCGCAGAATTAGCGAAACTATTGCTGTTGCGTTATTTTCCTGCTGAATGAACCAGTGAACGTCCGCAGTCAGCTATTCCCGGAGCAACTTGTATGCATTACCTTAGTGCCTCAAATTGACAGTCAGGTGATTTTGAAGGTGGATGTGAAGAGTTGGGCAACGAGACAGATTATAAAACAGAGACACAAAGCATGTACGGGCTGGAAATCTTGTGTGGGCCCTAAAGAGAGTTTGCTCGAGACGGCGGTATTCGCTGATATTCTGATATCTGTGTAGATTTAGTTCAGATAACGGCCAGGCGTAGTGAAAGCATGCCCTCGTCGTGATGGACAGGCTTGTCTCGAAAAACGGGCCCTGCGGTAAATGCGCTGGACAAACAAGGAGGCTAGATCGGAATGCGGCAGGTGTTAGCTGGGATCAGCACTCATAACAAATACCAACATTGAAACGTGACGACAAGGTTACCAGCAGACACACGTTGTGTCAATTTGGTTCCATGCAGCTCGCTGCATTTTCTGCGGCAAGCAATCCTGATCCGTATATTTCGAAGAGCATGGGGTGGGGTGGGGTGGTACGCCTAGATGTGGGTTTTCGCGATGTCAGCTACCTGCGGACTCTCCTGCCTCCGGTTTTCTTTACTCTGTCTTGCCACCCAATCAATTGGGAGGGTAGGGAAGAATGTGCTAGATGAGGCGCATATCTCCTGTCACTGCGAACCGACTTTCACACACGTCACCTTCCCTGCTCTCGCCCCCCTGTTGAGCATACGATGTACGACTGACGAGGGCGCAATGGTGGTCGAAATGTCGTAATGATAGACTGGGGCGTATGCCAGTGCGGTACGTCCCCGCAAAAGTACCTTCACATTTAATCCAAGTAAACCATTGATGAACATCATCGATTGTCCAGATCTCCGACTTACCACTGCTTAATTTATCGCCAGTCTTTAGTCTAAGGCTGTGAATAGTTTGTCGCCAATAATACCAAGCATTTGAAGATACGGCCACAAGAAAGCACACTAAATCGAGTGAGGCCTATTTGAGCGAACCGAAACAGACGCTGCATGAAGCGGGACTAATGGCGGGTCTGGGAAAAAGTTCGCCTATACGAAGTTCAATTTCGTCTATAGCTTGATTTAAACAACATGGGACCAAAGCAAGCGTGGGAAATATTCCTGTCGCGTGAGGCAACAGCTACCCGAATAGGGAGGGTGAAGGACTGCCTTCTGAAGGCAATATAAGGATCGTTTGTAAGTAAATCGGTGTACACAAACGCAATTCGATTTGACTGCTTTACTAGTGGTTATAAGAGAGCATATGATCGAGTATTCTTAAAGAAGTCAAACGGCTACGACGCACATGTTGGACAACAGAAATTGCTTAGAGATGGCGAGGATGTCGGGCCTTCGAGTCCTAACCAAGGCAAAATAAACCAAATCTTACTAATGATCCTTACGGTACACACTGTATCGCGAGTACTGACATGAGACAAAACGGTTTAACTTCTCTTTTGAGAAAACTAGGTAAGGCACAGTGTACGGGCTCAAAATCGAAAAGCAATGCAAGCACATCCGGTTACGCTGAAACAATTAGGTGCATGCGGTTATATTGTGGCGGTCAAGGATGTGAGATCAACTTAAACCACGTACAATATGTTCGTTTCGTCTAGTGTCAGAAATCAGGGAGCTATGAGGACTAGTTTATTCTGCACACAGGGCAGGCTGCCGTAAGTTGGCTGTTTGCTTGCAACAGAGAGAAGCGTCCGTTCACGGCGTGTGCCAGTCGCGGTGTGTGTGTGTGTGTTGTTTATGCGGGAGTGCGTCTACGTCAGCAGGAGGGGTGACTGGCTGAGTGTTGGTCGTGTGACTGGACAAATTAGGGGAGGAATAGGAGCGCATGCAGACAATGCCTCACGGGTATCAAGCCAGGGCGTTCGACGTGTGTGAGGTGATGAAATTTTGTTAGATCAGCCGACAGTCACTGGAGTTGGACCGGAGGTGTATGAGTGCTAGCCGGCGGGGGTGGCTGTGTGTCAACAGCTTGTCGCGGCCATCGACCGACAAATCGCAGCCAGAGAAAAGGGGGACTGGAGCGGCTGCTAGAATATCAATGCGATTGATAATACCCAACGGAGGACGTCTTTATGCTAGGCATCAATAAACCAAATACGACTTGCTTAATCAAATATAGTAGTTATACGTATTAAACCCTCTGTGGTCACACAACCTATGCTCGTTGTTTAAAACAAGCTGTGCAGTATTTATAGAATGCACTCGCCTTGTCATCGTATTCCATGCCGGCCTTATCCCCTAGTAATATCCATATGGGTTCCTAGAGTAATTCCTCGCGAACGAGCCAAATTTGGCATGCTGTTGGCATTATAGGCATCTTCCAATTGCTTTTCAGTTTATTTCCCGACCAAACTACTGCCTTAATTATGCGTAAAACGAAATCGCGGACGTTCGTCTCAATTCGCAAACACCATCTAACGTCCAGTTTGTTCTACGCTTCCACAGCAAAAGAACAAAATCAACATGTTCAAGGCGAGTCATATCCTGTCTTTAGTACATCATGTATGTCATCCGTGATGCTGACATTCTCACATTTTTAGGTCCGCAGCCATCTACCTAAAACCGATCACTGGATATAAATTAAAGCTGCAGTTGGCTGATTTTTGTCTTTTTTCCACAGCAGGAGCTAGTTGTCCAAGTTATCGTGACCCGTTGCAGAGCATAAATTGGCAGTCGACTGGCGATGAAAGTGATGGACTATATCTCTAGCAGACGCTTCAACAGGTGCTGGCAGATTTGGTTGTGGACGACGTTGGATGAGGGCCGTCATCAACAGAAAATAGAATCCGGACGATGCTCCCTTGTCACCTATGCCCCCCAATCAGATTTGATGTGTGATCAACTGAATTCTACATTTATGATTATTACTACAAGTTGACCAGAATACGTCTTTTCATTTCAAGATATGGTTGTTTAGAGTAGGATTTAATCTTCCCTAGGAACCTTGGAAAATATTTCATTATAGCCCAGAAAATTTTACAGATTTATTTTCTTCCGATCATCATGTCCATACGCAGCTGTTTGGAAATAATCCCTGCGCAGTCTACTTCCTGATCCTAGACGGTTGTTCCACCCAATAGTAATCATCTAATCATCTAAGAATTGTGCACGATTAGGAAGGCAGATTATTATCTTAGTTTTAAAAAACAGCAGAAAAACACATATATGAAAACCAACTTTATTCCCAGCCTGAATTTGCAGGCTTTCAGACGTAGAAACAGAAGGGAAGCTGATGTTTCAAATAATCACTTTTCAGTAATATACGTGCCGCATTTGCTGCTGAATATACCCATCGATTCCAACTCCTGTCCAGATTAACCGAAATATAGAATATGATCTTCTCAAAAATATCGGGTAATACGTTGAGCATTCGAATAAGCTTAGCGCCTGACTTTCCTTTGGCAAGAAGATATTCGAATTGGACAGATCCTGGGGTATCATTTAAAATGAATATAATACTTTCTGTATTCACAGTGTCCTCTTTGTCTTGTGGGTCCATTTCTCGGATTTCCTATTTAAATTGGACAAATTTTGACAGGCATTTCGATAACGTGGCATAGATTTTAATTATAAAGTTAGGTTGAAAATTTTAATTTTCGGAGATATATTCAACGTTTTACTGCGAAAAGTATATAAAACGGCTTGGGCTTAAGTATTTTAAAAAGCTGAATTTGAGACAAAATTACATTTGTACTGATAATGTTTCAGTAATGACTTTTCATCATGTCTATTAAACGATAAAATTATGTGCCTATGGAAAAAGTCTCAAAATGCACGTTCAACATGACCTTACAAATTGTTCGTCCTCTTTTAAATAGTTTCTTTGTCTTTCAAATTTCTAAGCGCGCTAACCAACCAAATAAACCAAAGTCTTTTCACTTAAGCTCGGTCTCATCCTCTGGAAGCTATCAGACATTTTCACTTAAAAGTCGATCGCTTAACCTAGAAGGCAGGTAATATAGCTGATTCTCGATTCAGTTCTGCAGAACGCTTTCAGCACCATGTGGAAATTAAACTGCAGTAAAATACATAAAATATTTTTTGTCTTCTCTCACTAAGGATCACTACAATGCTTCCAACCTTATACCATTCCCTTTGCATAACTTACGCCTATTATGTCAAAGTTTGCATATATAAAGTAGACACAGGGGTATCAAACGATGATGTATGATAAAGGTAAGGGATTAAACATACTTCCTGGTAGAAGGTGATTTTTAACTTTGGGAATGTGACGTTACAACTGATGAGGGATTCTGATGTTGAATTCATCACATTTGGAAGGCATCCACGCGTACGCGATCCTTCGACAAATTGAAGCTTGAGTTGCGTATTAGAGTCGATTTCCTTTAGCAAACTCAAATCAATCCTCTTTAATGTGCTAATCAGATAATCGAAAGGACTTCCAAATGCATCCGCTGAGTAGAGCTCGTTGCATTTGTTGTGCATACCCAATATATCATCGCGCGCTGCTGCAAATATTTGTTATTAGACAAATTGTTCAGTTAGCATTTTAAAGTGAATAACGCACCATGCATCACATAACTCTGCATTTGTCAACTGAGGCTTCGGAGATCAAGATATTGCCATAGAGAAAAGGACATTACAATTTTAACAGAGTGAATTTCCACTAAATAATAACGGACCACCTCTAATCGCACAGTCTTTGCAAGGAATGGCTTGTAATCACTCCAACATTTTCGTCTAGATAACAATAGTGCAGGAAATCTATAACAGTTTTTCGCGCAAGGTATAGATTAAAACCCCTTTATGGCGTACAATGTCAGCTTATTATTTGTAAAAGAAATATTGCAATGGTATAAAATGTAACTTAAAAAGCTTTCATTTGAATTAAAATTGTGTGTCCTGGAGAATATTTATCCTGGCAAAAACTAATGCGTTTGCAGCTGCTGATATACCCCGAGGCTTAAAGGACACGGTTATACAGAATAAGATAATAAAACAATCGTAGAATAGCGAAAAACGTCGAAAAACTAGAAAAAGTCTCCGATAATCATTCACTATCATGAAGGCATACTAGGGTTAACTTTACTCAAAATGTAAAGTAAAGGCGGAATTGTAAGTATTGGGTCATATCATCAAGTACTTGCAGGGTTTCCTAGGTATCTTACGCCTTAACACGAATGTGCTGTACGTGCAGTACTTTAAACGGCTGGCTTTAGTAATAGGCATTCACAAAATGATATAAAATGTGATGATGGATGTATCGGTTTGAAAACGAATTCTTATCTCGAGTAGATGCAAAACGCGTTTTTCTTAAGAACAGTGGACTATCACAATACCGTCAATCTCCCACATAAATTGAATCGCGGCAATGTGAAAAAATAAACACAACAACATCGCGCACATGACGAACTAGAAGCTGATCGCGGCATGGGATATTTAAATTAGTTGCAAGGGCCGTGACATCTGAAGCTGTGGCAAAGAGACGGCGATTGGGAGGCTTTGCAGTCTGGACACTATGTTCTCGAGGTCACTGCAGGTGGGAAATCATTGTTCTGTTGTCGCAGTGGGAGAAATTGTTTGAAGGTAGTTAGAATGCGCCAAATTTAGTAATATATGGTCCAGGATGCTGCGTGAAACGTTGCTGTTTTCTGCATTGTATGATTAAAGTTTACTGCCCATTGTGCTTTTATGCCATTTTGAACTGTCACTTCCCATCTTCCGATTTACACTAAAAAACTGGTGCCAGATAATCGCACATTGAACGCCAAAAGAAAATGAAAATGCTGTGAGGAAGATATTTGACGCAGATGCTGTGAAGACGCATATTTGAGCTTTGTTTTACGAATGTTGTAAGCAAGATGCTGATATGGAGAATTAAAAAGACCATCCACTGTAAAATAAACCTGCAGACGTCTAATCCAGGACAATTAAGGAAACAGGGCAACATAGAATATCTCAAGGAGTAACAGATACTACGAGCATTTATCATCCATATCCAGCCATCAATGTTGGAAGATGACACCAGCCACATATTGATTAATAGAATACGTTCTGCTTAGATGGCATGCGGTTTTGAAGACTGTCAGAGGTAAATTCTTCAGCAATATACTAGCACTTCCCGCCTATCCCACTTTAATCACTCTCATGCTGTCCGCTGCGCTGGTATTAACTAATATAAGGATCGGCCAGGGGTCGGAATCGACTACCACATCGGTGAGCACGTGGTGAATAGCCGTTATCTGTAACCATTTTTAGAGTATCAAAGGCCACAGTCACTGACACGTTGTTCGTGGACGACTACACGCTAAATAGCATAAACGAACACAGAGAGGAATGGGGATCTCTTTGACTCCAGCCTTCGCAACTTCGGTTTGCCAATCAACCAGCAAGCCAGTCACCATGCACTAACCCACATCGAATATTGAGCACACCGAACCCCATTTAATGACAAGAGTAAATAAAACAGCTTATTTTAGGAGTACAATTCCAAAAAATATTAACATCTTGCGTTTTGTGCTTTTAGTAATAATTTGGTATGCGCTGATGTGTCATGAGGACGGTATCCTCATTGTTGACCTCATTTTCTATTCCTCTCCCATGCGCTAGTCGGATGCTCAAACTTGTCAACCAACTAGTACCCACACTTGGTCAGTTAATGACGCTGACTGCCTGTCACCACATGCTCGCACGGATACTGCTGGGCCGATTAGTGGGTCCGTGAGCCAATTGGTCATCGGTTTGGCACACTTCATCTATAGCGTCGTCTGTTGTGGAGAACGGTGCGATATCCATGGGCATAATGCGCGTCTCATCTCAAAACACATCACTGCTACCGCCATTATTATCGTCATCAGTTTAGACGCTCCAAACATCGCAGGCAACACCGCCAGCATTAACATTATCACCGGTAATGTGAACTCAACTCCAATTCGTGCCCCTTGCGAGTGCACTTTTGCATCCCGCATTGGCCTGATCAAACTTTTTCCAACCCCTAACGTTGACAACGATGGCCTACTGCCCCCGCCAAAATCATCAATTTCCCGCACTGCTTCACGGCATTCAGACAATACATGGATATCTTTTAGGGGGAGATGGTACCATACTAACAGCACAGGTACTAGCCAAAAGCCCATACACGCGTGTTTCGCCGATGTTCTGCCGCTGCATGGCACAGCTGCGAGGGGTTCTACTCGTCAGTTGGTCCCCTCAGCATTTCCGGTGTATGTTCTGGTAGATTCTCCAATTTATAAATTGTCGTCTTTTAATTTTCTCAGAAATTAAAAGGCGAGCTAAACCCTGAAGAGCCAAACCCCTCGCAGCTGTGTCATGAAACGGAAAAAACATCTGCGAAACACTCGTGTATGTGCTTTTGGCTAGTACCTGTGCTGCTAGTATGGTATCACCTTACCCTAACGAATACTACTAACTGTCTGTCGGCAATTAATGGATATTGCGCAGTTGGCCGCTGCGGCTCATGCACTTTGGCCCAAATATTCATGTATACAAGTCTCGTTCTGAACCTACAGAACTTAAATAACTGATCTACCCCAACTTCGTAGATTATATCTGAGTAAATTAAAAAGCGACAATACATGGATATATTCTGCTGCATGCCCATGCAGGATATCGGGATTCCCCGCAACATCACCACAGCAAACCTACATCTCTCATTCAAAATCGCCTTCACCACGGGCACCAACAACTTCACCAACGACAGTGTCGGCACCTCGGTCAGCTCAGCAGACAGAATTCAATTCTGTGCTCACTGCCACCGACCACAGGTTACTCGTGTTCAACTGACCCACACTGCACCAGGACAGTCAGGCATCGCATGGGCCGGCTCGGTCATGTGTGCCTGTACGGAAATCTTGAATGGGAAATCGCGCTCCGGATTCCATCACCACATCTGCACACACTTATCTCCCTAAGCCAGTCCATTTTGGTGTGAGATGTGGAGGAAGGTGGGAATTAACTTAGGGATTAGCTGATGTGAATACATGCTCGAAATACACACAGCTGGTTTATCCCGTTGCTCAGACGTGCCTTCCTTCTGAGCATTGGAGTCAGGTGAATAAAGCAGAAGAGTGTGCATTTACATCGCCACAGACTTATGCATATGCCTGTCAGTCTGGCACTTAGTTAATGGGCTACATGGAGGACTTCACCGTTTTCCAAGTTCGAAAATTCGATTTGCTGCTGAATCCGAGTATCTGCTTTGTATTTGCCACTCTGCTGTTTACATTAACATACGGACCATCACCATCTTAGATGACAATGATATCACAAAAGAGAGGTTCGTCTCCGCTTGCTCCTCCATCCTAGATTTTATGTTTAAATGAAAAGCTAAAACGTTTTCTGAATAATGTTTCCCTCTTCACAACTTCGGCTTGTGTTCGTCAAAGATCAGGCTCTCTAACCGTTGCAAGGCCACGTCACTTTTTACCGCAGAAATCGGCGAAAACACGGGCCTGTCTGCTATCAACTCGTAGACCGATCTGTCGAAAATGGAGTACATCCTGCGGCAGAAAGCCTCTATTTAGACGACATAGTCGCATTTGAGACGTTGCTTCTTGCATCGTGTTTGCGTTGCATGGATAGTTCGGCAGTTTGGACCATCATAATTTCTGTAGTAAAGACAACGTAAAACGTGACAGCAAAATATACGATGAGAGGAGACTTACCTCCTCTCTATGTTTGTACATGAATAACTGATTATGATTTGTGGACAAAGGCCCAAATAGTCAAGACATCAAAACAACCATCTAGCGCAGTTTTCGTTATGAGTGCTGCTGAGCGATGTTATAAAACTGAACGAAGAGCGCTTCCTGTGAGCCTTGCAAGAGACCATACGTTGAAGCCAATGGCGTTTTTTGGTCTGTTAACATGCGCCGGTCGGTTGGGTTCACCAGTGCCAACAAAGTCTTATTTATTTCGCGTGTCTACGGTAGCGCAACCTGCTTTCACATGAAGCATAGGACCAGACATCCGTTAGGAAGTGTTTTACCTTCTGAATGGGGAGTGTCTAATGTAAATGATTCCGCGTCCTGTGATTTGCCAGCACTATGAAGAGGTCTTTGTCAGTCTTGAGGTTACATGCTGAATCCGGTCACATTTGGCGAGTACTTCATGCGGCATATGAGACACTGGGTCAGAAGAGACTTGGTGTAAAATAAGGTTCTCTGTTGCCTTGTCTGCTTTCCCAGGAAATTAATGCTCAAGCTTAGATTAACTTCTTTTAAACAGAATTCTTCATGCAGAGTCTGAACTGAGCTGAAATCCACTAGCTACTGCGGAATAACCGCCAGCAGTCAAACAATAATATACATTTGTGTAGTTCTTTAACATACTAATAAAACAGTTACTAGCCAAAAGCACTCAGACGCGTGTTGTATCGACCCTGTGCCGTTGTCTGACGCGGTTGCGAGGTGTTTGGCTCACCGGTGCGTCGCCCAGCATTGCCCGTTTGTTTTGGGGTATATAGACTCCAGTTTTACCCTGCCTTGTCTAATTTCCGAGGACATTATTGCGTGAACGTGGCGTAAATTGTTAGAAATAGACCTAAGCAGGCACAGTTTGAAATTTAATATGGATATTTGAGCTGAAATCGAACAGCCATTCAGGATGAACTGCGTAATGTTCACAAACCGTAAATAGGTAGCCAGGAGTAGGCAAGTGCGTAGTTATTAACCAGACTAACAACTTGTTATCTTTTGTTCTAACCTCTTGTGATGGGCTTGAGTGAGCCCCCAGATAATTCGTTCATAGTTTTGAAAAACCACGTACCTCCACACCACTCTGTTTACTCGGGCTCTATATAAAGCACGTTACGGCTTCATGTCATTTTTAAGATGCGTGCACCTTTCTTTCACAATGAAATATTCAGCTTCCTTGCCTAACCCAGTGTGCATATGCTCACTTGGAACGTTTTTGGGATATGTACGTCTTCAAAAAATTTAGTTTATTAAGATGGAGACGAGAAGCTCTTAAGAAAGTTTATAATAATGAAGTCAACTGAGATCCAGCCATCAAGGCAATGTATTCGAAGAGGTGAATGAGATGCGCATCCAGACGGTTTTTCGTAAGAACGTGATAACGAATATGCTTGGTGCTAGAGGAAGTAACTAACACGTAATATGCCAAAATTCGGACCAGCTGGGGACGCCTGCTCAGCTCGAAATGCACAACGCTTGTTAGGCCGTTTTTAACCACCATATCCCACATTTCTGCGCATCGATCTTCAAAAATCGCGCAGTCCTATAAATTGAAAGAAGTGAGAGCAAAGTCTGTAGATTTCTTTCCGACAATAAAACTGGATATATAAAAGTCTCGAAGAAATTTTTGAGAAGACCTGCCATCTTCTACACTGTGGACCCGCGTGTGCCGTTTTATGGCTTTTGCATGCAAAATATTCCATTTTTTTACGAATGAAAGCGAAATTGTTATCTGAGGCCGCACTCTCAGTCGCTGATATTGGTCTCTTGTGCGGGTCCGAAAGCTCAAACTGATACACGTACTCTCCCAATGATATCATCATCGTCCTATTTGAATTATATGTTTCTTGAGTACCAGCACTTCGTAAAAGATCACCTCACCTCGATTTCATAGTCTGGACTTTCCGTAAACTTACGCTAATTGAACTCGGCGTAAGCTGACCTAAACACCAGTAGAGCCAACAACATAATCAGCACACGCCATTTAGGCACGAAGGGTCAATGCATCTAACTGTACACTTGTTATTGAACTGGTAAGCAAACTGTGTGTAGCCCTAGGGAGATTTGACGTGAACTAGCCACCCCTGAGGCACGTTTCTTATTATCCGTATATAATAAATTTTTTTGATTAAGTCTACGTATGTGTCATGTGCCTATTTATTTATGCGCATAAGCGGACATGTACAATCATATCCCGACTGACATTGCAATACAAAGACGTTCTACCAGATCATTTGACATTCTAGCTTAAATTACATAAGCTAACACGATGTTTAATTATCCTGCCTTTTTCTACAGCTGATATCAACTGGTGCCCGGCAAAATTTCGCATCCGAAACTTAATGACATTCCTTGAATACCAACACTTTGCTAATGATCACACCATCTCGGTTTTGTAGTCTGAATTTTCCGTAGACTTGACCTTAGTAGACACGGCGTAGACTGATCCCATCAATAGCAGAGAAAAACACATGAACCGCGAAGGCCAGTCAGTCATGTAGGGTCAACACAACTAAATGGAAATATCTATTGAGCTAGCAAACAAACTGTATGCATTCCTAGGGACATTTGGCGTGAACTAGCTTGCTTTAAGGCACGTTTCTTATAATCAGTATATCGTAAATGCTCTTCCGATTAAGTCCACTCATGTGTCATATGTCTAATTGTTTATGCGCATAAGCAGACATGAGCACTAATATCATAAATGGCATTGGAATAAGAAAACATCCCACCAAGTCATTTGAAATAGAAGATCAGTTTACAGAATTTGACGCGGTACTTAGTATCAGTATCAGTATATTTCAGGGAAAGTAGGTGTGTGCCTTTGAAATCCCTATTGGTTACATGCAGAGGATATATATGGAGGAAATGGAAAGGAAGTAACATGAAAGAAATGCGAGGGGAATAGCAAAAACTGTACAGATGAACACAGAATGTCATGCATAAACAGAGTTTAAAGGCACATTAACTTGCTTTGTTGGTCAAAATACAGCGGACAGTTGAGGCACACTTAAGACGCGGGAAAAGAAGTAAAATTGTTTAGTCTACAGGCATCGTGGTGAATGCGAACAGCGGTGTGCGACGTGGTCCAAGCTTAACAAATAACATAAACATATATTACTTAAATGTTGGTAGTAGCATCGTTATAACACTTAATTGTCCGCGTTGGCTGTCAAGGTGGCCGTAGTCCGGCGTTATTGTGGTGCGCGCTACAATGCTGATCTAGTGTCCATTTAAAAGTATCTACCGAGCCTGACATAACAACATCCTCAAGCAAGGCATTCCAAGCTGCAACCACTCTGTTGGAGAAGAAGAACTTTCGGGTGTCTAGCCGGACACCAGCCACACGCAGTTTGAGTGGATGGCCTCTCAGGTTAGTCGTAGTCGCCAACTCGAAGAAGTCTCCAAACGCAAGGCAGCAGCCCTGATTGTGCACGATGCGGAAAGCTTGTATGAGGTCCCCACGTAGCTGTCCGTAACTCAAATGAAAGAGGTCAAGTTTAGCTAATCGCGTTTCGTAGGGTAGTTACCACTGCCCAGATACAAGTTTCGTTGCTCGCCGTTGAACTTTTTCGAGTATGCCCTTGGCCTCCTCTTTTCTACAACTGATTTCTACCGGCGCTCGTTATAATTTGCAATTGAGCCCAGTCAGATTTTGCATCCAAAGTAAATGAAATCCCTCGTTCATTCTGAATAAATACGACATTTTGTATCGTTTAGCCGACTTTCACTCGACCAGTCGTAGTTTGTACATGCCGGGCGTGAACTGTGAATTAATGTAAAAAATAACATGCAATACCAGACGCGTCTGTCCTTTCGCGGAGGTACTAAAACAGATGGATATTAATATGGCAACATACCGTATGATCGTGTACATCACGCAAAATATCCTCAGTGTATATAAATCCACCTGATTAGACCCGCTGGTTATATCTGCCACAAGCCGACAACGATCGCAATAAGAGGTTACAGCCTAAAACCTGACATTCAAGTTCATGTTACAGCATTAAACACCGTGTTTGTCCTTCCCTGGTCTTTCCTACACCTAATATCTTCCGGTTTTCGCCACAATTTTAGATACGGCTCGGTTAAATTCCCCTTGTGGAAGTGTGACACTTCTCGTCAATTGCAAATGAACACGATATTGTGTGTCGTTTAGGTCGCCTGCACTCGATCAGTCGTAGTTTCTACGTTTAGAGAGTGTGTGCACTCACGTTCACTCCGATAAAGTGGGATTCGAGTGGAGTTATGATACGATCCTTTAGGGGCAGGTTTAGGCCAGTGATTTTCAAGGTGTGCGGAAAACAATAAATGACTCGCAAATCCTTTTGCAGGGAAGCAGTATTTGCATGCACAGTGCGTGACCGATGTCATGCAATGTTGGCCGAAGTTCTGAAATGCGTCTTAGATTAGTAAGGATTACCTAGGTGGAGTTGCAAAACTGATAAGTACGCAGCATAAACCTATAGCATTTTCGACTTATCAGAAAGTCGGCTTTTGGATTCAGTCCTTTTCGACCCCCTGAAGAAACCGCAATTTGTAAAAAATAACTACTTATTTATTATGCACTTTTCCTATTAGTTTTCGATAGCCTTGTACATTCAAGTATATTTTTTATAGAAAACATGCAGAAAATAAGCCTTTTTTACTCCCTTGGTAGTAAATCATATTTTCTTGTTATTTTATACCCGAACAAAGTGTATATTTGGGTTTTGAAAAGTTTTCCGATTCCCGTATAATCTAGTACCTGATGTGTCATTGCATTAGCGTTTGGCGATTTCAGTCTGCAAAGTGAATGCTTTTCGCATAATGAAATTCACATATTCCTCTATGCTTTAAAGAATGTACCACATAGAGTCCGTAAAATTTCGCAATGGATTCGGACTGTGTTGCGCATTTCGTTAGAAGCATTGGTAAACTGACTTGTGCGGTCCTATCTGAAGGGACTTCGCGCAGTCTTAAAAATCTCTTGATTAGAAACTTTTTCGAAACACAAATATACATTTTTTGGTATAAAATAACAAGACAATGTGATTATCTACCAAAGACGTAAAAGAAACCATATTTTGTGCATTTGTTCCATAAAATATTATTAAATTTAGTAGACCATCGAAAATCAATAGAAAAAATGCAAGGGCATTTAGTAGTCATTTTGTAGAAAGTGCGGTTTCTGCAGAACGTGAAAAAGGAGTAAATAAAAAGCCGACATCCTGGTGAGTCGGAGATGCTATAGGCTTATGCTGCATACTTAATATTATTACAGTTCCACCTAGGTAAACCTTCCTAATCGAAGACGCATTTCAGAATTTCAGCCAACATTTCATGAGATCGGCCACGCACTGTATCTGATTCCCAAAATTTCGAAAGACTCAGTGCTGCAGTTAGCTGTCAATGAACAAATGTTTCCGTTATGAAATGGCATTAATGGTGTCGTTTTAAAACATGAATTTCCTCATGAACTTGTGTGGCCAACACTTAATTGCGCCAAACACTACACAGTACAGGACAATGCTACGTGAAACGGGGTTCACTAATTCCAACAACGCGCACTTCTATTCAAAGATGGCAGACGAACTCTAGCCATGTAGCACACGCACATGGAACGGTACTTATTATTTTGTTTTTAAATGTACAGGGCCGAATTGTAATAATAACGTCGACCATCGAGTTTCTAAATATTTTCACTGAAAATTACAGGTTTTTTAATTAATGTCCTTTATACGGGCACTAATGAAGCCGGCTAATGTTTGCAATTGATCTCCACTCACCAGCAAAAATGCAGCATTCAATACGTTTGTTTCTAAACAATTCAGGATTCATCTGAGTTACTAATTTCAATGCCTTCAAGAACGACGTTTTAGTACTGCGCCATTTAAATTGCGCATAAAACGCCGGCAAGGAACATAATAGCCAAAGAGACGTCGCGTATATGTTGGGCTAGGAACCGACCACAGTCCAGTCGGTGTTACTTAGTAAAGGGAGAGGAGACATCTGGGACTCACTCTGACACAGAAACGGAGAATTAAAGGCCGTAAGGTTTGAGCACTATTTAACGAAGTCCCCATGCGCACCGCGCATGGAAAATTAATGATCGTGGATACATTGCAGCAAAAGGAAGGCGATTAACACAATGGGTTGTTGGGGAGAAATCGCCAAAACACCTCATACTAAAGATCACGAAAAATTTATGATGAAAGTTTTATTGTCTCGTTCCTTTTGAAAAGATTGATTAAGTAAGGTTGTTCAACCAGTCAGCCCGCAGAAAAATTCTTTAATTTTTCAGTTATTTCAGGATGCCGACTTTCAAATGAACTTCTTTCTGACTGCATGCTAAATTTACACTCTGTAAAGAATGATTTATTATATAGCATGCATTTTTTCATTGAATTTTGATGCCCCTAAAAGTCCTATTCTATTTCATGAAAAAGAAACATAAAAATATTTATTCTTTTGCTCATTCGGTAGAAAATTACGTCGTCTTCCAATATTGTACTCGAAGAAGAGGTATGGTTTTCAAAAAGGCTTTCAATTTCCAAATAATTTTAAATTCGCTCTTGCATTCTGGGCAATTAAACTACAAGCCGGCGCGGGGGATTTAAATCGACTGTTAGAGCTGTGACATCTGAACCTGTGGCACAGAGAAGGCGAGTAGCAGACTGTGCTTTCTGGACACTACGTTCTTGATGTCACTCTGCATACTGCAGGCGGAAAACCAGTGTTTTGTACTCGGGAACGAAAAACCGGCCTGCGAATTGTGACGGTAGGCTAAATTCGTTCATATATAGATTAGGATGTTGCCTGAAACGTTGCCGTTTCCTGTTCTGTTTGTTTAAAGACTACTGTTCTGCGCCACTTCATCCACACCAACGATTTGGGAGAAGTGCATCCTTGGAAGAAGACTAGCTTAAATGCATGCAATGTGAAAAGAACTTTTTACAAGGAGAATGCAAACAATGTGAGAACACCTGCATAATTAAACAACACCAAAATCGGCTTGGGAGACACCCCTGCCGGCCCCACCCTTGCGCACGCCTGACATTCACGCGGTAAAAAAGGCATTTTACAAGAAGACTGTAAACAATTTGAGAACACCCGCACAACAGGACAATGCCAAAATCGGCTTCGAGGTCACCTCTGCCGACCACTACCATTGAGCACGCCTAACGCACATGAAATAGTTGTCATGAATTAATGAACGAAATATCACGAAACTTGAGTAAGACAAGCAGTAATTTAAATCGGTTAGGACATAAAATTGAAGTTAAAAACGTCAGATGACCAGACAGCAGAGCACGCCAGTGAGTTGGAATTCGTGGTCGGGGTCGATTACGTTGTCCGCATCCCAAGTGTTGGTGCAATGTGGGCATTGCAAGTAAAGTCAGCCGAATAAGTTAGGGGGAAATTGGCCGAAACTAAAACGGAAGAGGCCAACCTGGTGTTTCAGTTTAGAGGCAGAGTTAGTTTTAGGGTTTGGATTAGCGTTAGGCTGATAACTGAATTTGGGGTTAGGGTTTGTGTTATGTTTAAGGGTTTTGACTAGCATTAAGGTTTCGATTGTGGTTTAGTTTTACGTCCAGTGTTAAGGCTTTTGTTAGAGTTAGTGTTAGCGTTATCGTTAGGATAGCGTCAAGGTTAGCGTCAGAGTTACTGTTGGCGTAAGGGTTTTGGTCAGGCTTAAGGTAAGGCTAATGGCTTGGCCTAGAGTTTAGGGTTGGTATAGGGTTACGTACTGTATTAAGTTTAGAACTAGCATAGGGTTTATAATAACGTCAAAGAGTAGGTTTAAATTTGAGGTTTCGAGTTGGGTTTGAGGTATTGCCGTCCCATGTGTCGAGTCAGCCACGTCTTATTGGAGGATTCTAGGCTAAGGGTGAGGTGACTCCATACCAAAAACACAGCTGGTAAATAAAAGCCCATAAATGTGTGTTTCGCCGATGTTCAATTGCTGTATAGCACAAATGCGAGGAGTCCGCGTAAAGACCTTAAAAATACTGATCTAGTCCAAGTTTGCAGTTGATTTCTAAGGAAATTAAAAGGTAAGAGTAAAGGATTCCTCCGACGTTACTGCATATTTGTCGTACATCAGGTCGCATTTTCCGTTCTAGCCTAGGTTGCGTTTCTACTAACGATTTCAGCATCCCATTTCGGCCTACTTTGCTTTCAATGTGCACGCTGAGCTAACATTTGAAATCCGGACAGCGTGATCGACCCTTGCCGGATTCGTCCTGCAGAGTTGTCCTTTGACATTTTGAATTTTAGGTTTATTCAACTTCCGGCTTTATTTACTGCTTATCTTATGTAGTACGTGCGAGATCTGGTTGGATTTTTCGTCGCAACTACCGCATTTACGTAATTGGTGACCCCGACACAACACGCAGGACTTCCAGCAACAACATAATTACCGTCACATCCTGCAATGTACTGTCTCGTTTACGATGTAAACTCTCATTCCAATCACATGACAGCCTGTGCGTTCACCTGCAAATCCGTTGTGTCGTGACCGCTGACGCGGTTCATGGTCCTGAACATCAGTGCTTGGCATATCCCTATCATGAAAACCCACATCATTCTCATACATGCAGTCATTTTAAAGTGTTTACCGGTCAAATTCGAAACACCCATTCCATACACTAGCGTTAAGGTATTGTGTTCGCCATGCTGGAATTAACAAATGAACTCGAGGCGAAAACATCACACCAGGCCAGTCATTACACCCAATCGCGGCACCTGTTAGAGTATGAGATTTGAGGCTATGGGTTACTCCCGGCTAGATTTGATGTCCTTCCTGATGATTACGATTGACCTGTGACCCGATCACATTTTAAATGCCCACAGTTTTATTTTAAGTGCGAATCTACGAAAGTACTGTAGATAAAAAGTGTCATTATGGGCTCTGCCTCTAACCCTCCAAATATCCATATATATGCACAGATAAAGATATCCCTGGCGTAGACATGTCGCTGCATTAGCGGAACAATGACAATATTATGATCCTTCAATGGTAGGTTGGTTTAAAATCAAGTAAAGATTGCTATTTAGCAGAAGAATCGCATAGGAACACGTGGTTGACTGTGCATAGATTATTTCCGAACACATTGGTATGGAAGCGGTGATCGGAGGAAAATAATTACGCAAAGAAATCAACATTGAATTATAATATTCCACGGACGTCCATGAATAGACTACCGTCATCCTTTGCTTTACCATGCCTAGAAATGAGAAACCGTTATTTGGGCTATCGTGGCCACTCATTCAAAAATTATTTATTCTTTAAATGAACTTCCTCATAGTGTTTGGCAGATTGCAAATCACATCCGTTCAGGAAGGTTTACGAGACACGTGAATGCATGTCGGATCGTATTTTCTGTTGATGGTGTCAAACGTCGAACTTGGGCCAGAACCAACTCTACCAACATCTATTTACCCGTCTACAAACTATGTTATCAAAGGATTTGACCGCTAGTACGAAAAAAAACGACGATAACTTGGTGCGACCACCTCCTGTTGTGCGTCAAAGAAACAGAGATGCCACGCAACCGCGATCTTAATTTATCTCTAGTCATCGGTTTTAGATAGATGGCAGTGGATCTGAGGATGTGGGGGTATCAGGATCGCGGGTGGAAAATGTACTGTTCTTGAAAATATGATATCATGCCGCACCAAACACGATCATCTTTTATTTATGCCAATAACTCTCCAAAGTGCAAGTTTTGATGGTGGGAAGTTGTTTAACTGAAACATCTCAAGCGGATGCATTACGTTGCCTGTGACGATATAGCTCACTCATGGGACAAGGTCGAGTAGTCTGTGTCAAAAATTACGAAATAAACTCTGAGAGGCATAACTACTGTGGCGTTTTGAAAACCCGGGATAGAGAGGAGCACTTGGCATCGTGTTAAATGTCGTGAATTGTGGTGCAGTGCTCAATTATCTGACGCGGGAAATTCGTGTACTCATCATGCTGAGTGATTGTAGAGCACGTGTCTGCAGATGTCTGATAATCGGTTAACGAGAGGCTTTAATTAGACGCAATAAAAGCCGGCTGGTTATGACAACCGTACACGAAAGTAAGCCCTTCCGTGCAGGATGTCCCAAGAAATGGACATAGATTCCGTTAAGAATCGCGCGAAATTGGTACATTTGCCAACGGCATCCCTGAATGCTAGCCAAGCATGTACCTTTGGATCAGTCTACTGCTTCAACCCATATTAAATTCATGAGGGGCAGGTCCACGAGATTTTTAAATTTCAAAAATTGAGGCGAGACATATCTTGACAACCTCGGTTCTAAAGCATCAACAAGAAGGTCTTTCGTATGTGAAAATCAAAGTGTGTAGCGCACGGGTTCGATGGCATTTTAGATGCTTCCGTCTCTCGACTTATAATTTCAAGAGTGTGCAAATAGGTATTATTTTTTATTCGGCCCAACTTTTATTCAGATATTACTCCTTGCTAATCGATGCATTGAAGATTGAATAAGTTTGGTTTTAAACTACTTCGTAATTTGTTGTATTTAGGGAAAAATAGTAATCTCCAATTGCGCATCGATTTTGTCAGATAAAACTTTTCTCCTGTATTCAAAACCCGATGATGGATTCGAGTGAGGATCCGAAACGTCAGGCAAATAAATTTCTTGTTCCAATTATAGCATCTTCATCTTCCACAACCCGTATACTAATTCGTGTTGTCAGGAAAATGTCCGAGTGCACGCAAAAGTAACACAGAGTTTACGTCGGTAGTAGTAGTATTACTGTAAGGGCAACGCGTGGTCATACCAAATACGAAACGGACAACGTGCCGCCACAAATCCAAAACCAATTTATGTTAATGACTTATTGTGGTAAGATTATTGGAAGAAAAACCTAACCATTCAAAACGATTAGCGGAACTGCTAGGAAGCGCATTTAACTGGTAAAGGTAGACAAATACGTTATTTTATAAAGGAGCAAAATAAGATGCTTAACAATGAACCAAAATGCGAAAAGCAGGCTCTCTCCGAATGAGTCTTCGACGAAATGCACACAGTTGGCTTGATGACCGCACAGCAGCGGTACGCCGACTACAAAACTAAAAGTGTCCCAGCGCACATTCAACACTTATTGATGTAAACCGCATATTCCACCAAAATTGCTGGCAGGGAAGCCTAAGTACTCACGGCAACTACCGAAATCGGTGGTAAGAGTTTTTTTATGATAACAGTATTCAATAGTCCCGCATTGACTTCTAGCGAAGTAAATACTTAACACCGAACGAAACAAAAGCTAATATTTAGCAGAAGACAAGTTAGCTCTGAAGATGCTTCAGACGAAATGCGCATGTTCGTTTAATTACCGCATGACAGCGATGCAGGTGAACTGACTCCGTATGCTAGACAATCATGTTCTCTTTAAATTGCTCCCATTTACTATGAGGCCAGACTAGGCCGAAGTCACCAGAGGGAAGCCCACGGAAATTGCTGACAGCTGAGATGAGTTTGTGCAATTTTAGAATTCGTGAGTAATTTATTTAGATCTGTCATCTCCAGCTGTGCTTTTATTTTACAAAATGGACATTGCACGATTTATCTAAGGCAGACTGGTACGCATGCTGCATATTATCACTAAGCAGCATATAGGCCCGCAGATAGGTCACAAAATTGGAGACATTTTTAGGGTCGGTGTCGACAATGCAGTTAGTCAAATGGCTGAGAATGAATTGCTTACTAAGTTAGAGGTTATCCATATTATTACGTTAGGCTATCGAAACTGATGGAGGGAATTCCGCATGAGCGAAAAGACAGAGGAGTACTCCAGCAGACGATGAGTGAACAAGACCGCCAATGACGAGTGCCTCTTTCCTCCCCAACTTGTAATCTGATACGCTGGTACTTATCATTCAGCAATGCTCATAATAATCCTAAGTTGATTCTGCAATGAGTGTGTTCTCTACCCTACTCACTTCAAGAGAATTCAAGTGACCTTGACTCAGCTCAATAAAAGCATCTTCCAGCATGATTAGGAAAGGGTCAGATAAAGAACATTAACGCCCCTACCCTCGCGCACATGGCAGACACAGACCATTAGATAGATTCCGGTGAGTCCTCCTCAGGCATTTGCAAAGTTTCATCATTCTGTCCAAAATTGTTTGAGCACCGTCTGTTAGTTACGACAGAGGCGGCTGAAATGAGGTTGTCCAAGCTGGTTCTGTGCGCTTAGATAACTGTTATGTGGATCAACAGTTGTTATGTTTCAATGTCATTTAGCAAGTCAACCGTATATATTTCTACTTTACGGTGCCCAACACCTACGCTGACGCCAACTGTTATTTTTGTGTATCACACACTTTCGACCTAACCGGAGCTACAGCTTTACTTGCTACTCGCCCGAATTTTTACCTCATTTTTTCAATACAAATGTAAATGTACATGCCTGAAGAGAATTTATCATAGGCTGATGTACGCTCGTCAAGTTGTATTTTAACTGCCTCAATGACTCCCGAACTGAAAATGTGCGCGATGTTAGGAGCTGGACGGTCCATAAGAAAGAAGCACTGAATCTCCTATCATTCCCACCTTCGTTTTCACCATCGGGATATAAAGCTGGCAGGGCACGATCTCTGGTAGAGAAGATTGCAAACAACCTGGAACACTCAGCATCTACAAGGAAACCTTTAAAATTTCCTTAACATGACTAAAAATTAGCCCAAAAATCTGTAAAGACCTCACACCGAGCCGAACTGCCTCAGAAAGAGCCGTGAAGACTGTAGGCGCAATCTGACAATCAGGCCGAATATTTGACGCCAGAGTCAATACAGAAGTTCGCAAATCTCAGGCACTTCTGACTCGCAACATGGTCGCCCACTCGTCGCAAAGTGACTGCGCTGTACACGAACATTCTGCACAGATCGGTCACGTCGGACATCTACGGACTCAATGCTCCGCGGCTCCATAGGCCAAATTGCTGCCTCCTCAATCGCCCTTCCCACAGTGTCCACGACGACGACCACAGAGGTTGCCTTCACAGGTGACTAGGTCAGACTATCCCGATTTCAGCAGGGTCAAGTCTAGGAAAAGTGTAGATTTCAAAAAACGAAGTGGAATGAGTGTTTACTGAGCCTTCTTTTTTAGTTTCCAATATAAACAGCCAATATGGACTTTATTCTGGACATTTAAAAGAATTTAAATTAGTTTTCAGGCTCGATGAGTAGAAAGTGTGAATATTCTTATTTAAAAACGTTTAATTATTCCGTTTTCTATGCGAATAGACATCCGCAGTGCTACAGGTGACCTGGCGTTATGTTCCAGGAGGTTAGAGTTGAGATCCGGAAACAGGTATTATTACCTCCTGGAGGTTAGCACAAGTCCATCTGCAATACGGTCGTGCACATTTCCTTGTCCGGCTGATAGTTCTTATCAATTATAAACGGAAGATAGATCTTTATTAGTGCTTTATACTGCAAGCTACAAACTACTCTATTCTCTAAGGCACATTTTTGTCCTCGT
Organism: Spirometra erinaceieuropaei; assembly: GCA_902702965.1. Classification (NCBI taxonomy): domain Eukaryota; kingdom Metazoa; phylum Platyhelminthes; class Cestoda; order Diphyllobothriidea; family Diphyllobothriidae; genus Spirometra; species Spirometra erinaceieuropaei. The sequence goes on along the minus strand of CACRXP010000031.1, from coordinate 741,343 downwards.
GGGGGAGAGTACAGGTTCTTATAAACTTCACTAGAATGGTAGACATAGGCAGAAGCAAATCTGAAGTATGCCCACACCAACTATTAACAGAAAATTAAACAATTGGTAAACCAGCCCTCGACTATTCCGCAATAACTGACGAGAGAAAAGCATATAAATTTATATACGCTGCCGGAACCAGGCATACAAGTCATGATTCGATTTCTATTAGGCATGAATTTGCACTATTAAGGTACGGGGAGTGACCGATCTCATGAAATGTTGGCTGACATTCTGAAGTGCGTTTTTGATTTGGAAGGCGCAGTTGCAATACTAATTACCTTGCAACATCGCCCTATAATATTTCGGACTCAGCAGAATGTCAGCCTTTGAACACATTGCTTTTCAATTTCCTGTAGAAATCGTACTCGGCAAAAAATGACCATGTATGTAGCATACATTTTTCCCATTGACATTCGATGGTCGTGCAAATTTAAATATATTTTATAGTAACCAGGAACAAAATAGGCCTTCTTTTATTCAAATGATAGAGAACCTCGTTGTCTTTGTATTTTAAACTCGAACAAGGAATATAATTCGGTTTTAAAAAGTTTCTAACTATGAGGTTTTTAAGGCCGTGCAATGTCCATTCATATAGTTCCGTATCTGTCCGTTTATCGCTGCTCCTATGACATGCACAACATAATCCGCATCAATTATATAAATGTTGTACGATGACAAATTTTACAACCATATTCAATCAATCTTTTCGAAACGAAAACGCATTTCGAATTTTCGGTTGATATTTCGTGAGCTAGTCAACATTCTGTACTTTCTGTACCATCTCATATTAATCAACGCTCACGCCTCTCACATTCAGCACAGGTGGCTGAACCTGACGCTATGCTTAATCGCTATATACGCCAGATGCCTTTCTTTCCGCAATTAAATCCTGCTTCTTGGTTTTGAGATGCCAAAATTTCCGAGCAATATGACACACTGATGCTACTACTTTCGTTCACCGTCCTCATTCGAGCTCTCCTCATGGCTAATTACACTGCTCAAACAGTCTACGAGCAGAAATATGAGAGACCTGTGCGTCTTTTAATCACTGAATACTGGAAAAGCCCACTTCAAGTAGTTCCTTACTCAAATGACTGTCATCCTTCACGAGAACTTTAGCCTCTTCGAATCTGTGTTCGTTCATCTTATCCTTCGCTCCATCACGCACTTTACAATTATGAGCAACTACAATAACTTTAGCAAATGAGGACACCGCGCATGGCCGATTGGTCGATTTCTCTTTCCTCCATATTTAGTGCTATGTCTAGATATCCACGACTGGTCCGGCAAAATGTAAGAATGACGTTGAGTGATGCTATGCTCCTGTGCGGAGCGGCCTCTTTTGTGGACTCTGTTAAAGCCAGGACTTCATCGCAAGTTTCTTTCGTGCGTCGGTGGATCGGCGATGCTATACCTGAGATTTACCTTGCTAACAATGTTACCATAATTGCACGTGTCAGCGTATTGAGGGAACCACTTGCACGAAACGAAGAACAGACGATACTGCGGTAGGCTTTTGGCCAATTAAGAGTAAGTTGTCTCATCGAATGAAAAGGTAAGATATACACTGACTTGTGGACAGTCAGCCTCTGTTGGAACACTTTAGAGCCCTTTTGCTCCCGTAGAATTACCACCAACAGTTGCAGCAGAATAATCGAGTAATTTGAATAAAGTCCAGATAAATATGTGTTGTTATTCCCATTCAAAATGGTGTCTGACTGTACTGTCTACACTTGCCCTAATAATCTCACAAAGGATAATGCAATCCGTTCTAACATGATCCATCCCAGTCTAGACTACATTGCGAAACTATTTTTCTTGGATCATTACGTCTGTACTTATCTGTTTCGAAATGATATCTGCGCAGTCAACCTCGTGTTTCTATACGATGCTTTAACTTTACAGGAATCTTTTCATCGTCGTAAAACATTTTACAATTTGAAACCCCTAAAATTGTCATTGTTACGACAAAACAGCATGTGGGAAGACCTAATTTATTTGCAACATACATTATAAGGCTTTCAGGGGTAAAATCAGAAGAGAACGCGATGTTTCGAATGATCGCTCTTCAATAGCATGTGCACAGTATTTGGTGTTAAATGTTCCCATTAATTTCTAATTCCTGTCCCGATTAATTGGAATATATATTTCTTTCCTCCCAAAAATATCGGGAAACACGTTGACCATTTGAAGAACGCTGGTGTCTCGCATATATTCAAATTGAACTGATACTAGAATATTTTTTTAAATTGAATATAATACTCTCAGAATTTGTCGTATTTTCTTCTTCCTGAGGCGCCAGTTCCTTAATTTCCTTCTTAAATGACTAAAAAGGACAGACTTTTAGGCTTTGGAAAAAAGGTGTAAGATTCTCAAAAATTATTGTATATCTTTATCCTTGCATATATGTTAAATAATGCGCCTCAAGACGTAGACACAACTGGTCACGAAAGCGCGTTTTTAGAAGTCAAAATAAAGATAAAATTAAGCTTGTACTGACATGGGTTTTGCAGTGATTATAAGCTTCATTCATCACATTTCGTGGATGACAAAACGATGTTTTCTATAGAAAGAATGGGGAAAATGCAAACCAAAATGTTTCAACAGATTTTTTGGCATCGTTAATTAGTTTCGACGCCTATCCAACTCTTACTCATGAAGCATAACCAACATTTTCTGAAAGACCCTTCACTTAGTCGATCGCGTAACCTAGTAGGTGGGTTAGACAATATATTTCCCAGTCAATGTTACATATAAACTTCTAAATTAAATAAAGCTTAGAATCGTGTGTGGTTCATCGGCGAATACGTTTTCCATCCTGCTTAACAGCAACTGTAATGTCTCCAACATAAGACACTGCAATTGACATAACTTGCGTTTGTAATGTCAAAAAACGCACTCACTTAATTCCCAAGGTGGCATTAAAGACAGTATAAGAGTAGATTTAAATGGTTAATAATACTCCTTATAGAAAGTGACTTGCAGCTTACGAAACGTAACGTTGCAAATGATGGTGAATGTGGATGTGGAGATCGTCCTGCCCGGAAGGCATCCGAACACACGTCCACTATCCACAAAGTGAAACTTGAATTGCGTACTAGAGTCAATTTCTTTGAGCAGAATCAGATCAATCCTCCTTAACATGCTTAGCAGATAAGCATAAAGGCTTCGAAATTTATCCACAGAATAAAGTTTGTTGCATTTATTGCGCACCTCGAATCTACCGTCCCGCAGAGCTGCAATTATTTGTAAATAAATAAACAGGTTAGTCTATTTTTAAAGGTTGTGTCGTATCATATGAAAAAAACTTTTCAATACTCTAATATTGGCATTCGTATAAGTAAATGTTACTGTCCAGTGTCTTTCGATGCAGACATCCTTCTCTTTATAAGAACCTGTCCAAATACGACATGAAAAAGTTCATATTATCCTATTCAATAGGTGGGCTAACTCATGAAATGTCAACCAAAATTCCTAACTGGGTTTTTCCTTTCGAAAATATTATTTCAGTAGGTTGTAAAATTAATCAGCCTACAGCATAATTATATAGTTATTGATTTACCGCAGGATGCCGGGTTTTTGAAACAACTGTCTTCTGGCTGCATGTCTAAGTAGCGTGCATTCTTATCATTGTTTTTCGATACTCTTAAAAATAATATTATATTTCATGGAAAACATGCACAAAACTATTCTTTTTTTGCTCGCTCGGTAGAAAAATATGACGTTGACCATGTTTATACTCGGAAGAGGCTTACAATTCGGTTTCAAAAAGTTTCTAATTAGTGGACTTTTTATAGCCGTGAGATGGTCGTTCAAAAAAGGTCATTTATCTCCATTTACGAATGCGGTCTGTAAAGTAAACAATATGGATCAAATTAAATGCTAACTTTTATGAACCCTATAAGGATTTCTCTTATTACGGTAGAGAAATGTGTGGCTTTCCGCACGCGAAAAATATACGTCTTGTAGTTTGAAAGCCCTTAATCTAAGTGTAACGGCAGAGCGGGCTCACAAGTGGTCGGGAATTGGAAACGGTTTTGTAAACCAAATTATCTCTCATGCTTAAGTGTAAAATTGGAAGACGTGATTTTGTACTGAATAAGCGAAAGAAGGAGTATTTGAATGCATGTTTTCCATGAAATATAATTTGAAGTTTAGAGGCTTCGAAAGTCAATGAGAAAAATTCGTGTTACTTAAGTAGTCCTTTTTATAGTGCGTGCTCCTTGCAAGCAACCGCAAGTAAGTACTTTAAAAAGCCGGCATCTGGCGGTAACTTAATTGCTATAAAAATTATGCTGTATGCTAATTAGTTTTACACCTCTACTAAATAATCTTTTCGAACCGAAAAGGCATTTTTGAATTTCGGTTGATATTTCATGAGTTAGCCCATCTACTGTATGTCCGATACAACAAATACTAAAATTGAGGGATTATGGGGATACGTATTTACGCAAAAATATAAATTTTTTCGATGCAAAAACGAATTTGTGTCTCAAACAGATTCACAATATCTCCAATTCAAGTGTACTAGATTATCACCATATATTCAAGCTCCCAGATAAATTGAAACACTGCAATATGGAAAAACAAACACGACAACATCGTGCGTATGGCTAACTAGAAGCTGAGAGCAGCACGATGGATTTGAATTAGCTGCGAGGGCCGTGCCATCTCAAACTGTGCACTGAAACGACGAATAGGAGACTGTGAATTCTGCGGACTATATTCTCGAGGTTACTGCGCACATAGCAGATGGTAAATCGGCGTTTTGTTTTTGTGAAGAAACAATTCGTTTGTGAGCAGTTAGGATATACAAAATTCTGTCGTATATCGCTTAGGATGCTTTGTGAAACGTTGCTGTTTTTAAATTTATATAATTAAAGTCCACTTTTCCGTGTGCTGCTTCTATGTCATTTTGAATTGCCTATTTCCATCTCTCCATTTATGCCGACGACTTGGTGCTAGTTCACCCTTAATGTATGCATTGTGACAAATACATTTTTCGAAGAGAGTACAAACAAACGCATGTTTTAACTTTATTTAACAAAGGTCGTAATGAAGATGCTGACACAGAGAATAGAAACAGCCATAGACTTTAAGCGATAATTGAAGACGATTAACAAAGGACAGATAAGCAATTGGAACAGAATAGACTAACCAAGGGCTTAACAGATAAATGGGCGTCAAGCATTCGTATTTAACTGAAAATGTTGGAAAAGTATAGTTGCAATACATCGGTGGATATTATATATACTGAATAGAGGCCTGCGCACGACCTACAGTTCATGAAGTCCAGGAACACTTAATACCGAATAAGATTATTTGCCTTAGCCGTTAATTCTATAGGACCAAGGCCTATCTGCATTGCTGCAATCATTCTCTGGGAGGCCTTATGCTGTTACAGATGCACCCGCCTGCCGTATTCGATTGAGCCTATACAAGGCAGCTTGCAAATCTGGCTAGCTTGTCACTTGTCGCTTATCACCCGCTGTCCGACAGATCAGCCAGTTAACCAAACGCAAACGTGTGTAGTTTTATTAGTTAACATGGCTCAAGTTTAGCCTAACTAGCAGATCGGCGCAGAATGACCACGTTTGACTTCAAGGTGGTGTCACGCCTTAGCACAAGTTCTTGCTCCTTGAGGAAAGTAGACAGTTTCACGCCGTCTGAGTCAAGGATGTGGAAAAATATTTGCGGGTGGCGGTTGTTTCAGTTAGTAATATGACGTATTCAAGGGATGGACTTAAACATAATTAAACAGAAACTCTAGAGAGACAAAATTTAAGCATGAGAACTGAGTATGTGATTTTGCGCTTAGATGCTAGTAGGAGAGCAAAATTTATGTAGGTAGACCTGCAGTTATTTGTAACATTATACAAACACCAAAAGAACCAAAATAGCTTCATTTAAATTGAATTTGGCGTATGTTCCATGAGAAATATTACTAAACGTACAGATGTTGGGCAATTTTATATACATTATAAGTCTTAAAAAATGAAAACAAGGAAAGCCGGACAGTCAAAAATTTCGTTTCCTACTTAATGAATACAATATCGTTTATGTCCGATTTCTATTAATTAAATTTTAATTTGCAATTACATTTAAGATTAATCCGAAAAACGCACGTCTGTTGGGCGGTTATAATTGCTGTGATTTTCCAACCATTAATTCACACTATGCTTACCATTCAAACTCGGCCAATTAATTCTGCCTACTCGAAAACGCAATTTAGTACATCGGTTGTCATTTTTTAAAGATAAGCTGAGGACTTAACCCGTAAATTATGCCTAAACGTAAGTCTCACCATGGCAATCAGCTGATGCGTGACATTTCGAATTACTACTTCTTATGCCCTTGTGAAGATGCTACTTAGCCTTATCCTCTTAACAACTCTATAAAACCCACTGTTGGCAGGTTAACCAAAGTTCAGTTCAGTTTCAGTTCAGTTTATTGAGGGAAATGTGGGTCTTCACCTTTGAACTCCCTATTTTACAAACAACTGCAAAATCTCAAAAACTCGAAAAGGTATCATAAAGTAACAAATAATCGGAAAAGCGTCAGGTCTGTACAGACAAACAAACTGTCTCGAATTTTAGTGGTACGAGCAGTTGTAGAGCTGTCGTTTCGAGTGCAGCGAAATAAATAATATGTCCGGGGACAAAATTAGCATATGTGAATGTCAGTAAGCGTATGCGATGGGTTGGTACAATAATAGGTTCGATTTAAAATGTTACTGAAATATAGCAAGTAGTATTATAATAACGAAATTTGTCGAGGTTACAGAGATCGGGGTGGTAATTTAGTGCACACTGCTACACAAATCCAGCTTCCTCTTAAAAACCTCGACGGAAGCAGACATAACGACATCCCCAGGCAGGGCATTCCAGGCTTCTACCACTCTGTTGGAGAAGAAGAACTTTCGTGTGTCCAGTCTGGCCCCTGTCACACGTAGTTTGAATGGATGGCCTCGTAGATTTGTGGTGGTTGCTAACTCGAAGAAGTCACCCGGTACGAAGCTGCAGTCCTGACCGCGTATGATACGGAAGACTTGTATCAGGTCACCCCGTAACTGCCTGTAACTCAAGGGAAAGAGATGAAGGTTAGCTAACCGCGTTGCATATGGTAGTGAACCCTGTCCTGCCACAAGTTTCGTTGCACGCCTTTGAACCCTTTCAAGGATGCTGAGGTCCTTCGCGGTCCAGGGTCTCCAAGCTTGGATAGCAAATTCTAGTTGCGGACGCACAAAAGTTCGAAAGACTTTAGTGAAGCAGTCTTTGTCAAAGGCAGAGAAAGCCCGCTTGACAAGGTAGAGGACTGACATTGCAGACTTGGCTATCTTCGTGCAGTGCAGCGAGGGTTTGAGCGAGGTCGTAATCCATACTCCCAAGTCCTTCTGCGAGTCCGCTTCTTGCAGTGGTATACCATTTAGGCAGTAGGCCATATGGTTCGGAGAGCGAGCTCCGCCGACTCGTAGAACATTACACTTTTTCTCGTTGAACGGCAGAAGCCAGACCTTTGACCACTGTTGGAGTCGATTTAGGTTCGCCTGCAGATGCTCTTCGTCATCTGCAGTTCGAATGACGCTCCAGAGCTTAATGTCATCCGCAAACATGGCGACACCACAATCCAGTTCACTCACGCAATCGTTGACGTAAATGATGAACAAAGTAGGGCCAAGAACTGAGCCTTGGGGAACACCGCTTTCAACGGCAACCTCCGTCGACTTCTGGCCACCGACATGGACAGTTTGACAACGGTCTAACAGGAAGCTTTGAATCCATTTTAAGAGGTTACCCCTAACGCCTGTTCGGCTCAGTTTGTGCAGGAGTCGCTGATTTGGGACACTATCAAATGCCTTTTTAAAGTCGATATAGACCACATGCAGCGCACTGCCTTCATCAACTGACCGAGTCCAACGTTCCAAACAGTTGAGCAGGTTAGTCACGCAAGACCTGCCACTACGAAACCCATGCTGCGCCTCAGATACTAAATTATGCTGCTCTAGGAAGCGCATCAGCTCTCGCTTGATTATTTTCTCCATGAGTTTGCAGCAGATGGAAGTGAGGCTAATTGGCCTGTAATTGTTTGCAGAGGCCTTGCTGCCTCCTTTATGCAGTGGTGTGATCCGCGCAGATTTCCAGTCGGCGGGCAAGCCGCCGGCTTCGAACGAGGCTTGGAAAAGCATGGACAATGGTTTGGCTAGTTCGTCAGCGAGCTCCTTCAGTAACTTAGGCGGTATGTCGTCTGGACCTGGTGATTTCGACTCATTTAGCGTCATTAGCTCTTTGCGAACCGTCGCTTCATCAAAAGACACAGACTCAATTTTTGGACCCTCATCGAAGTCGTAGTCGGGGGGAGTAAATGGACTTTCACTAGTAAAGATGGATTTAAAAAATTGTGAAAAGTGCTCAGCTTTTTCTCCATCCTCACTAATCTCTACGTCTCCGCTAGTCTTCAGGAGGGGGATTGGATCTCTGTTTCGTGTGCTGCTTCTTATGTAGCTGTAGAATAATTTTGGATTTTCCATAGCACGATTCAATAGGTCTTTTTCAAAGTTTTGCCGTGTCCTGAGGGTCAGCCGCTTGACTAAGTTCCTCTGTATTTTGTATGCGTTTATGGATACAGGAGTCCCATCAGTAAGAGACTTCTGCCACAATCTATGTTTTTTATTTATTTCCTTTTTTAACGCCTGGGTCAGCCACCGGGGTCGTTTGTTTAGCCCCTTCCGTGAAAGCGGGCAGTGGTTTGCCAGGAGAGCATGCAATAATTCACTGAACCATTTCCAATCCTCCTCTATATTTCCGGAAAACGCTGATTCCCAGTCCGTATTGTTGATTTCGGCCTTCATTTGATCGAAGTCCCCACGCCAAATATTTCTTCTAATTTTGGTGGGCTGTTCAGGCACGGAAAAGATTGAATAGTCCCATTGAAGTACAACGTGATCGCTTCGACCTAAGGGAGGCAGACATTGTGCCTCATCTATGCTGTCCATCGATTTCGTGAGCACCAGGTCCAAGCAGTTTGACTGCTGCCCCTCACGGACCCTCGTGGGAAATAGGACGTGCTGTGTGAGAAATGACCTGAGTGCCATGTCCAAGAAGCGTAGGTCGAAAGCTAGTTCTGGGCCGCACGCGTATAGTGAACTCCAATCAATGAGCGGTGCATTGAAGTCGCCCATGATTAGGACGTCAGGCCGGAGAGCAAATCGTCCTAGCTCCTCTAAAAGACGAGCGTCAGCCTCGGCGTCACTCCTCGGTGGTCGATAGACGGTCAGAACTTTAAGGCTATATGATCCTGGTACCCTTATAGTGAGCCAGATAGTCTCGGCGCTGCAGGCAAACTGTTCTGTTTTTTCTGACACAAGCAGGCCGTGTTTTACGTACGTGACGATTCCTCCTCCCTGACGCTCTCTCCTGTCTCTTCGAAACCGCTGAAATCCTGGTAGCATTAATTCGCGGTCATCCACGTTTTCAGACAGCCAGGTTTCTGTCAAAGAGACAATGTCAGGGGAAAGGTCACAGATGTGGATCTTCAGTTCGTCTAACTTGGGCAATATACTCTGCACGTTGGTGTAAAAAAATGTTAGTTTCAGAGTTTTGGGGCGTTTGATTATGGTGCCGCTTGTGATCCCATTTAAGGAAGCTACTATGCCCTCATCCGGATCGGTTCGGTCCAACGGATTAGGGGAGGGCGCTGCACTATCTGGTTGTTGTAGATCACAAGATCCGTCTCGCCATTCTGCAACCTTGTTCTCAGTTCCAGAACTAATTGTCGACGTTTTATTCTCTCTGCCGGTGTGTAGTCCGGCTGAAAAAAAAACGCCGCGGTTGGTGTTTTTGATTCGGAAACGTCGTGAGAGAATAAGTCCTACTTGTTCTTGGTTGGCTAACACAATCTTGAGTGGTCGGGGACGTGAGTGCTCTGATATATCGATTGAGCGCTTTCCAAGCCTAAAGGCCTTGAGAACCGAAACTTCCTCATTGGGGCGCAGAAGTTCGTTGAGTTGGCATTGGAAGAGTTGCAGGTCTGCCGAGACCCCCTCTTTGGAGGCACCAGCTGTGGATTCGGGAAGTCCCTGAATAATCAGACATTGTCCTCTGACCGGCGACACTCTCGAGAACACAGTGGTTTCGTGCTCCGATATAGGCAATATGTGGTTGCCATGATCTGACGAGGATATAAACTGCAGTCGATTAATATCCTCATTCGTCTCTGATTTGTTGGCATTTTCATCAAAGTCGGAAGTTTTTTGCGATAGGTTGAGGGTTTTAGGATCCATGTCATTTCCCGTGATGGGCGACACGGACGCCGACGTCCCTGGTTCCGGTTCTTTGGAGGCATTCCTCGGAATCTGCTGTTCATGTCCTTCGACCTTTTTGCTGCACGATTTCTTTTTTTCCTCTGGTTTTTTATCGTTGATTCGCTGGTTGTTGTCGTCTTGTATTTTATGTGTTTGTGCTGGGTGTGCCGTGACAGCTGCAGAAGGTGTTGATGGCGTATTTTTTGTGCGACGTCCTTTGGCCCTACTTCTAGTTATTCGTCCAACAGGTACATTCGCATCGTTAAGTGTGTCTAGTTTACATTGTAGAAGGGTTTTCATCTTTTCCATCTCTTCCTCAAGGCGGTTGATTTTGCCGGCCAATATCTCGCATCCACTGCAAAATCGATCGGTATGCGGCACGCATTTACTATCAAGTAAACTTTGCGACATCGCCCGCCGTAGTGCCGCGGTGGCCGGGGGGTTAGCGTGCGCGACTGAGATGTCGATGGTCGGTGGTTCGACTCCGTCATGCAGCGCAACATTTTGTGTGGCTGCGCAAATCGTCATTATGTAGTGGACTTATGCAAAACGGACAAATCTGCAGGAATAACAAGCTATTTCTTAAGGCGCAACTGTGGACACTGCCTATGCTTATGCTGGATACGCCGAAAATTTCCAGGGAACGCTTTTTTCAGGTAAATCTATGGTAAAGTGAGACAACTCGAGTTGTCCGAATTTAAGCAGCACAGCAAGCAGTGTAGAAATATCGACTCAGCCTTATCGTAGATGTTGCTCCTAACTTCGGTGAGCAATTTGAGACGGTGTATTGGATGGGTAGGCCCTGTAGACAAGCCGAGATTTCCGACAGATAGACCGTTTTTGCTGAAGTTTATTCTGATCGAACGATAGGAGTATCGATGGCGATAGCTGGAGGATCGTTGTCAGAAAGGCGTTTTATAATCCACGTTTTGGTGAAGGACAGTCGTTTTCAGCGAAGAGACTCAATTTAAAAACTTCCGTCTTGCCCAAGAGCTGGGTTATCGTCTTGATAGTCGCGCATAATTTTTAATTTGTTGGCGTTTTTCGCTTACATCAGAGTATCCTCCTTCTCGATTAAAAGAACCACAAATCTCAACAGGGTTTCAGTATGCTGTTTTGTTGTTTCGTGAACATTTGAGTGCCCAGACTAGTTGCCGGCTGTCTGCAGTCGTGAGTATACTCACGACGTCCGTTGGCCGTCGACTGGCCTCCAACAGACGCTGCAATTCCCGGTCCTTTGGCCAGGCAACTAAGTTATCCCCAAGCAATCAGGAGTTGGCAACAACGGCCAATGAGTCATCGCACACAAACTGGACAACCGAAAACATCTGCAGAGAGGTTTTGTTGATGGGGGATGGACGTGGAAATTAAGTCATTGTAGATGGAAGGTGTGCAACAGGGGGATTAGGTAAAACATATCGTCAACATTGAAAGAAACATATTTACAAGTAATGTCACTAAGGGAGGCAGTGTTGGTGCTACTGGAAAAACGGGAGGCTTTGAAAATAAACAAACGGGAAGAAGAAACAGAAGTGGTAAAAAGGTCCGCGCAGTCCTCGAAGGGGCGGTATGTTATTTGGGAAACCGACACAGATGTCAGTACGCACGGTCGCTCACCAATAAGCACGACGTTATCAGGCGCCTCAGTGGACAGTACGTAGCCATTGTGAAGAATAGCGGTCGACCTGCGCTGCAACTGAAACGACCGTGGTACCCCCTCATCGTCGTCCAACAGCAGTGAGCTAGTTGGCAACTCAGGCAAACGTCTCTCAGAATAACGTTTGTACACCTGTGCGGCTACATTACTTGGACCCTTGATGGTACCGCGAAGGGTTTGTAAAAAAGATTCGAAAGGGTAGGCAGAAAAATTGTCCAAAACTCCAAAACGACTAACGTCCTCATGGAGGTGGACTAAACAATGAACATTATAAACAAGATCTGCAGGACTGTACAAGATCGGGAAATCAGAAACAAATTTAACTAATAGCATACGTCCAAAATCAATGAGGGACTTATGCAAAATGGGATGGGAAAATATAAAAACGGCAACAAACAAAAGAAGGAAATGTTCATAATGGGAGGAATCGAGATGGTTAGCTAGGACTACAGGACCGATGTACAGTAGGAACTGCCGGTATTCTGCAGCCTTCCAGTATTCAAGACAGTCAAGAGGTCTGCACTTGCGGGAAAATTCAGCAGGCAGACATTGACTGCATTGTTTAATAGACTCATTAATAGTAATTGACTGTTTCCCCGTTGCAAGCCGCCACATATGTAGGAGCTTCCGCGTGACACCAAGACAAACGAGATGCATGTAGTCAATTGGAAACGTAGCAACCATATCAATAGGCAAGTCCTCGAAAGGTGAGGTGCCTTTATGGTGCTGCTCCTGACTTCTCGTGCGGAATGACCTGTCATCCCGCAGACGCCCGCTGTGTACGGGGAAGATCATGCCACGGACCTACCCATATGACAACACCTAGGAGGATTACATTTTCGTCGATTATAGCAATTACCTGTCGCAGCCGTAATAGCCATTATGCGCTTTTACTTGCCGGACGTAGGACCGAGCAGGTGTGTCGCAGATGACGTTGGCCAGCTCAACTCTAACTACAGCGTCCGTATCCGGGACCTGAAGTCCGCTGGTCAGAATATCCTTCAGTTCTGAGATGCACTGGCCAAGAAATACATCCAAAGGCTCAGGCTTGCCGGAACCAGAGAACACTCCAACAACAAACGGCAGTCCACGGACAGGATAGCTGACTCGACCGAGGATTGGCCATAGACACTGGCCAGACCCTTTAAATAGCTTCATTCCGTCAATGTGGAGTTGAACCCGTATTTTCGGGAACAAAGCCGACGGTCGAAGTTGAAGCTCATCTAACAGACCGCGTTTAAGGCCCAGGTGGACGTAGCTGCCGTTAGAGAGGGACTCAGTAACGCATGCTCGCGGTGTCTGCATGAGAGTTCGCGGGTCCTTGGGCACCTCTGGGTGGTATTTCCGCAAAAATTGGAACAACAACTTGAATGTTGCCTGCGGTAGTTGGACACTTAAGCAGAATTCCCTCAAGTCTGTCAAGAAGCAATTGCCACTGAACGGGTTCGAGCTGTCATCTGCAACCTGGTCATCGTCTACATCGTCTTATAGCATACCATTCAACACCTACCAATGCTCACATCAGGGCTAAGGTGCGGCATCGATGGTTCGGGGGACGACTCCGTTACGAGGGATGACGTAGATGGGAGCGAGGGGTCATCGGTGGCGGCATAGTACGCCATCTTCGCCCGCTTAGTCATGTTGTGCATTGTACTGCGATGAAGTCCCCAGTATTTTCTTTCCATATTTGCTTAGAATTAACATATAAATACCATTAACATATATTAGACCGCTATATAGTACACTCAAGCCGTCAGATTACGTGCCATTCTTATAAATAACTTAAATTACGATTCTGGAGACTAAAATAAAGCATTTACTTATTACAATGACATATTGCATCGCATTGACGAAATATATAAGTAAATGAATAACGTACTGCAGTCAGAAAGAGCCAAGGAAGAATCAGGAGTCAAGCAGCTGTATGGATCAGGTGTGCACACTGTCAGCGTAAAAGTGCCCTCCACGTGGGTACATGACCGACTTAAACAAGGCCAATATTGGCCTTCGTGAAACATGAATTTCTCTCGATGTTATACGACTGAAACCATATTAAACAAATTAAAAGTCTTATATTTCACGATAATAAAGCTCAAACAGTCCAAATTAATGCAGAATGACGTGATTAGAAAGGATGGAAATTTGGACGGGGCCTAGCTCCGTCTACCCCCGTCTGGCCCCCGGGGCCATGTGTTGGCAGGGTAGAGATTTTAGATGAATCAACGATGTCTGCAACTTACAAGACCAAATCACTAACTCGGCTTTTTTAAGTAGTCATCTTTCTACTCTACTGTGAAGAGGATAAGGCACAAAATATTTGACTTCATGGCTTTACATTGTCGGAAAAATTAGGATCGTAAATATCGCAGCATAACGAGGATATAATGAATGTGATTAATATTAGAGTGCCTAGCAGGTTGGGTTTCTCTGTTCATGCTTCTGGAGATAATGAGCATAAGCAAGAGGGGTCATATACAAGCCCGGATGCATGCTCAAAATAAAATTCGCAGGATACATGTGGAAAAGTTAAATGATTTCATCATGGAAATTTCCCAAAACGCGCAGAGTTACCTCTGTATTTGAGCCGGTTTATCTAACTGCCAGTAACCGTGGCATAGAAGCATCTTTCGCATTTGCAGCCGTCGCATCCATCTACTCTGACTTCTGGTATGGACAATTTTATCTCGTTGACCTAACCAGCCAAAAAATTATTCACGCCTTGCGAACAGCAGTCTTACGTCTTCCCTTTATGTTATAATGTCAGGCGTTACTTATGGACGGTTTTCTACCTAAAGTTCAGCAACGCAATAGTTGATTTAGAGAATCGCCGATTCACCGACAGCATCATTACCCCGTTGTGGCCGTTGTCAGTCTGAAATGAACTCGTGCCACAACTCTCGCAACGTTATGCCTACCTCTGACTTTCCCTGCCATTCACTCCGCAGGCAGTTCCCCGTCTGATCAACCCCTCAGTTCGAGAAGTAGACATCAAATAAACAGTCACCCACCGCATCTCCTCCTCTTAACCTCTCGAATCTTGCCGACCAATTCGTCTTGCTCCGGGCCATTTAAGAATTTCTGAGGCAGACGTCGAGCATGCGTTTGAACTCGGCATCATCAGAGAGTCCAATGGATATTGCGCATCGCTCCTCCATCTCGTTCCAGTAAAGCTTGGCTATGGGCGACTGTGTGGCGGTTACTAGTCGCTGACCTTAGGGATAACTCCTAATCAGTATCCTTTCCTGTCCACCTAGTCTGATATTTATCGCTGCATGCTAAAGGCATATGCTCCAAGATATGCCCGAGTAGTAGCGCATGTCGAACTGTTAATCGCACAAGTAATTGCACGTGTTGCTGCAATACCTGGAACTCTAAGCGATGTCTGAACGTTTCCTAGGACTGAGAAGACAGACATTACTGTAAAGCAGCTATGCCAAGGTTTTGCCACAACTTAAACGGACTTAAATTGTCACTTCAAATATGTTATTGTATTTATAATGTATTATGAGATGTCTGCAGGATTTTGTTGACAGTGTGATCTAAAATGGCCCTTGCACGCGAGAACCAAGTCAAACTCACACACGACACGAAAGATTTGTATGTGGATCTCGAACACCTGCATGTAGATGCGATCCCCACCTTCTGGTGACTTAGCAGTCCAATGCCTGAATCTCTTGAATGAACACAAAACCCAATTAAACTTAAATTCATAGTCTCAATTTGCGTAGTCATTTTGCAGCCAAAAACGGCTGAGACGCACTTTTTGTCCAAGATTTCCAAGATACACCGGACGACAAATCTCCGTAAATTGGTTAAGAATTTTTGCCACGTTTTCGAATTACGAAGCAAACCCTTGAAAAACGCTTTCTAAACGAGATTTTTTTTCTTTATAATTAACGTACTGATGACTTATTTTCTATCGGGCACTATTGTTTGTCCTACGATACGTCAGCTGATAAATGAAATAGATTAATTAAGAAGATACATTTTTTGACCAGCATTTGTGAACAAAAGCGCGCCAGGCTGTGGGTGGCGCTAAAGAGGGGGAATTTACAATTTCGAATGTCATGTGATAATTGACTAACTTAACCCGTAGAAATAGCGGTTTAGAAGAACATTTCCCGAGTTTCTGCGAAATTTCGATAAATGAGCACCGTGGCTGTACATTTATATGTGAAGAAGGTACAAACCGGAACGTGCGATTGGTAGGAGCAATGGATTAAGGTTCGCCATTACATATAAAAGCTGTATTTGAATAGCATGGGTGTGCGGGGAGAGGAGAGGCAGTCAGTTACAGGGAGGATTAGGTTAAGCCCCATCACAGTTGGGGGGTAGGGATGAACGGGTACGCGGAGACATGTATGCAGTTAATCGACCTTTGATCACGATAGACGCGCAGCGTGCAAGAGGTACTTCTGCGCGCACAGGATCGGCCTCTGTAGCCTGACGGCAGTTGCCTTTGCTGTTGCCAAAAAGCGCTGACTCGGTCACTTGGGGTATTTCGATGTGACCTTGTATATCACACGGAACGCTTCATTGAGATCTACGCGGATGGAGCTGTCTATGCTCTTAACTGCATCCTTCCTCATATATATCGGCAGATGTCTTCGTATTATTACGCATATGCACCAACTCGTACGGCCAAAGCAGCCTTACAAGTTTCGTGTCTACCGTGGGCAGGGATCGATTAACTGCATGCATGCCTTCGCGCTCTCCGTCTCCGTACCTCTCGCTTCAGACGTTGCGCAACCCAACCCTCATTGTCACTAATTGCCTCCTCTCCCCTTAAGGCACCCTATTCACATGCCCTGTTTGCACCTCGTTCCCACATAAACATACAGGCCCGATGATAGCTTATTGAAAGCACGTGTTAGCTCGCCAAGTATTATTCTGCACTGCGCCATGGGAACTTTTGAATTCTTAAAAACGACAGTATTCATAAGTCGTGAACGCGTGAAAAATGCATTATGCCGCGTTTCACAGCCGACTGTTAATAGCGATGGTCCGTAGTATATTCCAGACCTTAACAAACCTCTATAAATGATTTTTTAACCGCTCTAGGGGTTGCTTATTTTAGCTGAAGGGTTAAATTCCTGTCGATGACCGTAGGCAGTGCATCCGACCTAACTTTAACCTAAGTATCATCACACTATACATCATGCAAACAGTAGTATATCGAATAGTGATTCATGCAGGAAAGACCTTTACTTTTAGATCCGAACTGCCTGGCATTAAGCAGCCGGCATTGCTTATGGCTGCGTATATACTTAAATCACAAACCTGACAGTAAGTTACCTGGTCCAACTGTACTTATAAACCTAAATCGTTCTTTCCTTCGTCAGTCCCTTGAGTAATTGTAAAGTAGGTAATAAGTTACTAATATACACAAAATCTAAATTTCATTTTATTTATACCACGAAAACTCTTTTATATAGAACTCAACTGTTTACGGGGAGAATGCGTTTATTCACCTCCTTTGCGACACGCCCCCACAAAACTATCGCCTGTCTCAGACTGACATATATTATGCTATCCGTGACTTCCATAAAAAATAATGCCCCAACGTGCTCCAGCTGTCGTGCAACGTTTTTAAATGTAAGTTTTAATGCCTCACACGTTATCCAGGATCATAGTGGTGTGTCCAAAGCCTTAACGTTGTAGTTGCTTTTATCGCAATAAATGTAGCACCCGTTAATGTCTAAATCTGGATGTCGGTTGCAGGTTGTGAAAAGCTCATCGTATACAGTTTGGGTCTCATGTCTTATGCGGAGTCCTTTGAGTGCAAGGCCAACCCCCAAGCCCGTACGAGCGAGGAGTTTGTGTTTTTAACAGCACATACTAAAAGTATTCGTCCTATGTAAAAATGTAGAAAGGCTTTTCATACCCAATATGCAAAAGTCATTGTTTTTTGTTTAGTTGCATTTTGCTGCGATTAAAGCGTTCTTCCCATATTCGATATAGCGTCTATTACTGAAAATTGATCAGCTTTTTGAAGCAGCTCCTTACATACTGTACCTTTTATCATCCTGAATTGAAATAATTACCTCATTTCTATTTGTCTCGGCGCGTTTTTATCAAGATTCAACCATCGTTAATAGTGTTAAATTAAGCTTCTAGGTGAAAACGCGCAGAAGCCAAATAGGTGGAACTAGAAGACACCTTCATTTTGATCATGACTCCACTGTGTTCAGCGACTGACGTTACCTTAGTAAACGCATATATTTAATCGGTCAACCATGCCAGTATAAGAAATATGACAGTAGGTTGTCTTATGCAAATTTAATATTTTACTTACATCGATTTTTCCCATCAGTCTTACATAAGACAACAAACTAGAGAGTAATTTTCTCTGCATGAAACAAAAAACCTTTTTTTCACACGGCGAAAACTGTGGCATATAGAAGTGAACACTCAGTTTGGAAGAAAACGTTCGTTTGCTGTCTTTGGAAAATTTCCACTATCGTAGACTACGAGTTTTGAACTGTCAACAGTTATTGCTGACACTCTATGGACCGGCCAATCAAAATTTCTTGGTGCAGAAAGACGTCGAAGTCCCTGGCACGCATACGTAGCATATTTAATAAAAAGTTGTTGATGGGTCCATGCGGCCTGTCCGAAACGTTTATGCTTGCATTGCAGAGCTTCAAAGAGGACAGTCGAATTATATTTGGCTGCTGGTTGTTCCCTTTCCAGTAAGTAAAATCGACAGTTGCATTCAGAGCTAAACTGTCTAACATGAGCGTGGAATATCTGCTGCTATGTCGTGGAATGTTTAGCTTTTCGGATGGTAGACTCTGTTGGGTTTTGAAGTGTACATGGAGCAAAAGGATGAGTAAATGAAACTGTACGACTAGAATACTGCTAACGTTTTGGCAATTATAATTCTATTATTATCTTACCTGTCTTGCTACATGAACTGCGGCGTTAGAGATCGGAGCTATGCATGAGTATTGCCAGTATCTGTCTGTCCATTCGTCCCGCAAGAATGTGCAATCGAACGATAAGGGTTTCTTATGGACTATAATAAGTAAGTAGAAACGCCAATTTTTATTCTCTAGTATTTTCTCGAAGTGACGGTAATCAGACTGTTGAGCCAAGTGTGCAGCCACTTCACTGAGACTAAAGCCATAGCTAGAACGCGGGCATCTTGTTTTAACTGAAAGTATAAAAAAATCTCCTCATTATTTACGCTTCTTAAGATTGCCTGTAAAATTCTCTACAAATACAAAATTGAGGAGGATGTTATGCCACTGCTATCTGTACAGCAAACTTTGTCACTCGATGGTCGTAATATGGATGCAGTAGTAGGCAACGGGAAAAAGCTCTATGGACAATGAATTGCTTAGGAAATCGACATACTTGCATGGGTTTTTTGTCTAATGCCTATGGCGTCCGCTGCAAACATCATAGTATTTTTAAAGTATATAGGTAAAGCAATGTTACGTTTTTCAGAGAAACCACCTGAATTCGGACATTTTCATTCTTTTAATAGCTGCAAAATTAATATAAGTTGCCAACGTTATTAGCGAGAAACGTTAACATGAAAATTGAAATACAGTGATTTTGTAAATGATTACATCGTTCACAAAAATTGTGCGCTCTGAGTAACATTATTTCTTTAGTAAGTTGTTTCAGAAATTTTGACGGGGAAAGTCCGTCGAGATCATTTGTCATGAAACAATGTACTGTTATAAAAGAATACTTTTTTCAAAAAAATCTGTTTGTACGGCAATGGCTTGCTCATACCGAAGCCGTCAAGCTATTCATACATGGTATATATGTGCGTTTTAGACAAACGTAAATAAAAACGCAATTAATTTTTTAGGTACTTTTCGTACTTTAATCCACACCAGTTAATAGAGGCCAGCAGATTTAACAAACGTAGTAGAAAGAAAATTTACCCATATTAAATAAGCAGCATTCTGTACAATAAAGCAAGAAAAGAATTGCCGCCAGTAATTTCATTCTTGCATTAACTTAATAATCTTTGTGTACTTTATAGACAGCTGGAGATTCAAAAGGCAACGATATGATTCGTTCAACTGCTCTTTTATTACAGGTAGATTGGAACGAACAAATAGGAGATGCATCAATGCAATTAAGGTAACCTTCTGATGTCCAGACTATGAGGACGATCGAGTAAAGCCAAAAATGCCTGAACTTTTAAAAACGAGAATAAGATTTAACCTCTTTATGTTTTGTATGTTTAGATGGTATTATCAAATAGGACGACTTACGTGATGTCATTTCGAAAAGTGCTTGGCTTTGAATAGCGTACGATTAGTTATTTTCGTTCAGTAAAGTAGCAGGAAACGTGATAGATTGCTTTCCGTCAGCTGTTATTAATATCCTCATCCCAGACCAGCACTTTTAAGGCCAATTTTCGGACAGGACAACAAGCTCAGATTGGTACTCTGACATTTATTAAAATGATTAACAAAGGGGCCACGTCTAGCAGCGAATGTGATCATTTATTTTTGAAGTCAAAATCATGGGTAATGTAAAAAATAAAGAATAGTTCCTGCTGGGAAATTAAAACTGATACATAGAAGAAATCATATAATGCCGTCATACGAAAAATTCCATGAATATATTCTCAAAAAGACATAAGTCTGTAAGTCTTCAGCAAGTGTAAATGCTGAGGACATTTCGATTTATTTGGTCTTGTACTTTTAGTTCAGTCTGCTGCATGCATTCCAGTAGTTTCCCCAAAATCAACCACTCAGGGGTTGTAATTTTTTTTTAATTTTTTAAGATCGTTTACTACCAGAGATGTCTAGATTCTTGGAAGTTGATGGTGATACAAGTGCAGATTTGGGCTATTTGATGGTAATTATATATCAACAAGCTTTCGCTGAGAGATCAGCTTATTAATGTTCGTATACACAACTAGCATTTTCAATGAGTCTGACATCCGCCTATTAATAAGGCTGGCCCCAGGGACTTTAGTTGTCTTATTGGTTTTAGACAGTCTAAATGTTCCTCGTTTCGTAAGTCCGGTGCGCGATTTTATTTCCTCTCGTCAGAAGCAAGGGACATGGATTATTATCGTTGTCTAAGCCCCTGTTAGGACGTTTCTGGATCGTCCTGTCTTGTTGGTGAGCTTATTCCGCTGTAAGTTTCCTCTATGTAGGCAACGGCATTTTTGCAAATGATATTGTCTCTCTTCGTGCTCATCGACGTTACGCTAATTTCATCTACCCTCCCAAAAAGATGAACAAGCCGAAAACATCGAAAAACACGCAGGTTTTGAAAAATAAAATATTCCTTTCGAAAACAGCTGTTATACGGAAAAGCATGCTGCGGCGAACTGGCAATTTTCTTTTTTTGTACAAAAACCTGCTTTATATGATGCAGATGCTTTTGATTACGCAGCCAGAAACCTCACTATGGCTCAGCCTACCATCAGTTCAGGTACGCACAAAAGAAGAACAGTTGATGTCGGACCGGACGCCGAAAGTTCTTGTGAGCAAGTTGTAATAAGCGCGCATTGATATATAGTATTTGTCGCCCTTAAAGTAGGTACTTCCGCCACAAGTTATGTCATAAACGCCTTTTCCGTCTATAGTGATCAGTATGCAATTTTGTCGACCTTTAGCACGTAAATAACCACCACCCTCTACTCAAACTTATTTTTGTAAAAGTAGAAATAAAGTTTCCCACTGCACAGCCATATCTGCCTTCTCAAATATGCGAAAGTCGACATGTCTTTTTTGGACATTTGAAGGACGTAAAGTGTATGCACAACTTGTTCAATACCAGAACTGTACCTCTTAGTTCCTGACAGTGACCAGGAAAGACATGCAGCTTTTTGCCCAACAATAGCCTATGGGGTCATCCTGATGGGAATAAAGGTTACTGGTTGATCTGTTAATCTGTCAGAACACATAATCTTACACTTTCCTTATGTGAATATGGTCTTAAATAAGATTTTCAACGCGATGCATGCTTTCTTTTTACTTTTGTTCATACATTCGTACCTTGATTATTTTTACGCCAACCGCAAGCAGTATTTGCTCGGTAAATGTCTATTGCAGTATTGTGATAGGACGTAGTACAAGTGTGTAAAAATCTGTTGTTCCCTATAAGCGTTATGTTGCACGCCAATATTATCTATGCAGACTGCCTCATGTCGATGTCTGTCGAGTGGAAATTAAATTGGATTTCGCGTTGATGGATCACCTGTTAGAGATTAAGACGGCGTACAGACCACCTATCTGTAAGACAGTCCAGAGATAAAACTGATGGATTTGTAGTTTGTCAAAGCTTTTAGTGACACTGGCGTAGGACGAGCCGATATTGCATTCACAGTCACATGCTGCTGTGCTAGCTAAAGAGCAGGTTCGCAGTCTAGCACCTGCATTTCTATTTTCGGTGCTTTTCGAGCGGATACGAAATCTATAATCCCTTCGACATAAGCGCCACAAGGGACATGCATGACACTGCCTATGAGCAAAAGAAACGAGCTCAGTTCTCTAGCTGAGTGCTTGAAATCAAGAGTAGGCTGTGCCATCCCTTATCGGAGTTATTGAATTTATAAATTCTGTCGCGCTGCAGCTGGAAGTTGACATTACCTGTACTGATGTAGTTGACATATGTTTGTTAGAAAGATTAACTCCGTTATCACCAATATCAGGGAATATATGATGAGGCAGGGAAAATAAGACCATGTATAAATGCTTATGGACAAGTTGTACCTTCATCAAACGTCCTGCTTTCGGCAACGGGAATGACCTCTATTACATATTTGTTTGTTTGCTATGGCCTTCGTAAATGCATTGTAATTATCGTCTTTAGCCCTCATTCTGTGTCACCAAGCAAATTGTGGTTCGTTCAGATTTACGTCCTCTGACTGCTTTCAGTATTACTGTGCGGTTGCATAAGTTTAAAAACAACCTTAAATTTCTTATTTTTTTAGCGGTGGAAAGTTTTTGATTTATTCGAGTTTATTAAATGATATCTGACCATGGGAAACCAATGTGTTGCGGTGACACCTTTGGTCTCACCCATACAGGATCTCCACGAATGTTTAATTCTAATCAACGCGTAGCTAAACGATAGATATTTTGTTTTTAAGGCAGTTGTGTGGGCATATATACGACAACGGCCGATTATGCACGCGTCTTTCATGCTCCTCCCAAATACTCACCGAGATATAATAAAAACGAGCTAGTATGTTTGTCCGTCCGAGGGCGTGCGTATAATTCGCTTCTCCAATTGTCATCTAGAAATAAACCGACACAGGTTTAGTGATGTTTCATTAGAAAAATGAAGTCTAAGCACAACGGCAGTTCAGATGGAGTAATAACTGGAGCGCAACAATTGCCTGCGATTCTGAGCCGGACTGGTTGTTCATGAGCAGGCCCGTGCTTTGTTAGACTGAGTACCTGTAAACTAACGAAAAATTAATAATTATACGCTAGCTAGTTCGTCGACTGTGGCCTTCACTACATTCCCAATGACCCGAGACACGACTTGAATTTTAAAGTCTGGTAATCATACCGCTGTCAAAAACAAACCCAACGACACCGATTTCCGGAAGATTCAGTAACCCTAGTATTGGGCGTTTAAACAATACAGTGTTTAAATAATTGGCAATTCTTGACAAGGTCTCCCTTTAGCCAGCGAGTTCTGATAAACAGACAGGAGACTAATTGAGAGCATTTCGTGCAACAACTTTCAGGCGCTGCATATCTCAGATTGCGATGATGTATTACATTAGACAGTGTATGAATATCCCCTGCAAATCAACCAAACAATAATAGATTGAAGACTGTCGCTTTTTAATTTCTTTAGAAATTATCTGCGAAGTTGCAGTAGAACAGTTAGTTTAAGGTCCATAGGCTCAGACGGATAAATTTATACATGAATATTTGGGCCAAAGAGCATAAGCCGCAGCGGGTAACCGCATAATATTCATTTTATGCCAACAAGCAGCTGGAAACATATTTAAGGGTAAGGTGATATAACAACAGCAGATGTACCAGCCAAATGCCCATATACGCGTAATTCGCCGATGTTCTGCCGCTGCATGGCGCAGCTGCGAGGGGTTCGGCCGCTCAGCATCCACCTCCTGCTTTCTGGTAGATACTCCAATTTAGAAATTGTCGCTTTTTAATTTCCTCAGAAATGATCTTCGAAATTGGAGTAGGTCAGTTAGTTCAAGGTCTATTTGCTCAAACGAACAATTTTACGCATGAATATTTGGGCCAAATTGTATCAGTCACCGCGGGTAAAAGCGTAATATTGAAAAACTGCGGATAGGCAGCTAGTACTAAACTGTAGGGTAAATTGATAACATACCGTGTATAAAAATATCCGTCTGAGCCTATGGACCTTGAATAAACTGATCTGCAACAAGTTCATAGATAATTTCTGAGGAAATTTTAAAAACAACAATTTTGTAAGTTTGAGCAGCTACCAGAAAACGCATGAAACCATTAAAACTAAGATAGAGCAGTCACAATATTTCCGCAAGTTGCGTGTGATTGTATGGACATGTCAACCTGATAAGATATGGAAGCATTTGACAAACAGTTCTGCAACATTAATCTGAACAAAAAACTCCCAAATTCTTCTGATGTTTTCTGAGCGAGTGTAGTTAGATCTCAAAGGCCTAGACGATGTGGCGAAAGTATATCAGCCTACTTCGAATTTCAGAACTGTTATAGTGTAGTTCCACTCGCCAAATTGATCTGACATTAACTGAAGTCTGTGCCGTCTGTAAATCACATTGTCGATGCCCTACTCAGCGGCTTGAAATTGTTTACTTGTTTGGGGCGACAAGAGTTCTTGTTAAATGGCGATGGCGGTTCAAGTTAGTACCAAAGCAGTCTGCGCCGACTTCTCAGACAAGCCAACCTTCATCCACATTCACTCAAGTTGTTACTCGCTTTTGCATCTCTAAAAACCCTGCTGAAATCCATTTGAGCGCACTCGTCCCAAATCCCCCGATGCCCTCTGAGTGACTGCAGTAAGAATTTTAAGGGCACAGTCAATCTGCCAAAAATGGCACTCACCTCCACGGTTCAACTGACAGACAATCCTGACTTACGCCGTCTACCCTGCATGTTGTCGAAATGTCGGCCAAACTGAATACTGCCTTAGATAATTAATCGAATTCTGTGTAATTAAACTGATTACCACTGTTAATCGTTTCTGGTGATAACAGGTTAGGTGATCACAGAAGAAAAAAATGAGCGTTGGCGTATGGCTTGTGTTATATGGTTAAACTCCAGATCCCCCCAGACTGTAACGGCTGCAACATACATATTCCATGAAACAGGAGGCACGAATCGAATCTGTTGGTTCGGATTCGATTTATGACCCATATGCGCGAAGAAAGTTACCTAGTCCAAAATTTAAAAATGATTTTTATCGTCAGTAGCGTGTAGTGTATCAAGTCAAAACGTTTTGATTTTTTTATACCGTGTCTTTGCAATAATTCAAATTGTTTCTTCAGATAACAAGTCCAAGCAAATTGACTTTAGAAAGCAGGCCTCTGCGGCATAAAAAAGAGGGTCCGAATCACTCTTCTAGCCGATAAAAGCCGTCAGCTTTTGCACATTGTTGCTAATCATTCGCAAACAAACACCCACTCATGCCTGCCGATGGTTAATAAAATGCAGTAAACCCAGTGTCTGGTGTACAGAAAGTTTCTGCATGCAATCTATTCAGTAAAATATGTTATCCTTAATTTAAAAACATTTGAAAGTAATCTTTCAGAGAAGTTCGCAACAATCTGGTGTAAAAATTAACGTCGTGTCAAATTTTATGGTTTTCTTAGTATAAATTGCAAAACGTTCTATTGGCGACTCACTGTATACCGTGTTCTCTATAACAAATTCAGACTTCGCTCGAAGTAGCTGGCAGGGACGTCATAGTAATAGCATGTGTGCTAGTTAGGTAACCGCCGCTGTTAGCATCGGACAAAACTGACTCCCAAGTGCGACGAACTCTAGTTAATAAGCCACACAGGAGCAGATTATGCTAAGCCGAAGTCTACAAGGGGTATTAAGATTTAAAAAATGGTTAAATTTGCTCTAACTTCCTTTTTCGCTCAACCTTTACTATCATTTGCAACTGCACAAAAATTCGCATTTGCTTAAGAGGCTGGACAAACAAGCAAACGTTTACCTATTCGTCTGTCGAAATCTCTCGTATCAGGTTCGGTCGTTCGGCTTCATATAATAGGTAACGCATTAAAGTTTATATAGCGCAGAGGCGTGAGAATAGTAAATATAGCGTCTGATTTAAAACCAAACAAACAATAATGCAATCTAGTATTTCTTAAAAATACCTTTAATGTTGTCTTTACAAGCATAGGCAGCAAATGCTCATTTTCGTTGCGGTCATTTTTCGTACGAATGATTACCGCCACCCCCCCATAAATGTGGTACTGTCGGCGTAGCTTATGACTGCTAATAAAAATTGGCCATCCTAAATTGGGATGATGCGTTCAAAATTAGCAAATCATTATAAACGAGACCCAACAGCAAACTACTGGGCTTCAAGAGGACTATCATTTATTTGTTTTATAAGGCTGCAGACACATTCAAAATGCAGGCCAGGATAATTGGTCCTGGGTAGGACATAAGGAAGAGAATAATTTTCGCGGAACAACGTTGGATTGGCAATTTGGAGAGAATCTTAGCTTTTGCAGATTTTTGATATACTATTTCGGGCCAAAATAAAGCGGATAGGAGTAAGGAAATACTAGCGGAAATTTAGGGTCGTCGGACAACACACCGCATCAGGAGAAATGGTCAGCTCTGTACTTCCTTAAATTTCTATTTTGGTTAGTCGCCTGTCACAACCTTTTTTCCATAAAGACATTATTGATGTCAGTTTCCATTATTTTTTCAACTTCCACACTTGACTTCTGTATGATGCATTAACTATGAAAAAGTAAAATAGCAGAACATAGGCTTCTTAATATATCTGTGAGCATTCCTACTCTGTTTCAAACACAAAAAAACAATAATTATCTCGCCAAACTCGGCTGTGATTGAAATTTATTGTACTGACACTTTAGTCCTGTCGCGGCTGCGTAAAGAAGCGGTTTTAAACCGAAATGCACCACAGTTTTTGATGAAAATCAAAGTCTCTCATTTAGATTTCAGGCTTTGCAAATGAGATTTTCTGTAACAGATACATAGAGGTGCTGGGATGCGAACCGCTTGTCAGTGACATAATGGTCATATAAGGAGGAATCCAGTTAGCCTAATTGTGCGTACTCCAGTCGTTCACGCCGCACTCCTGCAGTCCTGCCTACGATGGTTTGTATTAGAAGATCGCAGCGCCAACCGAATCTTACTCAGTACGCCGTAGTAACATATTATGCGTCTTGCCGACCACCTTGACCTTTGGGTAAAATGATGCCGCACTTGTTTCATCGGTCACAACATTTGAATTATTGATTTTTAAGGAAGTTTATTCCAAATAATACAATCCCCTGAGGACGTTATTTAAAAGCCATACAGGAAACGAAATCATTGCTATTTCCGCTCATTGTGCAGGTTAAACAAAATATATTTTGGGGAGATAAGTCTTGGTAGGGCGCGAGAAATAGGATATCGGCTTCCTTAATACGAGTGATATTGCGCTCAATTCCAGCATCAGTTATTCCGACCTCAGGCCTTAGCCAACCTCAAGCCTACTTCAACCTTGCGTCTGTGCCGAAGCACCTCTTTAGTATAAGCCCTATCCCTTAGACTAATTTGGCCGCAAATAAGCGCATCATGGGGCGTTTCTGTAATCGTTTTGCCAACTGGGGTCACATAAAAGCGATCTTTACTTCATATTATTTTCACTTCAATTTAGACGTGATATTTAATGCATATTGCTGTAATGAACTAATCTGTTTTTTGGAAGAAACGACATGACTCAATTTGAAAGAACATTTGATGTTCAATCTTGATGTTTTGGATTATAATATTTAATCTTTTCAAAGTCAGTTTTTCAAGGCTTATTATATGTTGATACAGTATGAACAATTTGCCCGATCACGTGTTCTGAGCGATAATTTGACGGATAAACATATTTATGTAAACAGGAAACCGGAGAATTTTCAGTAAAAAGGGCTTTCATTTATTTAACTCATATGTGCGCATGTTATTTTAATAGAAACAGTCAGAGCGTGAGCCTGGAGCATTTAACCTACATGAGGATGAAAATCACTTATACAATGAACGTATTGCTGCATACTTCCGAAACCTATCTTTTCTGTTTGGAAGTATATCTGCGCCATCGTCCGCAACTTGACGGTACCTATTATATCCTAACTGTCAATTTCATTTCAAAAACACCTGTTGTTTACTTCTTTCTACGCTCGTGGTTCTCAGAGCAACCTTTTTTATTCACTTTCCCTGCAGAAGATTGTGCTTTTGCTTTGTAACTCTAGCAAACTCCAAAGTCTTGTTTTGTTTCTAGAAAGGTCCTATCAGCCGTGCGCAGTTACGAAGAACTTACTTTAAAAACACAGATAGGATGGTTCTACGTCTCATGTAAGTTTGCTAAAAGTGGACGATTTAAAACGTCTCAGAACAACATGAATTACTGCATCCTATTTGACATAGTTATCTAGATATTATTGACTTGATAGGGTTAAACGGTCAGTCTCCTCCGCAAAAACTACTTTAAACATTTTATGTCACAGTCGGTATTACTTTGTAATCTAGATATAAAGAGGTCAAAAAGTTTGCACATATGTGCCTGTCATTGTTCCGACAAAGCCCAGCAGTCTGTCAAATCTTATTGTTAACTATTTAATCCACTGTTGTCTATAAAATATGAAGACATTTGAAGTTTACAAAAGAATGAAATTACTTGCCGCAATTTCCCTTTTGTTTCATTATACTGAATGCTGCTCCTCAGGAAACGGTAAATGTCCCATTCCATATGTTCACTGATCACGTTAAAATCTGCGTAAAATGGGCGATGCAGATGTGTAAAATGTTAATGATTTAAGTTTTACGTTTTTTTATTTTTCTTCTGATACAATGCATATATTCCTTGCATAAACAGTTTGACTTCACGAGAGTGAACTATTTGTTTGCAAACCAATAACGTTTTCTGGAAATCGTGACCTAAAATATCCATTAAACGTTTCATGATGGATAAAATTGGCAAAACGTTTTTGTAGAAAACTGCTCAAATCGTTTATAGCCAAAAACGTAAGTCTGAATGTAGCTCGTTTCTAGACAATACATTTTTTAAAAACTACTCAGAATGTGGACTTACCGTACCTTAACTGATAGCCTTCTCTTTGATATAAAGCCAATAGTAAGGATAAAAATTGTCGAATTCTAATTGTTATTGCGGTGGGGAGAAACATTGATTTACACAAAAAAATTAAAAATCTCAATAAAGTTTGCATTTTTCGAAGTAGTCACTCTAACAGCGAACAGAATGAGAAAGAATAATGACGGGTTTTTTGTTTTTAGTCCAACAAGGATGCCCGCGTTCTAGCTATGGTTTTAGTCTCAACGATGTTGCCGAATACCTTACTCGGCAAACTGATTATCATGGCTTCGAGAAAATAATCGAAAATAATAACCGGCGTTTATACTTCATAATTTTAATCCAAGCGGAGTCTTTGTCTTTTGATTGCACATTTTTACGAGATGAATGGGCAGAAAAATACTGGCAATACGCGTGTTTAACTCCGATCTCTATTGCCGAAATTCACATAATAAAGGAGGTAAGATAGGGAAAGAAATATACTTATTAACTATGCCTGTAAATCTTAACCAGAATGTCAGTCTTTCCGTGCCTTTTACGTACTTGCTTGCTGAATGCACGTTTCTAAATCAACAGACCTTTAAACCGAAAATGTTGAAAGGTTCACGAAATGGCTCTCGATATTTCACATTCAAAATACACAGTTTAGGACTGAAGGCAATCATGGATTTTACTTACTGGAAGGTGGATAACAGTCCGCCAAATATAATTCGACTGTCCTCTCTGAAACTATGCAATGCATGCATAAATGTCTCAGGAGCTTCACATGAACCTGTCAACCCCTATTTATTGAAAATGCTTAATATGCGTGTCAGCGACTTCAACGTCTTTCTGCAACACGAACTGTTGATTGCCGAGTCAATAGAGTGCCAACAGGAATTATCGAGAGTACAAAACTGAGGAGCCTGCAGAACTGAAAATGTTGCAATGAAGATGAAAAAACGCGCTGTCCTTGTGAACAGTAACTTCTTTATGCAACGTATTCCATTGTATGAATAAAGGGCTATATGTTTAGAAGAATATATACTTTATCAGACTATTCATAAGGCGACTGTTTGGTGATTACATGAAGAGCTAATCGGGAAGAAAACGGTTCCGTGTAAATCGACATGGTTGAGTCTGATAAAACATTAAGTGAAACGTCGTATACTATTTTTATCAAGATTAGTGAACATGTGTCTTGAAGTGACGATAGTTGCGTAACGCACAAAAATCCATATCAAAGTTTATATACTCCTAATTCTACTGTTTTTAACTTCCTCGCACTTTCATCGTTGATGTTATTAAGGCGCAACAATCGGTTGCTATATTTTGCCATGAACGATCCAGGACACATACTTACGAGTGTGTGACACCAATTCAAATCGACTTGCTGGATGAGATGCAAGTTTTTCATTCCAGCATGCGATCCGTTTTCAACCACCTACACAATGTCAAGTCTGAAAGTGTGGTTCGCCTGCGACGACATACAACAAGCCAGATAACAAATGATTCTTGAGTGCTGGGCATGAGTAGCCTGTCCGAAATATAGACTGTGACCTGTCTCTTTGGAATGGATGTTTACGGAAATAATTAGTTTATTTGTAAGGGTTCAAGAGCCAGGCTTTACAGTCAGAAGAGTCTGCATAACACATGAGACCAGTGCTGCTTACTGTAAGGTGCCCGCAAACTGCAGCCCGTGGCTTATAAGGACCAAAAATGAGGAAGTTAAAAACACGAAGTCACCGTGGGGAAACAACATAATTTTTAAAATACTTTTGAAGGCAAACCTGCAATCAGTAATTATTATTTCGAACGGGGACAATTTTGCGAAGCGAGTGTTACTGGCCGTGGAAATGACAAGGAAAACTTAGAAATGAATTGCTTTGCGCGGATTTTAAATGCAACACGATAATGAAGTATTATCAGAAACAAAATGATGATAAGTAAACTTGCGAACGGAATTTGGGAGATGTGTCTCATTCCAGGTCTTTTACGTCATTAAATTGTATGCATTTTAGTCACAGTTGCAATAATTTGGGTATGCCTACTTTCTTTGCCGTCTCAGTTGCCTCTATGCCATCAGCGGTTATGCATTTTTTACAGCAAGGAGGAGACGATAGTGAATAAAGTAGAAGGTCCCAGACTATGCTACTCTGAATAAACCCATGAGCTGTTAGTAGTCACTGTCACTTTTAATACCGGCCCCAATAAATAAATATAGATTACTTTAAACAAACGTACATCCGTTGCCTACAGAGGGAGAATAATCAGCGTAAATTTTACTGTTAGACTGTTGACGTGGAAGATATTGTCACACTAAACAAGACTGTCGTAACAGATCGAATACGGTCATTTATGAAAGGCATTACCATCTTGGAGAGGCCGAAATCTAAGCGGGCAGAAAATCGAAATTTAATCTATTTCAGGGAAGTTAAAATTGATAATAATTACTCTAAAACGCAAGACTGGTTTCTAAACAAATTTCGTTAAATTTTCCTCATCTCTAAATGACACATGTGGAGATTCTTAGATAAATTTAAGAAGAACCATTCTTAGCAACGAGAGAAGAGGAAATGTGAAACCTCAGTTTTCAGAAAATACTGAAGAACTATCTAAATCACTGTCCATGCTCTTTGAAACTTCGTCCTAAGCAGGCTATTTGCCCACTGTTAGGATATGTGCACGGATCACACCGCTTTATTAAGGCGGTAGCAAGGTCTTAGCAAACAACTACAGACCAATCAACCTCACTTCAGTTTGCTGCAAAATTATGGGAAAAATAATTCAGCGAAAAATAATACGCTTCCTAGTATACAATCATCTGCTATACGATGTCCAGCACAGATTTCGTAGAGGTTGATCATGCATGATAAACCTACTTTATTGTTTAGAACGCTGAACCCGGGCTGTCGATGGCGGCAATGTAGTGCGCGCAGGCTACGTCGGCTTTAAGGAAACATTCGACAGTGTACAATGTCGGCATCTGCTGTACAAATTAAGCCGAACAGGCATTAGGGGAAATCTCCTGATGTTGATCAAAAGCCTCCTGATGGGTTGCTCTCAAATTGTTCACGTTGGCCCTACCCTATGCATTATATACATCCACGACAGCGTCAGTAAACTAAATTATGATGTCGCAATGTTCGCTGATGATGTTAAATTTTGGAGCGTCATCCGAACTGAACTTGACGGAGAGCTCTAGCAAGCAGACGTGCCTTAATTCGAGAAATGATCACAGGACTGGCTTTTGTCGTATAATGTGACTAAGTGCACTGTTTTGAGAGTCGGCAGGATCCGATCTCTGAGCCGGAAGGTTTACCACCTAAATGGCCTACCGTTGCAGGAGGTAGATGCCCAGAAAGACTTGGGTTTGAGGGTCACGGCTTCTCTTAAACCGTCGTTCCACTACTCCAAGGTAGCCAATTCCGCGATGCCAGTCCTTTATCTAGTCGAGCTAGCGTTGACTAACTTTGATGAGGACTGTCTCGTCAAAGTCTTTCGGAAATTTGTTTGATCACACTTAGAGTTCGCTAATCAAACGCGGAAACTGTGGACCTATAAAGGTCTGATCGTCATTGAGAAAATTCAAAGGTGGGTAACTAAACTCGTAAGTGGACAGGGCTCACTACCCTACGAAACACGACTATCCAATCTCGACTTTTTTACGCTGAATTACAGACAACTAAGAGGCGACCTTATGCAGACATTTCGTGTAATGTGCGATCAGGGCTGCTGTCTCGTACCTGCTGACATTGAGTTAGCAACAACAACGAACCTCTGGCTGGCGCCAGACCCGACATGCGGAAGCTCTCCATTTCAAAAAAAGTGTTCGAGGCTTATAATGCTCTGTCTGCAGATGTCGTCATGCCGACTTCCGTCGTTGGACCAGCAATCCCCTAAACGTCAAAATGCCACCTGACCGACATCGTCTTAGCATCTCGTTCGAACATTTTATGATGTTTTGATATTACTGTCAGCATTTCAGTAACGTTGTTTTTTATCATTGTCCCAGGACCGTTCAACTCAATTAGCCTTCCTCTGGGACTCAGATCGCACCAATTATCCATTGACTGACTGCTGTACAGCAAATTTAGTAATGCTAATGTTTTCAACAAATGGGATAATTCGTTTATCTGACTGATTTCGGGTTGCCTTTCAGCAGGTGAGTATCCAGTTGTCTCTTGAACACATTCACGGTAGGGGAATTAACGGCAAACTCCGGCCAAGGGTTCCATTTATTGAATGACCCTCTGAGAGAAAAAGGAGGAACACTGCTTTGCGTGGCACAGTTGCCTTTTAAGCTGGTAATCATGTCATCTGAGATTGGGCATGGGTGCCAATTCAAAAAAACGTTTCCCTGTGGGCATCCAGATTAAATACTTTTACCAACTGGAACGTCGCTATGAGGTCACCTCTGTCCTGCCTGCAGTGGAGGGGATAGAGGTTCAAGACCGTCAGGCGCTGCTCGTACTTGAAGCTTGAGAGGCCATGAAAAGCCTTTGTAGCACGCCGTTGTACATATTCAAGGATATATATCCTTCCGAAGCCACGGCCGCCAGACCTGCACCGCATATTCCGGGTGCAGCCGCACAAATATCCTAAGTACTTTGTCAAAAACATCTTTATTTAAGGGAATAAACGTTCTGCGTATCGCTCATAACGGAAATTCCCCGCGCAGCGACTTTAAAACACTGCGTGGTGACGCTTATATGGTCTTTAATGAATACACCGAGATCATTTTGCACATATACGGTTTTACGTGGTTGATTTTCCAGGATATACTGTCGTGGGGGTGAATTTGTTCTTCGCCACCATTATACTACGTGCATTACT
This sequence comes from Spirometra erinaceieuropaei, assembly GCA_902702965.1. NCBI lineage: Eukaryota > Metazoa > Platyhelminthes > Cestoda > Diphyllobothriidea > Diphyllobothriidae > Spirometra > Spirometra erinaceieuropaei. The sequence goes on along the minus strand of CACRXP010000031.1, from coordinate 707,288 downwards.
GCACTTTTTTGACGTTGAATTTCATGCATTTTTTCTGGCTCCATTGCGTGCAAATTCTCTACGTCCTCTTGTAGTATCTTGACGTCATCTTCATCTTTTATCGCTCTCCAAAGTTTAAGATCGTCTGCAAAAAGCGCTATGTCAGATTTCACTTTCCGTACTAGGTCATTTACATGGATCATGAATAGGAGCGACCCAAGAACTGACCTCTGTGGGACTCCACTGGAAACGGGTGCCCATTCTGAGAAGTAGCCACCAGTAGTGACATTTTGTCGCCGTCCGTTTAGGAAATCTGAAATCCACTTCAGAAGATTTCCTCTTATCCCTACTACTGACAACTTTTGAATGAGACGCTTATGTGGGACGCAATCGAACGCCTTGCTGAAGTCGAAGTAAATGACATCAACTGAATGTCCTTCATCCATGTCCTTTGATCAATGTGCGAGTGTCGAAAGCAGGTCAAAGAGGCTGGACCTCTTCTTACAGAAGCCATTTGACCTTAAGTGATGTGACAGTGGAAGGTATCGAGTGATGTAATTGATTGTTTAACTAACTTTTCCATCAGCTTGCGGCAAACGCATGTAAAACTAACCGGCCGGCAGTTGGTGGGACATAGCCGTGATCCTTCCATTTGGATAGGTACGACGTTTGCCAACTTCCATGTGTCAGGTAGTTTGCCAGCTTCCAGCGATTTTTGGAAGATTATAGAAAGTGGCTCTGCTAATTATTCAGCTAGCTGACGTAGGAGTACACCTGGGATCTCATCTCGTTCAGGTGACTTGGCCGGATCCAGCTTATTCAGCTCTGCTAAAACTAACTGTGGAGTAAAAAAATACTGCGTTAATAAGTAGTTGGTTGGCGGGCAGTGGAAGAGAACAGAACTGGAGGGGTGGTTCCTTGGTATAGACACTATGGAAAAACTCGGAAATAAGCTCGGCTTTTTGAAAGCCACCGCTCACAATTCGGTTAATTTTTCCCTTCGAGGTTGCCAGATGGTCCCGGTGTTTCGGTTTGCTTATGATATATGCATAGAGCACTTTAGGTGTTTGCTGCGCCTCTTCTAGTAGCTTCAGTTCATAAGAAGCTCGTACATTTCGGACGAGTTTTGCATAAGGTTCGTTGTTGTCTGGATTCCTGGAGTTTTTCCGGGCTCTCCGTTTGTAAGAAGATATTCCACAGTTTGCGTTTTTTCGGATTTCCTTCTTAACCGGTGCTGCCAGCCATTTGGGTTTGTTTCCGGTTGGATGTTTCTTGAGGGGACAGTATCGTTTGAGTATGTCTTTCATAGCTGATTCGAAGGTTGTCCAGAATTTGTTGACGTCTCTTCGTCCCGTCCAGTTTCAGTTAATGCAATAAGGGCAGGACATAGTTCGGACACATTATTCCAAGTTCGTCGAGTTTGTTCATGAGGATTGAACATTTCCGTAGAAGAACTTAATTTTATGTTGGCTGGTGCGTCAGAGTAATAAGTAGCTTTTGAGCTCAATTTTCTGACGTCGCCTGTCTAATCCCTCAATCTGTAAGGAAACACGTGACATTCAGTAAAAAACCCTTAAAATTCAACCCATGTCACATATTGCAACCAATTACTAGGGCTCAGCGGGCGTTGGAGATCAGATGCGACAGCCCTTCAAAGTCGCACCGTGCCAGACTTGTCTACAGTTAGACTTGTCAATTCAAAGGTGCCATCTTGCATCTCAGCAAATGCAGTAGACATAAGCGCCCTGATCTCCCTGCCATGAGTCGAGAAAACAGGCGGGCACAGGCAAGACATGCATCTATTTGCGATCTGCTCCTATAGACCTTAGTTTAAAGTGATTTACTTCAAGTTAGCGGTATATTTTTGTGAAAATTAATAGGTAACACGTTCTTTACTGCTGTTGTTAAGCCCTGGGGGTAGGACTGGGACTATGAAATTTGTGCAGGGGGGAGAGGGGGGCAGGGGCGGGTAAGGGTTTGAAGGGAGTGGGACTGAAGATCTGAACGTGTCACATTAAAGTCGTGCTGTCACCTTAACGGCTTTATGGGTTCTAAACGAGTTAAAATTATTTCGTTGGTTGAGGGCTGGAATTCCAGATTTAATTCTAGGATTGGGGTTACGCTAACCTTTAGGCTTAATTGAGAATTTGGGGTTGGGTTTGGCTATGGAGTTAGGGCTAATTTTGGGGTTAGGATTCTGGTTAGTTTTGATGCTAGACTGGGGATAAATAAAGAGTTAGGGTTGTGCGTAAAGAATGTAATTTAAAATTGCAGTTCAGCTTACTATCTTCCAACTTCGGCTTTGGGTCGCTACTTACAGTAAACTCTTTCAGCATGACTAAAAACTAAACGGCAATCGTCGTGATCGCTTTTCAGTTTTGGATTCCGTCTGATTATTGTTTGGCTTTCAGGGTGCCTCGCCTTTTCAGCAGGAAGAGGTCCTTTTAGTTGTTTGGGCATTTCGCGCTTTCTGTTGGATTTCTGATAATAAGGATGGCGTCTTTTGATTTGCGCATGAATCTTTTAAAGTGAGCTGGAATGCTTAAACAATCTTCTGGCTATTAACTGCTTTCCTCCCTTTGTCTACGTATCCGTTATCGCTATTTCCTGCCAAGAGTTCCCGTACAAAAAAGGACCTAGTTATTTGGTTTGTCAAGTGGCCTTTCATGTTAGATCCTTATCTGTTTGCAGTTATGTGATTCTTAGACGGCTAAATTTTCCTTTAAACGGCATCGTATCGGTCCGTTTTTGATGCGCTTTATGCAATATGACAGTTCGAGTGTCCTGACCAAAGATGCCCACCGTGTGGTCTACAGCAGAGTGAGGGAATGCGCGGCGACATGTGCGCGGATTCATTTATAGTGCTGATGGACTTGTTCAGCACTTTTTCCTTCCATTCGCCTGAGCATGGTATCAAGGTATAATCTGTAAGACCAGAGGCGGAAAGTGGTGCAGGTTGCTGACACAACTGTATTCCCACCTGAACGTACCACCATACTCCATGGATCACAGCAAACATTTGATCAGGATTTTAATTAACAGCAAAAATAGGTGGCAAAAAACTCTACCTGGCGCAAAATGAGCCAGTAACTGAGCCCCTCACAGCTGCCTAAATTTTGGCATTTGTTGTGGATGTGCAATCCCGCTAACTCCCGCCACAGTCCAATGTGGTCTCCGTGTTGGTCCAGTCCATCTACCGTGTTGTCTTTTAGAAGGCACTCCTAAAATATACAACACAGTTCTCATCCATTCCAAACTATGTGGACTTTATATGAAATCATCGTAGTCGTATAATCGGAAGAATAACTTCCTTTACGCGGAAAGCAAGCAAATTATAGACCATAAACCCTAGATGCGAATGGAGCAACATATTGGCTCCAAGTTACTCATGAATTGTAAAAAAAATTTATTATATATTCGGACATACCGATTCTTATAGTACAAATTTTGAAAAGGTATGGTTTGATATCAAATGAGGATGAGAAAGTATACTCGTACGCATGATATTCATCATAAATAAATTTGCAAAAGCTTCGACTATTGACGAGAAATTCACATTGTTTAGGCAGTGATTTTTGCCGAAAGTGGTTTTTGAAAGTAGCCGAAAACAACCACTCTCCAAAGTCAACATAATGATTTGGCGAAATATCACCGGCTTACGTTGCTTGATAATGAACAGCCAATCACCTTTAAGCAGTCTCTTCTGATTGAAAACACATTTCCAATCTCCACTCAACGTTTCACAAGACTGATCACTGACTAAAATTCCTTCAATCACAAATGGTATCGGAAAATGTCAAATATTAAATTGAAAAGACGGTCAGATGTGGGTATGTAGTGTCCTTTGAAGTAAAAAAAACTTCAGCGACCCATGATAGGGGACAGGTGGTAGTAGGGATTTTATACTGGGAGCCGGGGAACGAACACGCAACGAGGTCAAATAGTTGTATGTCATAGAAAAGCTAATGGGAAGGTGCGGTTACACCTTGAGTGATGAAATAATAGTTGTCGTAACTCTACCTTCTAACACTGACATCAACACCTCATTCTTAAACTTAATTATAACCTCTTACCCCAACCCTAACGACATTCTGCCCATCAGGTGGTGTTTATACCTTATCTAACTTAGATCGTCCTCATTCGACCTTAAAATACTGTACGCAGTTTAAGGGATACAAGGGATGCAGTTCACCCTATTGGAGACAGCATAGTCGAGAACTTAAATGCTAACATGAAGGGTTCGTTTACTGAGACTTTTTTTTCAAAATCGTCCGCGCTCTTGCTCATGTTGTTTCTCCTCACTGGTAGTCATTGGTGACGATATGCGGACGGCACCTTCTGAAATCCTTCTTTAAGCAACGCATTGAAGTCTACGGCATTCATTTTAATCAGCTCTATTAGGGCAGTGTTAACAGACTCGTCGGGGAAAATTAACGCATGCATTGCATAACTCAAGTTAAGAAGGTCAAATCATATTTGGCGGACTGTTGACATTTTTGCAGAAAGTAATAAAAACAGTTGCGTTTATTGCTAAGCGGCCCAGTTTAAACGCAAAATATTTCGTGAGACTATAGATGTCCCCTAATGATTGCTTCTTGGCATTCTATAATAAAAATTATTATGAGTATCCCAGACAGGTCCACAGAACTACACACATAGATGGCCAGTTCACAAACACAGAGCACTCCGCGCAAAGTGTGCTGCCATATTTAGCAGTTATTCTTCCACCGCTATCCTACCTTCTTTATTATCCGATGTTGAGTGTCTGGAATCGGAGAAATGCATATGAACTGCAAGTATTCTGCAAAGGATACTTCTAGTAAAAACGTGCAATGCAGGAGGAATGACGTCTATTTAATTATCATTCTGAGATTCAAGCTCCATTCTTCCTGTTTTACCACTTTGTCAAAGCTGAAGTGATTTGCTTGTCGCACCAAGTATTCAGCAACATCACCGAGAATGATTTCACCGTCATATTGTAGACACTTGGATGTTTCTGAAAGCAAGAGAGCTTGCGGAGTTACCTTTGGTTATAAAATAGTCTCATGACCGTGCTCGCGATGGACCTTGCGGACTATACGGGGTCACGCGGCAGTTGCGCTCGACAAACTGGGGTAGAGGGGGTGGATCAGTACACAGCGCACGTTATTGGACTGCGCATCCACAACATCAATGGGGACCGTGGTGGCACGCCTGGATGCGAACTGGCGTCGGGTCAATCATCTGAGCCTGACCCGACCTCCGATGCTCTGTTTTGACATCGTGCCCAGACGTGTGAGGAGGGAGTGCGACAGATGGTACTCAAGCCCGCCACCCTTATTATTCACGCACAGGCCACTTTCCCTGCGGCCACTCTGGCATGGTGGATAGCATTGGTAACAACGAGCAAACTATCTCAGCCTCGCACACAGATGAAAGTCGATATGCCCATGTTTTTATCTGTATGTGAAGATTTATTCGGCAGAATGCACGGGAAATTTCGCAATAACTGACTAACAAAATGGATGTTTTGTCCGCAATTTAGTGTTAGTTAAACAATTTTCCCGTACTTAAGACCAAGAGCAACGTAATGATCAATGAACCGTTTAAAGTTGGACGAAACTATGGCGCAGTATGAGGGATTATATTGATGGGGTCAAACGTTGGGGATTTTAAAGGAGACGCGATCCATCCTAGTTTGTTGCAAACGGAAGACGCAAGCGGTCAATAAAAGCGAAGGGACGATTCTCAGAAAGCAGCCATGAATAAGGAGACACAATCGCTGGGCCAAGAGCTTTATTCGCCTGACGCTCCAGATTCCCGCTCAAACCCATAATCAGAAATAAAGGCAGTTACGGATGATTCATGCACAAGGGACTGAACTGTTTATATGATTTGATCGCCATGTCACCGCATTCCCATAAAAATCTACGGATCAACAAGGTTCGTTGCACTTGCTGTGATGGCTATCTGATGGCCGACATTCGCGCTGTTAACTTCTACATTTTCATTACGTGTGCTATATGTTGATATGGTGATTCCTCGATCTGTCTCACCGACCCTGATGTTCGGAACATTGTTCACTTATGCGTTCCCTGTGTGGCTAATTATTTCGCCTGGGCGACGTCTTAGCACCAAGTATGAAGGGGAAGGTTGTTGCACTTGTTAATAGACGGGAGGCCAGTAAGCCATAATTTAAGTGGCTCGCGGATCACGGGGTTGTCATCTCTAGCATGCATTTCAGCCTCATGGAATTTCAATGTGTGTCAGATCTCGTCGAATGAGCCGCAACTTGAGAACTGACGTCACTTATACGTACCGCTGCAGCGTGTCGGACCATTCGTGTTCGCAGCTGTTTTCCAGTTTCTCCGAAGTAATTGCTTTGTCCGCAACTGTACCATATCCAATAAACGACTCAAGGCGTTTCTTGCCATGGCAGCGGGTCTTTCGGCTTCATTGCCTGATGGCTGCCGCCGGTCTGTGCGCAACTTTTGGGATTGGAAGTGCACAGAGACCGGAGGCAACTGTCAGCTCCAAACATCACGATGTAATGCATAAATTCGTGATGTTACTGATAAACAGATGGATTTTTGGGACTTTAATTATTTAGGTTAACAATAAACTCGGTCTAACGGATAGAGTGTATGGTACCAGGCGTTGTGCACTTTCGTTCCTCCTTTTGCTTATACAGGTTATATTGGTTTCATAAAAAAGGAATCCATTATTTTGAAAAAGCAACATCCTGCAACAAAAATTAAAAATGCAACGGCAATCTGTAACCGCATCTTCTTATCAAATATGTGAAAAGTGGAATTTTATAAATTATTCATGGTTTGGACAACTAAATAAATGCGAAGGCCGATCGTCTCACTCTCATTAGTTGCGTGTTAACAGGCACACAAGAGATCTCGTTAATATACCTAAAAATGTATCTATGTTTACCCAGACCAAAAAGAAAGCCATTTAATGCATAGGTTTAGGAAATTCTTATGCAATTTTATGCTATTTAGGTACCCATGCCTTAAAAACGACAGTTGTTTGAATCAGCATTTTTTTCCTCGTCTCATTTTTCAAAATCACGCGCTATAGGCGCTAAACAGTCACTACTTTGCCGTACGCTCGTAATCCATTTAACCATTTTCCACCCATCGAGCGCTCCATTTAGTATACGCGCTTATGTACTTTAACATAATTGATTACTGTATTTTACTTCAGTATAAACAGTGATCTCTGTTCGATGTATTACTAATCATCAATTTCAACATAAATAACTCAGGACACCTGTGGATAGCTGTCTACGTGTTGCCGTCAGCAGCTGGTCCGTCTTTCATGGAATGTGTTAAGCATTTAAGTCATCTCATCTGTGAGATGGCAGTCATGGTCTCAGTGATATCTGTTCTATCAAGATTCGGGTCTATTCGTGGTCTTGTTGCTAAGAAACTTTTAAACATCTACCATAAGAGGAGGATAACGGAGCAATCAAGTTAAAATATAAGACGCCCTAGATAACGGAAATTATTATCAGTGTAGCCAAATGTACTGACAAATGAAGTATGTTAACTTTAATTCAAGCAGTCACAAATTTGGTTTCATCTGATTGCTTCTCTATTTCTGGAACAGTCACCACGTGATTCTGATCGTCTCGCTGATTTCAAGTTCACGTCACAGACGAAAACTACAAAAGACGGCGGCTGTAATTTTGGTGTGCTTTGGCCAGCCTGGAGCCGCAAAAGTGTCCGTTTTAGAACAAACATACGGTTATGCACCCTTACAAACGCGCAACCGTCAGTTCAGTCTACTTAATGTGAATGTTGGTGGTTAATAGTAGCTGTCACGGGATTTTCTCATCCTACTCTTGTCCGTTATAAGGAAATCAGACCGTCTAGTCGATTTGCGCCAGCTAACACAAACATAATCAATGCTGTGATGTAACGGTTAAATTGGGCGTTCGGGGAATAACCTACCAGTGCTACACTCCTACGTTATTGCAGATATGAGTCAGTAATTACAGGAGTCTCATGGGCGGGGAAAAATTAATGACGTGGAAATAACTTTTCATGCGCAAATGGACAATCGTCGTCTGATTGTTCTTCTTCAACAGTTTCACCTAATTTTTCCACTGCGTTTCGCATACCATCATCCACCGATTTATGTTCGATGACTAACTTATTGAAAATGCACCCCCTGTCCTTTCAGCCTCCAGACAAATGGACAAAGTTAGTTTAAATAACTCGATTGGAAGAAGAATCATGCAGAAAGCGAATTTGCAAATGGAAACCGTATTTGTTCACGCTACAGTAAAATCCTCCGTTTCGTAGTGTTTTGGCATTACATCATAGAGACAGTCGCTGGCGGCAGTCTATTGACTGAGCATCCAAAATACCTCGTTTTATAAATAAGTAGAATTCCCTAGCATTCATGTGCATGAGGCTTAGTAAAGTGGTGCAGGGACATAATGTGCTCTTTGCAAATGTGTTGCAAATATCGACGGATGATAGTCGAATTATATTTGGCGGGTAATTTTCTTTTTCCAGTAGGTAAAATCGACAGTTGCCCTCAGTGCTAAGTCACGTAGATCAACCAAAAAAACGGCAGATGACTCTGCAGTGCGTATAAAAGTCACTCAAATGCCTCATCCAATTTAAAAATACATACTGATTATGAAAATATGCGTGACATATATTGCTTGTGTGCAATATATGAAAATAGGCAAGCAGCATTCTTAAAACACTCATAGTAAATTAAATATATCTTCTACGATGTAAATTTTGCATGCAGCAGTATATGAACCTCCACAGTGGGAATCCGAGATAGGCATGCGAACTGCATTGTTTGCCATTCTTTGTTTGCATAGTAATGAATATCAGTTTATTGTCTCAGGCAGTAGATCATCGTTCTGTCACATATACCAGGCCGGACCGTGCTGGACGAAATTGTTGTCAAAAATATGGTTTTTTTAATGAAACGAGCCGCTTTGTGTTTTGCATTGGTTTGTGTATAGCAAATGGCAATAAACAGACATTGCCAACGATCATGAATTAATTAATTACTGTTTTGCTTAAATGCCGAAGATCGGGGTTCACAAATATTCCGGGAATCATTGTATTGGATTATTTCTTTCAACGGTGACATAACCAGACTGGAACATCTAATCGCGTCTCGCCTCATGAAACATACTGTAAAGCTTCCTGGGTGTGACCTGGACTGTGGAGCATTCTTTAGTCGTCGACACTTCAAAATCAAAAGATCTCATAAATCATGTCCATGCTCGTAGACAACAACTCCTGTTCAGAATCACAGATAGTCGCTGTGCTGCAGTATTTTTTTATCAGAAGGGCCAGTTTGTTTTGGTTTAATTTTTGCTAAAAGAAACAAACCCATTCCTAAGCTGGTTTGTTTCTCGATGCCGTTTTTAGAAGCAATTTATGTGTACGTATAGTGACAGGGCGTATATCCAGGCCTTTTTTCACTAAACAGCAGTAAGGTTTTGTGACGATCGTGTAAGACGCGTGCACAATCGACCAAATGGTTTTAAAACTTATCGTTCATATGCCAATAAAACTGGGTTCAAGACATAATATATGTTGCTTGACCACCTGTTAGTGCAAATTAAACTCCCACAGGGATCCTGAATTGTCCAGGCCGACGCTGTTACCTTAGCACATTTGTAGCCAATGGTCAGGTATCATCTAATAATTCCAGATAAAACGCAGCGCGTTTTTACTGTTAACTCAAATAAAAACCGTAGGCAGTCGCCCTATCTAATGTTCATTCCACCAGTGCTTTCGCAACCCCTCTTGAATGCAAGTCATGGTTTTAAAAATAATAAAAATGTAAATAAAATATGTTTTGTAAGCGAAATGTCGCTTTGAGAAGCGTCGACGTGACAGATCGTCAAGTAATTAATGTATCAATTGCAAACGCTGTTGCATTTAAAATCAGATGAGATCAGACGACTTGCCTAAAATGCAACCACTGCAGGAATAACTATCATAACAGTGAAGTAGGTCAGTGACTTCGAATGAAGCTGCTTTTGTTTGCATGTCGTTGTATTTAACAGTCTGCTACAGATCCAAAGATGATCTAAATGAGATTGTAAAAATACGTCTCCGGTTGCGAAAAGTCGCTCGACCAATGTTTTAGCCTCTTCTTCCGTAGTCAACTTACTCTTTCCAATACACCTGCATTCGATGTGTTCCGTTTGAAGCAGCAGCTTGGTCAAAAAACACTAAAATTAGCATATTTTTTATTGGATATTTTTAAACACACCCGTTTGAATGCGCTCTATAGGAATTATGGGATCTAAAAGCTGTGAAGCAAGGTTGTGAAACGGCTTAACTCATTCCCAAACCTTCTGTCTGCCTACAGTTGGACATACGTAAATCAAACATCATTTCGCTGTATATTCTCATTAAACGTCTACCAAATGAATTTTTCATGGAAAAACAAGTATGAAACTAGATCAAGTCTACTGTTACTGCTGTTAATTAACGTAATATATAAATGATTACGTTGCGTTAGTGAGTGAAATAAAATGATATTGGACATGCTACTGCACGATTTAAATCAAACCCACCTACCGTTAATCATTACCAAAAAAGGGAAAAAGAATGGTGTACTTTTTTGGCAATCCTACTTATACAAGTCTTGAATAGAAGAAGTAGCAAAATTAATTTCAGAAGCGTACATTTTTGAAGTTCTTTCAATCTATGCCGGACATTTAAGTGTGGACTCGCCATTACGCAAACCATTCAGCCAGAAAATGACTTCGGACACATTTATTAGCAAATGTGTGGAGAAACGCCATTCACAGTGTGACGTGTCGCACATTACCGTTTTGAGATGATTCGGCTTGCAAACGTCTTCATCGTCGCCTAACGCTGTTATCTCCCGCGCTTGCTGATTCATTAAGATAATACTAGTTCGCATTGAAAATGAGGGCAGACGTCCTCTTCAGTCCGCTGAAAGTTATACTGTTCGATCAAATAGGCAAACATCCAAGCGAATTCAAGCGCATTTATGACTTCCTTAACCGACGGTGTTTCGTTGAATGTAAAAATAGTTAAAACTATTCGAGAAGAGCAAAATGGACATTAGCAAAAACCTTCGAGCTGCAGATACCTAAAGCATATGAAATAATCTGGATACCAAGAAAGGTTAGATTTTGCCGAAATCTGACATGATTACCTTTAATAAAACTGAGCTGGAATGAATCAATCTTCAATGAATGGCTTTCTGTGTTCAAATTAATGCAAAAACAAAAATAACCGTGAGATGGGATTATGCAGCTGCACCGGATACCCACAGTTCTTTTAATCAACTAAATTATTTAAAATGATGTGATTTCGTTAGCACGTTGTTGTTATGTCTTGTGACGTGTGTTCTGTTAGCGGCCTTTTTCGCTGCCGTGTCTAAATTTTTCGGTGTAACGTCGGTGCTGCTTCTTTACTTTCGGCCTGTCATCTCCTTCAGACTTTCCTATTTGTTCCTTTAGGGTTAAAGTTTAAGCCTGCGGCTAGCGTTTAGGGTTAGGGCTTCGGGTTAGGAATTTGGTTTAAGGGAAAGGGATTAATGATGGCGATGGGGCCTTAAGGTAAGAGGACAGGGTTTGAGGTTTAACTTAGAGGATAGTGCTAGATGTCAGGGTGTAAAGTTAGGTTTGTGCGGTTAGGGCTTAGATTAAGGTGTTATTGTCATGATAATTATTTATCGAATGCAGCTAGAATAATTCATTGGTGCCAATTAATTCCCCGACGGCTTCTCCACTGAAGCCTGTCGTTGCATTGCACATGCGTAAGTAACTTCTAAAGCAGGACAATATTATTGCACTTTCTTCTTCTAAAAACCATCTTGATATCGGCCATTTGGTCGATCCCAAAACGTCTTTTCGCGTGTTAGTTTGAGCAAGAACTACACGATGTTTGCACTACCTGAGAGCAACCTACATACGGAGTGAAAAACTCGATCTATGTAAATAATTAAATCATGCGATCAACCTCAGCTTGCCATGATAGACCTGAGCCCTTTTGATTTTTGGCATCCCTCGGAGTGTTTACTTCCCTATTTTCATTCCTATTTTGGCTTTTTGAAGCTATCGTTTCATTGATTAGGCTACGTGCAATATTCGATTATGTTGCTGTTTTATATTGCCTTATTTGTCGAAATTCAAACCTTTGTACTTTTCTTTCTTGTTATCTGTGTTATGCAACGACAAATTGCAGTTGATAAGCCGCCGCAAAATTTACTGGTGCCAATAAATGCAGCTGTCCATGCTTGCTTTAAATTCATTTTGGAGAAATACTGCTTTGTCCTTTTATCAGCAACGCAATGTGCAGCTTCATACTCCCAATAGCTTTTATTCTACACACGAATACTTGACCTCATCGCCGGCGCTTTCTCCGGCCCTAGCTGTATAAGCACATATAACAACAGGTCCCATATTTCAGGTGACTGGGTTTGTTTACTTCAGGTCAGAGTAAATAACGATATGTAACTACAATAGCAACCCCAAATGTGCGTATACGTCTCCTTTAAATTTCAACCATGACAATTTAAGAGTTGGATCACCTACTGTACATGAACACATTTGCATACATCCGCATTAATTCCGAAGATTGCATATTTTCAAATTATCATCGTCAATATCGCCGATGGCGATGTGGATTACCCACGTGCTTACAGTAAGCATGGTACGTCGTGAGTCGGCTTCATGTGCGTGTAGTTGAATAAATTAATGTGTACACTATGCGTGCGTGTAAATATACAACGAAGCTTGGAAATTGGACAAAACATGTGTTTTATGCTTTGCGCATACGTGCGAAATTAACCCTAAGCTACACCAAGGTAGGAATGACAGAAACGACGCGTGCCATGGTCATCAATAAACTGTTGCTATTACACTAAATTAGGTCTAACGAAAGCATGCCTGAGATGGTTAGATATGCCTAGGGGAGGCAGCGGATTATAACCTGTGCGCCAACTCACAGAAACTTGTGTACGTTTGCCAATTGACTTTAGGAATGTGGTACTTAAATGGGTTGTTCAAATGCCGTGACGGATCAGAGCCGAAATTATGACGACTTGGTTTGTGAACAAAGAACATTCCTGCGCCTTCTAAATTACTTGCGTGGCTGACTGCGTCTTTACCACGACTAGAATTTCAAAAAAAATCCGTGCTATCTTGGAGCATATTTATCTATTTTTGGACAACCCCATGAAAATTAGGTATAATGCTCTGTGAAATACTAGGATAATCTTGGTCAAAGTAACAATGACAGTATTCCCAGATCTTGAAGTCAGTCATTTTCAACGACGTTAGTGAAACTTTTACTCGTCCGTTAAAGAAGATTTATCGATTTACTGTCTTAATCAAACATTTGGCAGTGCAAATTGCTAGAAAAGGTAAAATATCGGCATGCGCAAATGAAGTATGATTTTTTGTGCCCTCACCCTCATCGAAAACATTTACAAAATTCTCCTGATGAGTATTTGCCTACATCAGCCATGACAATTTTCTCATACTGATCATATTTTGCACGCATCCTACCGCCATTCGAGTTGTCTGAGAAATGTACGTAGAGAATTGAAATAGTTTTATTTGGAAACAGATCATAAATACCGTGACGTATATATTTAAAACAGTGTTGTTTCGTTGTTAAAGCGAAATTATCCTTTCCGTGGCTTTTGATATAGTATCATGTTGAGTGTCATTGGTGGCAGTCTCTGGACTGAGTATCCAAAATGGCTCGTTTCAGATACACATAGAACTCCTTGGCATTCATATCTAGTAGTTTTAACAGATTGACATTGGTGAATATGTAAGGGCATCTTATAACCTTTGCGAATACGCCACAAATATCGATTGAGGACAGTCGAATTATGTTTGGCGAGTAATTTTCCCCTTCCCAGTAAGTGAAATCGACAATCGTCTTTAATGCAAGGCCTGCTAGATGGAACGATAAACGTCGGGTGTTACCCCAGAAGTTATCAAATTCATTCCAAAGTTGAGTCTATTAAAAAAGAATGTGCAGTTTGTGAGTGCGATATTGATGTAGGTAGACTGCGCAAAATAATGCTAGTCAATTAACATACCCTTATCGATATATGCCTTACATGTTCCTCTAAAAGAACCTCTGCTGCTCGGATCCGAGATAAGAATGTAAACTGCATGTAGTTTGCAGGCGATATGTCTCGCAAAAATGTGCATTCGAAACGTGAGCATGTTCGATTGATTGTAATCTTGAAGTTTATGCGTTTTGTTCCAATTAGTAACGTGTCCTCAAAACGCAGTTGAAGCGCATGTCGCTCGAAGAATTTCGCAACATCGCCGAGGATAATGCCGCCGTCGTTTCGTGGACATTGTGGCGTGTCTTATGATTAAATCGGTTAGACAAACTGTTACAGTCGAAATATTATATGCGTATCTCTAATGAAATGCCTGATGCAATGATAAGCATTCCTGCGTTTTGCACAAACAAGTCACAGATAGTGATAACGCAAAATTTAAGGATTTCAGCATTTTAAGATTTTCATTTAGGAATTTAAGTTTTAAAGAATTGGAATTCAACAGTTATGTATGTACGTATTCCTATGACACGTGATACACATAAGTTTAGAAGCTGAGTGACGAATATAAACGTTAGTCTCACTATTTAAAACAAAGCAACATTCCGCATAAAGGAGATAAATCGAAACAAACACATGTGCTTTCATTCCTTTATCGAACAAATGTGATCGCGTATCTGATAAGCCCGTAAATATGAGTCAAATAACAAGATGTTAGGTCAACGTGCTTCGCGGTCATTGGATAGGTGAGAGAACAGCCAGTGGCTGGAACAGAAGGGCTGCCCAATTGCGAGTTGAGATGGGCATTTAGACTGCATAATCATTAGTCCAAATTCAGAATGTCCTGTGGTGATGTTTACGACGACAATTAATTACCAGTTGCTATGACATTTCGATTAAATTCTACCTAGGGTTTTGGAACTCGCGGTGGCTCGTATATTTCGACGATTCTCGGTTCAGTTTGTTTTTGGGATTTCGTTATTTTGCCAGGTAGTACGTTCTCTCCAGCAAGACGCTTAAATACTTTATTCACGAATGCATTTTGTAGTTTTGTGTGTTTCACGATGAGTGGCATATAAGCTAATACAGCTTCCAACAGCGATGGCATCTTATTTTTGTATTCTGCTTTGACTAAGCTTGCAATTAAGCCTCTGTTGTCTGCAGGAATAATAACAATGTTATTGCCAGTTTTCAGGGTGCTTAACGGCTTCCTTTACTGGCGCGACAAAATTGAATAGTTTTGATCCTTTAAGGATTACGAATCCCTCATCCTCTGTAAGATTTTCTGATTATATGATAAACGCCAGGTTTGTAAGGAAGTCCGGGTAGTTTGGATCGGGGAGGTTGCATTTCATGCCCTTTGAAGGTTCATTTTCTTCGATTATGTAAGGGCTGTGGTTTGGATGTGTATGCTAAGACATTAACATCCATGATTTGTCTATAATACTCTTCTTTCTCTGCCGTTCGTTGCCGGCAACGTGCGATCGTTTCACATAGAAATTCAAACCAGTGGAGAGGAAGGTTTTTTTCGGCAAAAATGCATGTGTTGTTGCTTAAACAATCGGAAGTTCTAACTTCTGTAATGGGCAACAGATATGAATGCGCCAAGCATGCTTCGACCAAAACAATATGCAATTTAATATCCTTGAATAAGTAATAGTATCAGTACAGTTATAGTAATATATAATGAAGTATATTGTGTCGACCACTTTGACGGTTCAGGGCTGAAGACTCTTTACTCCCACAGGGTAACGGAGTATCGTGCTATGGTTCGATGACGCTTCAAAGCAGTCTGTACCGGCATGACAAACAAGTGAATATAACACGATGTCAGTTCATTAAGCCACACTGGTTTGCATCACTAAGCATACGCCAGTCTGCAGACCGGGCCTGGCTCATTTTAGTTTAAGCAACAAAGAATTAGACAGCCAAGACTTGCGTCGTCTGTACTGCATGCCACAGAAAAGTTGGCTCAATTCAATTATGCCAAGGGCATTAGGTTAGTTTTCTTGTGCATTAATGTAGCCAATCAGACGTAGGCGACTTAAAGGATATATCTTACAGATGCAGAAGGAAGGCGGCTACAACAGGAACACTTCAAACGGTACACAATTTTCGCAAAAAGGACATATGTTATGTCTGCTCAACCGTTGTAAACAGCAACTTCCAATGAGTGATGGAAATAAATAAGTTTCTTCGCAGCTCGTCTTACACGTGACGCGCATAACCGTGGAACTGAAACCATACCCTGCTTCCGTGAGGGGCTTTATTGGAATCCAACGTGCGTGGTAGTACCATAAAGACCAAATCAAGACAAAACCTCTTCTCTTGAATGTTGATACTCCAGTCAATGACTAGCTCCGCACTGACTGTGAGGATGGAAGGAATCCTTACGGCGACAGACTACGGGGCACGATGACTGTCATAAGAGGTGCCTTGGTAACACCCAGCGGAGGCTGGTCAATCCCTTCGTGATTAAGTAGATTTGACAATAGGATTTTCTCACAAGTTATCAAATTCAAAACATATCTGAAGTACGAACTGTTATTTTAAATGGTAAGTTAATAATGAGGACGTAGTAAGAAGGTTGGCTACGAAACGCAACTGACACACTTCTTGCGGCGGTGACATGGCCGCAGCCCTTATATTCTAAAGTTTCGAGCTGTTTCAATGTCCTACTGCCAGTTATTAGGTCTGTCAAATTTACGCACTGTTTTATCATTTGCATTCGCAAACTTCTGACGACTGGGAGTGAAAGCTGTCCGCTCGTCAGTACGGATTCCGCAAATCATCGAAACTAAGTTCTTTATCGATTTCCTCTTTGAACGCCAGAGTTACATCGTTCATCCGATGGTTTCATCCGTTTGGTTTTCTAGTCCGGGTCCGCCAGACATTTCTCTGACCCTCAACGGAGCAAAAGTCACCGTGC
This sequence comes from Spirometra erinaceieuropaei, assembly GCA_902702965.1. NCBI lineage: Eukaryota > Metazoa > Platyhelminthes > Cestoda > Diphyllobothriidea > Diphyllobothriidae > Spirometra > Spirometra erinaceieuropaei. The sequence goes on along the minus strand of CACRXP010000031.1, from coordinate 690,337 downwards.
CAGTTGCGCCTTGCTTTGCCACACAAGGCGGGCATCGACGGAATCGACTTCGAAACTGCCACTACATATTTAGAAGACAAACCGACTACATTTGACGCTGCACAAGGCGAAACGATATTTGCAAGCATTTCTCCGCATAATACATTTAGTGAATTCTTTGTAAGCGGAGAACACGTTTTAAATGTATTACGTTTAGTAATTTGCAGATGTCTGCAAAGATGTCTAACAGTTATCATGCATAATGTTTCCCAACACCCTGTGCTACGGACACGTTGTTCATTTTCCAGAAAAGCCTGCTGTACGGAAATGTACTGTTTACGTATACAATGAGAGTCGTATCACGAATTTGTCATTTAGGAGCACATCTTTAAAAGACGTTTTGATGACAACAATAGGTGCACTTGTCCGTCTCCAATACCTAACAGCGAAGTCATAGTATTAATGATGACAAATAAATAATGTTTAAAGCAAGCAAGTACAGCAGAATTTAATGGCATCATAAAATTACGCGACGGCTTCTCACAAGTAGCCTGTCGTTGCATAACACAAATAACAAGTGAGAATGGTACAGAGGTTTGAATTTCGAGGGAGAAAATACATATAAAACAGCAAGGTCAACGTATACTGCGCGTAGACTAATAAAATAAAATAATAACTTCAATAGGCAACAGAGAAATGAAAATAGGAAAGTAAGCTTGCTGAAAGATTTCAAAAATCAAAAGGGCTCCGGTCTAAAAGACAAGCCGACTTTGGCCACGTGGTATAATTTATTACATAAGTCGGGCTTCTTCCGCCGCATATAGGCTGCCTCCAGGTAGTTCGCGCTCGATCTAATACTCGAAAAGACGTTTTGCGACCAAGCGAATGGTCGCAATCAAGGAGATATTTTGTAATAAAAGACCGTGGAATCTTATTCTCCCCTTTAGAAACCATTTAGGCAGGTGCTCAACTGCTCTGGCTGCCAGTTGCCTTTGCGTTCGCTCAATGCACTTGCATCTACAAGTGCATGTAAATTCCTAAATACAATTTGACGTGCACTGACAAGGCATCCTCTGCACGTAGAACTTCGATAGCCTTGGTAGGACTGCAGAAAATGAGTTCAGCTGAGTTGTGAGTCCTTTCAATAGTGAACCTCAATCGCCGATTAACTGTATTAGATATGTTGTCGGCCTTAAAAAGTAAGGATATTATAAGGGGCTTATTCGGAACAGACTGCTCCGTCAGTTTTGACTGCAAAGCGTTGTTGTACTTTTCAATGAATCTTGTTGAATATCCCCGTATAAGCAGGGCTGTTTTGAGGCATGTGATTCCATCATCCAGCGTCTCAATAGGGCGATTTTTTCTTGCTCTGTGGAATAGAGCGTAAATCGAAATTCGCTTTCGTTGTATCGGCACAAAGTTCAAAAAAATGCAAGTATTGGCCTTTTCATGTATCTTTGTCGAACGCAGATTGCCTTATTGAACCATCAACCTGTCTAGTTATGAGGACATCCAGGAAAGAAAGCTTCTTGCACTGTTCCTTTTCCGTTGTAAATCTAATCTTAGGATGGAGACTGTTCGTGACAAAAACTGAGTCTTTGGTTTCATCGTCGTTATCGACAATAGCAAAAATATCGTCTAAATATTTTTTGTAAACTATTTTATTATTCAATTTTGCTAAAAAATCTTTCTTCTAAGTGACCCATACAAATGTCGGCAAGGGTTGGACCAAGTAGACTTCCCATTACCATTCCATCAGTTTGTCTGCATAGCCGTCCATTGAACAAAAATTGAACGTTTTTCGTGCACAGTTTCCATATTTACGTAATATGTCAGGTGAAAGGCGGGTTTTCGACGAATGGGCGCATATGATATCGGTAGTCTCATACAGTGATCAAAGGATATCATGCTTTTGTTGGAAATGTTCTGATGTTTCATTTCTTCAATAAACTGGAAACTGTCTTTTATTGTGTAAGTCGAAAAAAGGTGCCGTATTGTTCTAATTCCTTGACAAGCCGGTGTGCGAGTCTGTGGTGTTATGAAGTAGTCATAGACAGAATTGGTCGTAGAGGTATGCTCTTTTTATGCGTCTTTGGCGATCAATATGGTCTGGGGATACATGTGCCTCTCGGTTTCAAGGATTGCGTGGTTTTAGCCTCAATCAGATTTTTGTCCAACAGTTTTTTTATTATTTTCCGGGCGGATTCTTCCACTGCCTTGGTTTCATCTTTCACCAGCGTTTTGAGATGCAATTTACTAGGATCGTTTAAAATGGATTCCATTTTGGTATCATGGTCACTTTGATTAAGAATGACAACTCCGTGGCCTTTATCAGGTTTAGAAATTACTAATTATTTATGGTGCTTTAATGCAGCTAGGGCAGCTATGTGTTCTTTAGTAATTGTTGTTCGTTGCGTTATTGGAGCTTTAGGATACTGATGCCAACTGTCCACTAGTTTTGCTTTCAGCCAACCTACGTGAATCTGGGTATTAGGTCAGACAGTTACGAATTCAAGTCTTCGAATTGGTTCGGCACACAAAAGTCAAGTCCTATTCATAGAGCCTCTGTTTGTAGCTTACTTAATTTGATGTCCGATATATTAAGAATACGTCCATGGGAGTTCTGGGGAAAAGTATTGTATGTAGGCTTCCTCTTTACTGACTTCATTAGCTTAAAGAGAAATAACTCTCTAGTATTCTTTTTTTATGATACATGCGTGTTTAATGATTCTTAAGCAACAAAAGGCACCTATCTTATGGAGAACATGTCTAGTTTGGTGCAGACGAGATTTGCTACAGTCGACAACATCAACTGAGTCCTCTAGTTTTGATCGGAAAAGATAGTCAAAATTTTTAAAGGAAATTTACAAGATCCTGCGTCAAAGGAGATCACGTCTAACCTTTAAAAATCTTGAACGTCTTGCGTGATCAAAAATATAGGACTCACTTTATGTTGTCGACTGTCAGGTTATGTGTAGGGGAAGACTTGATTACGTTTATAGTTTATTAAGGTTGACGACAAAACAGCAATTTTAAGAAGATGCCGACAAATACTTGAAGTAGTAGAACAACAGTACCTGCCTTCTAGCAATATAAATAAGTAAATATAAATAATTTTATATCTTCTGTTCCTAAACCGATTGCTTAAGCGTTCTCTATAGCCACGTTGTCTTTTATGTTGTTCCTTATTCTTCGAGCATTGTCGGCACTTTGGTATCACCGTCTATTGTCCTACTGATTTCTCTCATGGTTTGGCTTGCAAAAACTTTATTTTTCACTTAAAAATATCAGATTCAAAATTAAATCTAATTAGGAAAATTAACTACCTGTAACTCAAATAAAATTTTTGGTGAAAATTTATTAAGTATTTTAACGTTTACACAATAGTCAAAAATAACGTTTCATTTACGTTTACTTTTAAATAAATCTTAAGAATTAGTATACGTATGGCGCCTTTCTAACAGCCTACATTCTGAGTAAAGATTATAGAAGGCTTTCTCGAGGATTCGTGGTATCATTTAGTCTTTAAAATTAAATATAACGCGGCTCAATATGAAAGAAAAAATCGGTCGATTTTGCCGACACGAACAACCTAGGAAGAAATTATTTAATAATGTTTCATGTTGCCGTTCCGATTAGTGCCAAATAATGTTAAATATAATTAGCACGTGTTGTACTTAGCGTATCAAATTGTGTTTTTAAAGACATCATTTTTGCCGTTGAATTAATTTTTATTTTTCTTTCGTTAAAAATTACACTGAGTTTCAAATCTACCTTGGATTATCGATGCATATTGCACGATTTTAGTTATTTCGTCCAACCATCTATAACAACGGATAATGATGTATGCGTCTGCTAAAAACATTAAACTAGGTGTAATTGTTAAAGGCATTTACTGTTGTAGCGAGTGTTTAGGTTTGTTCACCAAGAAATTCGTATGAGTCACAGCCGAAAACTCACTCAGATATAAACACTCATCGTCAGATCAAACGGAATTCCAAAAGAACGACATCAAATATGTTTTAGATCAATCAAAACCTTTTTGCTAATAAAGTACCAAATTCAGTTGTACATGCCTTAGTACTTTGTTTTTTAACAGACTGCGGAAGAGAAAATAGTTGACACTTTCGGCTGTTACTAAATCTCTGCTAAATTATACCGATATTTGTCGACCTAAAACCCAAAAGCATGCATTTGTCTTTATACTGTAGACATTTTAATTGTTTTTTAACCAACGTTGGACTCCATTCCACGATTGTTATTGCACAGCAGAGGGGCCTTGCATACACATATTTTATTGACGATGGAAAATGTTTGTTCGCTCTATTTCCAAATCAGATATGTTAAAAGATACGCTGCACAAAATGTTATTTTCATTATGTTTAAATTTTGAAAATTAAAGTTCGATGGTGTTCGCTTCTGTGAAACACGAAGGATTTTCCAAAGGGCAACACAATTTTAATGCTTTCAAATTAAACTTTGTCCGTGAGCGTTATTACTGCAATTTAGGACATAAAATCGCTCACATTTGTTGATCTTAATTCTGTAAATCGAATAGGCATCCGGTTTTCCTAAAATAACGTTTTTAAGATGTTGATTACCACAGTCACGAACGAAAAAACTGATTGGCATGTCCTGGTACCTGTATTTATCAAAAAACAATGAAGACAGTTTATCTTTTTTCCAAATAATAACCATATCAGATGGTCTACCAATATTTATAACAAACATTGCTTAAAACGTAACGCGGACAGGATTTCTGCATAAAATAAGGACATTTATTAAAGTAACTTAGCGGAAAAGCAAAATGCAGAACGTTGGGAACGTCAAAAATTTTCTTGTCATATTCTTTTACCAACTTTCATGAAATAGCCAACATAATATAGCACACTGTTGCGTTCTATCAGACGGGCCGAACTACATCTACCTCTACTCATAAAGTCACTTTTGTTTGCGTCTCTAAATACACATTTGACATTAAAAAGATCCTGGGCTTCTCTGACTTATCTGAAGATATGCCAGGTAATCCAGACGTGCACCGGTTTTCCTGCATGCCGCTGTAACTTTATCCATATCCAATGCTCCCTGATGCACAAATTTAATTCCTCAATACAGATAAACCGCTTGCCATTTTGAATCGTTCCTGATTTTGCAATGTAACTTTGCGCCAGCAGTACGAAATGACCATCGATATATTGGCCCAATTCTATCTTAAAATATTTAATTAAACTACATGGACTGAAAGTCACTACTAAAAACAGACTCCAAAATTTATGCATTTTGCCAAATTCACGGCAGTTTAAATTATCCCGACTTTGTTTTGCTTTCTAACTGATCATTATTTCTTTTCTGTCATAGTGGGATCTGGAATCCTTTTAGCTCACACAGTTAATTTAATATTGTGCAAATTTATAGATGGAAAACACGTTCATACTACAGATTTTTGTGCTAATCCAAGAAAAAAATCATTTTTACAATATCTGCTCGTCATTTTAACCCGACAATCAAATAAAAGCTATTTTCGTTGGTTTATTTAGTAGGAAATAAATGTTTTAATTATCACTAAACTGCCTCTTACATGAATGGTTACTTATGTGTCCTGTAAATCATACAGCACGACTCGGGTCAGTATTACGTTTTGGAGATTTCTTGGATACTTTCTTAATGACGCACTTAAATGCATGCATTGTATTACAATGAAAATAATACGGCCTTTTGACTTAAATTTCTAGACGATCATATAACGCTAAAACAAAAAAGCGTTTTGAGAACGTTACTACATATAGCTCATAGAAGACATAAATTTCTACTAAATAAGGAAAAGGAAAATATTTTGGTGTATACAGTCACTAAATATCTTTAAACAATTAAGTGATCAAGATTAATTTGACAAAAATGACCAAAACGTAAGCAATACTTTTCAACGATTTAGATCGTCGCAGGCGAATAAAGTGAATCCAAGAGTCCGGATGAATTCACCCCTGATATATGTTGGAAAGTATGTTAAACGATGACGAATGCAATAACTCCAATGGAGTAATTTAGAATTTAAGCTGACATCTGATGAAGTCGGACGATCGAAATCGTACAGTAGGTGGGCCAACCCACGAAATGTCGACCGAAATTCAGAAACGCGTTTTGGTTTTGAAAAGAAAAATCAATTAGGGTCGCAACACTAGTCACCATCCGGCATAATTCTATAATAAATCAGCTGATTCACGATGCAGGCTTCTGAAAGCACCTCCTTTGCTGAATTGTATGACCCTTATTTAGTTTGCTCTTAATAACCTAGATAAATGTATGGGTTTCTGCATGCTGAAAATATACAGCTTGTTGTTGGCAAAACCTGAATGCACGAATAACGGCAGGTCATGCTCAGAATTATTCGCGAACTAAAATATGTTTTGAAAACCGGATTATTTTTTTACCACCGAGGATAAAATTAAAAGAAGACCTAAGTTTCTATAAAGTAAAAATGAAGACTTCATGCATGTTTTCCACGAAATGTAATTAAATATTTAAAGGTATCAAATCTTAATGGGAAAAATACATGCCAATTAAGCATGCCAATCAGAGCATAATCTTTGATATACTCGGAAGGAAGATCATTCAAATGTCGGCATCCAGATGTAGCTGATTTAAAATAGTCTTATGTTAAATGGTTTCTAATTCTACAACACTATTTAATTAGTCATTTTGAAAAAAAACGCAGTTCAGAATTTCAGTTGCCATTTCATGAGTTAGCTCACTTTCTGTACACTGATGTCAAAATGATATGTCATTGCCATTCCGCCAATCTGCCTTTGTGTGCATGTTTTTGCACCAAATAGTCCGTGACAAATTTCAAAAGAATTTCACTAAAATTTTGAAGCACGCATGTTACTAGAGACAATTGCCTAAATAGGTTTCTTATAAGACGCAGAATTCTAGATATCTGATTTACATGGAGCTTCAAATTTTCATTGACTTCTTTCTGACGTATTAACAACACATTTAAGAGGCATTTTTTCTTCATTGAATGTTTGTGCGCAACTCAAATGAAGTTAATGTTTTTTCAACCGGATGCAAAAAATATTCACTCTTATACTTATCCGTTGTCAAATCACATTTTCAAATGTTATCCTTAAAGCCCTTTCCTAAGAATTCCCGATTAAAAAGAGTTATGTTCCTTTCATCGAATGCTTCACGCCACAACTCATATCGTCAACTCCCGACAGAGGTATAAGGTTGTTTGCTCGCTTCGGGTGACAATAATGTGTGCTAAGTTACGACGCCGCTCCAAAGTAGCAAGAACTCAGTCCTGCTGACCTGACGGATAGGTAAATCTAGAGCTATGTCAAATCAAACATTGCGCATACTTGCATCTCCAAAAACAAGCCAGTCACCAAAAAGATCATAGGCTCTTTGTGTGCACCCCAAAAACGTCATATACCCCTCCCATACGCCGTTTGTGCTCCATGCCATTATGGTATTGCTTAAATCCAACGCTGCCTGAGGCATAAAATTAGTCTTTTTTAAACAGCCAAATTACTTACCGCTCTAGATGCTTTCTGATGCTAAACGTTATAGTTATAACCTAAGGAACAAATGACCGTTAACAGCTGGTCTGCGCTGCATAATCGAAAGAAAAGTTAACAGGCTACAAACGAAGATAGTGTTACGAACAAATTACAACTAAACAGACGTTGCGATTTGAGAGTAATTTAACTTTGCGAGAAAGTTTACTCAAGTATCGCAGTAGTGGACAATAGGTAAAATGACCGTCTACAACCCCAACGGACGTCCTGATCATGGAAATAATTCACGACGCATAAAAACTACAGAGAAAACTTAATTTTGGTCGTTCCTTAAAGTGTTTAATCGCTTTTGCTTCAGGCGTCTTTTAGCTAAAACCGACTGTCAATTTATGCATTAAGAATTATATTTTTGTAATACGCCTCAGTTGTTCAACTCGCTAAAGGAAGAGACGCAGTACATTTAAATAGCACGATTGTAAATGACAATTAAAACTTGAAATCAAAACTGCGTTCATTCTTCTTCACTACCAAATCGTCCGTTGTGCTGCTTTTGGTACCTCATCAGTCATCCAGTCATTTCTGACAGTCTCGTAGTTGAAAATCCAAAGAAACTTTTTTGATATATGCATTTATGTTCAAGAGTTTTAATAATAAAAAGGCGGTGGACGTATTAGGGGAGGTTGCATTCTTTGCCAATACACTGCAAAGTTCGAGGGAGAATAGTCGAATAAAGTTCGGCAGGTGGTTTCCTTTCTCCAGGTAGGTAAAATCTAAAGTTGCCTTTAACACTAGATCTAAAAGACAAACCGATAAATGTCCAAAGGTATTGCAGTGGTTATCAAAGTCATTCCCACTTGCCTGCTAACTCAAAAGACACATTAATATTAAGAAAGGCTGTGTGGCATATAATAAAGCAGGTAAGCAACATGCGCAAATTATCTCCGGCGAGTTTGGAATATTTTATTCATGTATTTCTCGCATTCTGCATTGCATCAACCATGAATGTTAGAAGATAAAATAGGTATCTAACCTGCATGCAGTTTGCAGTAGGTACGTCTCGGAAAAATTTGCAGTCGAAAAGTAAAGATGTTTGATTGATTCTCATTTCGAAGTCTATACGCGTTTTTCCAATCAGTAACATACCCTAACAACTGTGGTGGAACGCTTGCTGGACGAGGTAATTTGCGACATCGTGGAAAATGATTCCAACGGCATCTCCAGGAAATTTTAGTAGGTCTAGAGATAAATCGGTTGGTGAAATTACTACAGTTCTAATTATTCAATGCGTATTTCTATGGAAACAGTCGATACATAAATAAAAACTAATGTATCCAGCAAACAACAAATCGCGCAATAATTATTATACAATTTTGAGTGCTAATAGAAGAGAACAGGCGAGTTCCAGGTAGCAGTACAAAAGATGAAGATGCGATCACTGGAACAAGAAACTTTTTTGCCTGACGTTTCGGATTCTCACTCGAATTCATCATCAGAGACATTCGCAGATAAACGTGATGGTGGCACCAGGAGTGCAGCATATATAGCACGTGGCTGCTGTGGGACCGTATGCGCACTGTAATGAACAGCTCTCGCAATCACCGCTGGGGTCGTTATTGATGCGGTGGTGGCTTGTCGGTCTGATTCCGAGTCGTTAATTGTCGCTATTTCGTCATCCGTACTGGGTGCAGGTGGGACGATTGTTCGGCAAACTGGCTCACTGTCACCGTGATGATTGCTCGCCCGCGCCCTCCCTACGTGACTGATTCTTCTGTCCAGGGAAAATCGCAGTACGGTAAAGGGTACCGGGAGATCATTGTGCTTGTTGATGGATTGCGGGCATGAGAACCATGACTCGAGCAGCTCGCGGCTCACGCAGTTGTCACCACTTGCGAGGATTTCGGTCTCTTGAAATTTGAAAATATGGCCGGGTCCCGTCGAGTGTGTCGTCAACTGAGAGTTAGCGTCTCCCCGCCTTACTGCTGCTGCGTGCTCGGCAAGTCGCGTACGGAGTAATCTCCCAGTTTCTCCGACATAATTGCTTTGTCCGCAACTACACCAGATCCGGTACACGACTCCGTACGTGTCCTGCCGTGGCAGCGGGTCTTTTTGCCACATAATTTGGTTTCTAATGGTTGCTTCCGGCCTGTGTGCAACCCCAACTCCAAGTGGAGTGAGAAGACGACTGACGGCTTCCGAGACGTTATTCACGTACGAAGGAGCCCGTCAAAATTTGGGAACAGTTGGATTTGGTCTCTGGTGTCCTTTTTGTAAGCACTGGTTAACAAAGTTGCGCGGGTAGCCATTGGCTCTCATTACCCGTCGAAGATATTGTAATTCAGCAACCTTGTCTTCCATTTCACTGCAGTGCGTCTCAACGCGTTTGTGACTGATCGGGTGGTTTCTATTGAAGTTCAGTATTTGCGTCGTATTTGTCGCTTTCCTGAACACTTTGGTTTTTAGGCCACCACAATGTTTGCGGCAGACGAGGTCATCCAGGAAGGCCAGCTGATTGTTTTCCTCCTCCTCCATCGTAAATTGAATGTCCGGGAAGACGGCGTTGAGTGGTTCTTTGAACGTCAGCACCTCATATCGTTCGATGACGACAAAGGTGTCATCCACATATCGAGCACAAAATTTCGGTCTGTGGTGTCGGAAAACCAGCGACGCCAGCCGTTGTAGGACCGCCTCGGCTATGAGTCCCGAAATCGGCGAACCCATTGGCGTTCCCTTCACCTGCTCGTAGATTGTTCCGTTGAATGTAAAGTACGTCTTGAGACAGATCTTCAGGAGCTGGATGATTTGGGCGTGTCCGAGGCGATTCTCCGTTTCGTCGTACTTCTCTCGTAGGAGTAGTTCGATTGTCTCGACTGCCAGGTCCTGCGGGATAGAAGTAAAAAGGGACGTGACATCAAAGGAAACCATGATATCGCTTGGCAGGAGACTTACTCCTTTAAGTTTCTCCAAGAATTGCGTTGACAAGCTGACTGTAGTGTTCGAGTCGGAGGTCAGAAACTTGAGACGTTGGAACAGCCACTTAGGTTGGAGTGCCCTTTAATGATACGATATGCCGGAGAGGAGCGCCCTCTTTGTACACTTTTGGGAGACCGTAGAATAGGGCTAGGGCCGTTTCTTGTGCTCTCACCATGCGTCGGTCGATTGGCGATATTGCACCTGAATAGTCCATTGCCAACAGCGTCACATTTATCTCGCGTGTCGACGTTTTTATGGGGTTGATTCGCATGGGGACATAGGACTGACGATCCTCCAACAAGCTTTTCGCTTTTTGATTGTAGTCTGTCCTGTCCAATACGACTGTTGAACGCCCCTTGTCCGCAGGCACGATAACTAGGTCGTTGTCGGCCCTGAGTTTTTTTAAGTGCATCACGCTCGACCTTGGACAGCACGTTGCGCTGCCTGTGAGCAATGAGGAGGGAGGACACTTGGTGTCGAATGAGGTTCTTCGTTTCGTCAGTCGCTCCCGTCTGGCTGAGGATTGATTCCACTGCTGCAATTATGTTGGCAGGTTTGGCATCGGCTGTGTTGAATGAGGCCTCATGCCGCAAAACCTGCATTTGTTCCTCCGTCAGCTCCTTTGACGACAAGTTGTGCACCAGTTTGTCGTTCTTGGATGACATTGGAGCAGGCAGCTTACGAAATTTGCTCTCTAGGGCTGCTGCGCGCGTTGCTTTATGTTCGCGGGTTCGTTCGGCCAGCCTCTGCTGAAGCAGTTTTATGCCGTCCTCTCCGATGAACTCGCAGCACCTTGCTTTCTCGTGGTCAATCCTCTGACGGTATTTGCGAATCCGTGAGTGACAGTCTTGAAGGAGCACTTGGATCATTCGTCGGCCGTGCTGAAGTACTGCGCGTCTCGCCAGCTCTGTGTTGACCGGAGGTTTGTATGAAACGCACTTCGGAAGCAAATTGTTGTCGAGACACCTGTGCAGAAATCGAATCTGCGCATATGTTCTAATAATCACCATCTGTGTATATTAAACAGCATGAGTACATGAGCAGAAACTGGTCGCATATTGGTGACGAATGTGTTGGAATTTGCGGGCTTGCTCTGTAAACGCAATGGAGTGCTTGCGGGGATACTTAGGTAAACCGTGTGGGAGACCAACACTCCGGCCCAAGAAACAACGATAGGAATAAGAAGAAGTTCCAGCATATTAGCTGACAATCCAGTTCATGTTACAGTATTATACGCCATTCTTGGTTTTGCTTGGCCTTTTCTTCGCTACACCTGATATCTTCCAGTGCTTGCCACAATTTTAGATAGGGCTCGACTAAATTTCCCCTTTGGAAGTGTGACACTTCTCTTTAATTGCAAATGAACACGATATTTTTGTCGTTTAGGTCGCCTGCACTCGATCAATCGTAGTTTGTACGTGAAGAACGTGTGTGCATTCATGTTCACTTTCGATAAAGTGGAATTTGAGTGAAATTTTAATATGATCCGTTTGGGACAGATTTAGGGCAGCGCTTTTCAAGGCGTGCGGAAAATAATCAATGACTTGCCAATCCTTTTGCAGGGAAGAACTATTTGTACCTTCTTGCGGACAAAAATTTCTAAAGGCTTAATAGTGCGGTTAGCTGTCGATGAATAAATGTTTCCGTTTTGACATAAAATTAATGGTGTCGTCTGTAAACATGAATCCCGTCAAGCACTTGTGTTGCAAACACTCGATAGCGTCAAACACTACACACGACAGGGCAATACTATGTGAAACAAGGTGCACTTTTTCCAACAACGCGCACCTCTATTTAAGATTGGTGGACGAACTCTAGCCTTGTAACACATACATATGTAGCGACACTTTTGTTCTTTGTCAAACATTTGCAGGGTCGAACTGTGATAATAACGTGAAACACCGAGTTCCTATTTATTTTAACTGAAAATTATAGACTTTTACATTAATGGTCATAGATTAATGCGGCTGATGTTGATAATTGATTTCCACTCAATAGACAACATGCTATATTAAATACGTTGGGTTCTTTAAAATTAAATGTTTCTCTCAGTGACAGATTTCAGAGCATTGAATCACGATGTTCTAGTACTACGTCATTTACATCGCGCATAAAACGCCGGCTAGAAACATCATAGCCACAGCAACTTCCGCGTATATGATGGGCTAGATACCGACTGCAATTCAGTGGATGTCACTTAGTATAATGAGAGGAGACCTCTGTGACTCACTCTGGCACACAAACGGATAATGTGCACCGCGAATCGTGGAAACCGTGCGACAAGCGTAGCCGATTAACACAATGGCCTAATGAGGGGTAGACTTCAAAACACCTCGCATCGAGGATCTCGAAAAAGTCATGGTGAAAGTTTAATTGTCTGGCGTCAGTGTCATCTGTCAGACCTTGTTGTATTTAGGTGAAAACATCACTGTGACGTAGATGTGTCATAAAGTTTAGCATTCATACATAAATTGCGACTTCTGCCTTTCTAGGAGACCGCTTAACAACATGTCCCATAAGAGTTGGTAGGGTTGCAAACGCTTACGAGCGGGAATGTCCCTCCTCGTGTAGCTTATTTGTCAGCACTTTCCCGACGAGCCATCACTTTTTCTATAACACAATAGGTGAGCTAACACATTAAATGCCAACCGAAATTCGCTTTTGAAATGATTGATTGAGTAGGTTTGCAAAACTAGTCAGCCCACAGCAACAAACCGGCTCAAAAACAACAATCGGAATTATAATAGTTTCCAGCATAACATCTGATATTCAAATTTATGTTACAATATTAAACGTCATGCTTGGTGTTCCTTGGCCTTTGCTACATCTGATATATTCCAGTGCTCGTCACAATTTTAGATACGGTTCGACTAAATATTCCTTGTAAACGTGTGATACTTCTCGTAAATTGCGGATAGGCACGATAATTTGTGTGTCGTTTAGGTCGCCCGCACTGGATCAATCGTACTTCGTAAGTGTAGAGTCTGCGCCTAATATACTTCAGTTATCTCAGGACGCCGGCCATCGAATGAACTTCCTTCCGGCTGCGTGCAAATCTTCATTCTGTAAAAATAACTTATTGCATATCATGCCCCTGAATCTCCCAATTAATTTTATGGAAAACAGGCACCACGAAAATGTCGATTCTCTAGATTATTTGGTGGAGAATTACGTCTTCATCTAATTTTATATTCAGAGGAGGGACATAATTCGGTTTAATAAAAGTATATAATTGCGAGATTTTTTTACACAATGAAATTGTTTCTCATCAATCGTCATATCTTTGCATTTGCCAAAGTGGCTTGTAAAGTTAACAATATGCATACAATCCACGGATCGGTTCTTTGAACCCTATACGTCAACTACCAAAACCGCTGGGATAACAATATATAATGGTTCCACATCAATTTCTAGCGAAGTAAATACTTGACGCCGAACGAAACAAAAGCCTTTTTTTAACAAAAGGTAAGGTAGCTCTGAAAATTTCCCGGACGAAATTCACATGGTTTACTTAATAATCTCACGGCAGCGGTACAGTTAGATGAATTGACTCATGTTCTCAGAAAAATGTCCGAGTGCGCGCAAATTAGCCCATATTGGACGTCGGTAGAAGTAGTAGTAGTAGTAGTAGTAGTAATAGTAGTAGTAGTAGTAGTGGTAGTAGTAGTAGTAGTGTAAGATCAACGCATGCTCATACCTACTACGAAACGAACAAAGTGGCGCTGCAGATTCATTTGTACTTAATGGTAATCTGCTACTGTGCTGAAATTGTTGGAAAATACACCTGAACATTCATAGTAATTAGCGAACCGCCAGGAAGTGCATTTACCTGCTGACAATAGATAAATACATTACTTTATAAGCTGGCAAAATGACATGCATAACAACGAACCGAAAAGCGTCAGTTTTAGCGAAAAGCCGGCTATCCCTGAATGAGTCTCCGACTGCATGCACACGGTTGACTTAATGACCGCAATACAGTGATACAATTGTACGCCACCTACCACATTGAAAATGTCAAAGCGCAAATCCAGCACCCATTGATGTTTACCGATTATTCTGCCAAAATTGCTGGTAGGGAAGCCTAAGTATTCACGGCAACTACCGAAACCGGTTGGATTAGCATTTTTATGAAAACAATATACAATGGCCACAAATTAATTTCTAACGAAGTAACTACTTAACACCGGGCGAAATAAAAGCTAATCATTAACACAGGGCAAGTTGGCTCTGATAATGCGCCGGACAAAATGCACGTGGTTCAATTAATTGCCGCACGACAGCGGTGCAGTTAGATGAACTGACTCCGTATGCTAGAGCGATATGTGCTGTTTTTGTTGCCTCCATTGGCCGCTAGGCCAGACAAGGCCAAATTCCCTAGAAGAAAGCCTACGGAAATTGCAGACAGCTGAGATGATTTTATGCAGTTTTAGACTTCATCTGCAATTCAATTAGATCTGTCGTCTCCAGCTGTGCTTTCATTTTATAAAATGGACGTGGCACGATTTTCCTGAGTCAGACTGGTACGTATGTTACATATTCTCACAAAGTAGCGTGTGGGCTCGTAGATGAATCAAAACAATTGGGGACATGTTTAGGGTCTGTGTCAAAAGTGCAGCCAGCCAAATGGCTGGGAATAACTTCCTTACTAAGTTAGAGGTTATCCATATTATTTGATATGCTACCGAAACTAATAAAGGGAATTCTGCATGAGCAAGAAGACAGAAGAGTACTGCAGCAGAAGATAAGTGAACAAGACAGCGAATGGAGAGTGCGTCTTGCTCCCCGAGGCGTAATCTGATACGCTGATAATTATCATTCAGCAATGTTCACATTAATTCTAAGTTGCTTCTACCATGAATGTATTCTGTACCCTACTCACTTCAAGAGAAGTTAAGGCACAATAAGTCAGCTCACATAATGCATTTTCCAGCATGATTAGACAAGGCTCAGATGAAGGACATTAACAGCCCCACCCTTGCGCATATGGCAGACACACACCAGTAGATAGATTCCAGCGAGTCCTCCTGAATCATTTACAAGCTTCCGTCAATCTGCCCAAAATCGTTTGAGCACCTTCTATTTGTTACGGCAGAGGCAGCTGAAATGAGGTTGCCCAAACCGGTTCTGTGGGCTCGGAAGATTTTTATGCGGATCGGCAGTTGCTAGTGTCCAGTGTCCCTGAGCCAGCCAACCGTATATACTTCTACTTTACGGTGCCCACCACCCAAGTGTTATTTTTATGTAGCCAGCATCTCCCACACAACCGGAGCTACAGAAAAACTTTCTACTCGTCGGCATATTTTACTTCATTATTTCAATAGTAATGTAAATGTACACGCCTGAAGAGAATTTACCGTAGGCAGACGTATGTTCGACGAGTTATATTTTGAAGGTTTTCATGACTCCCTAACTGAAAACGCGAAATGCGCTGAACGGTATGCAGAGCTGGACGGTCCATAAGAAATAAGCACTGGATGTCACCGACTCACACCTTAGTTGTCACCGTCAGATATCAACGCTGGCAGGCCAGGATCACTGGTAGAGAAGATTGTAAACAACCTGGAGCCCTCAGCATCCACGTCATGCTGAAGCAAGTGTAACCAAGTTTGAACGGCCATCTCACGAGGATGGACGATGAGTACTTATTAGAATAACTCTTCTATGGAGATGTCACCACGGGTGCTATTCAAAAATGCGGTCAAACCCGCTGCTACAAGCAAAACCTTCAAGAAATCCTTAAAACGACTGAAAATTAGCCAAAAGATCTGTGGAGACCTCGCACCGAATCGAACTGCCTCAGAAAGACCGTTAGTGAACTGTAAGAGCAATCTTCGAAACAAAGCTAATCTCTGACGCCAGAGTTAATACAGAAGCTCGCAAATTTCAGGCACCTCTGACTCGCATCATCGTCGCTCACTCTTCGCACGTGCGTGCGCTGTAAACGAACATTCTGCACAGATCGGTCACGTCGGACATCTCCGAACCCAATGCACCGCGGCTCCATAAACCAAATTGCTGCCACCTCAATCGCCCCTCCCACAGTGTCCACGACGACGACCACATAGGTTGCCTCCACAGGTGACTAGGTCAGTCTATCCCGAGTTCAGCAGGGTCAAGTCTAGGAAAAGTGTAGATTTGAAAAAACGAAGTGGAATGAGTGTTTACAGAGCCTTTTTTTATTTTCCAATATAAACAGCCAATATGGACTTTATTCTGAACATTTAGAAGAATTCAAAATATTCTTCAGGCTCGATGAGTAGAAAGTGTGAATATTCTTAGTTGAAAACGTTTAATTATTCCGTTTTCTATGCGAATAGACATCCGCAGTGTTACAGATGACCTGGCGTTTTGTTCCAGAAGGTTGGAGTTGGGATCCGGAAACAAGTATTCTCACCCCCTGGAGGTTAGCACAAGTCCATCTGCAATACGGACGCGCATATTCCCGTGTTAGGCTGATAATTCTTGTCAATTATAAACGGAGCCTACATCTTTATTGGTGCTTAATATTGCAAGTTACAACCTACTCAACCACACAGGCATATTTTTGTCCTCGTGGGGGATAGTGCAGGTGCATATAAACTTTGTTAAAATGGTAGACATAGGCAGAATCAAAGCTGTAGTATGCCCACACCAACTATTAACCGAAAATTGAACCATTGGTAAACCAGCTCTCGACTTTTTCGTTAAAACTGACGACAGAAAAGCATATGATTTCACATAAGCTGTCGGAACCAGGCATACAGGTCATGATTCGATTTCTATTGGGCATGAATTGACACTGCCAATATACGGTGAGCGACTGATCTCATGAAATGTTGGCTGACATCCTGAAATGCGTTTTAATTTAGAAAGGCGCGGTTGTAATACTAATTACCTTACAGCATTATCCTATAATACTTCAGACTCGACAGGATGTCAGCTTTGAACACACTGCTTTTCAATCTCCTGTAGAACCCGTACTCGGTAAAAAATGACTATGTATGTAACATGCATTTCCCATTGATTTGCAATGGTCTTGCAAATTTAAGTATATTTTATAGAAGCCAAGAACAAAACTAGGCCTCCAATTATTCATTCGATAAAGAATCTCGTTATCTTCGTCTTTTATACTCGAACAAGGAAGATAAATCGGTTTTAAGAAGTTTCTAACTATGAGGTTTCTTAAGGCCGTGCAATGTCCGTTCATATAGAACCATATCTGTCCGTTTATCACTGCTCCTCAATTCATGTACAACACACTCCTTATCCATTATAGAAAAGTACGATATAAAGTTTTACAACCAAAATTAAACAATCTTTTCGAAATGAAAACGCATTTCGGATTTTTGGTTGACGTTTCAACTGTACTTTGTGTACCATCTCATCTTAATCAACGCTCACGCCTCTCACATTCAGAGCAGGTGACTGAACCTGACGCCATGCTTAATCGCTGTTCACGCAAGAGGCCTTAATTCACACAATTAAATTCTGCATGTTGGTTTTGAGATGCAAAATTTCCGAGCAATATGACTTGCTGATACTGCTACTGGGTTAAGCATCCTCATTAGAGCTCTCCTTATAGCTAATTGCACTGCCCAAACAATCTCAGAGCAGAAATATTAGAGATCAGTGCGTCTTTTAATCAAGGAATGCTGGAAAATACAAGTTCAAGTATTTCTTGACTCAAAAGACTGTCATCCTTCCCGAGAACTTTAGCCTCATCGAATTTCTGTTTGTTCATTTTATCCTACTTTCCCCGTGCATTTTACAATAAAGTGCAAGCACAATCACAACGGCAGATGACGACACCGCGCAAAGCCGATTGGTTAGTTTATCTCTCCGCCATCGTTAGTGCTATGTCTAGATCTCCACGACTAGTCCGGCCACACATAAGAATGACATTGGGTGATGATATGCTCCTGTGCGGAGGGTCCTCTTTTGTGAAGCCTGGTAAAGCCAGAACTCTTTCCCAAGTTCCTCTCGGGCGTCGGTGGATCAGCAATGCTGTACTTGAGATTTGCGTAGCTAACAGTGCTACCATAATTGCGGGTGTCAGCGCATTGAGGAGAGCTTCTTGAATAAAACGTAGAATAGACGATACTGCAGTAGGCTTTTGGCCATAGAATGAAATGGTGAGATAAAAACTAACTTGTGGACAATCAGCCTCTGCTGGAACACTTTTGTGCCTTTTTGCTCCCGTAGAATTACCACCAACAGTTGCGGCAGAATAACTGAGTAATATGAATAAGGTCCAGATTAATCTGTGTTGTTATTCCCATACAGAATTGTGTCTGACTCTACTTTCTACACTTGCCATACTAGTCTCCCAATGGTTAATGCAATCTGTTCTAACATGATCTATCCCAGCCAAGACTACATTGCGAAATTATTTTTCTCGGATCATTACGTCAGTACTTAGCTGTTTCGGAATGATATTTGCTTAGTCAACCTCGTGTTTATATACGAGGCTTTTAATTTTCAGACAGCTTTCCATCATCGTAAAATATTTCGCAATATGAAACCCCTAAAATTTTCATTGTTAAGAGAAAACGGCATGTGATAGACAAACTTTATTTGTAAATTAAATTGTCAGGCTTTCAGGGGTAAAAGCAGAAGGAAGGCCGATGTTTCAAATGATCACTCTTCAATAGTATGTGCACAGTATTTGCTGCTGAATGTACCCATGAATTTCAATTAATGTCATAATTAATTTAAATATATAATTTAATATTCTCAAAAATATCCGGAAACACGTTGTCCATTTAAAGAACGTTGGTATCTTGCATATATTCAAATTGAACAGATACTGGAATATATTTTAAATGGAATATAAAACTCTCCAAATTTGTCGTATTTTCTCATGCCTCAGGGTCCAGTTCCTGAATTTCCTATTTAAATGGACAAAAGTTGACAGGCTTTTAGGCAGTGTGGAAATGGTTAAACATTCTTATAAATTATTGTATATCTTTATCCTTGCAGATTTATTTAATAATGCGTCTCAATAATTAGGTAAAACGTGTCACGACAACGCATTTTTAGAAGTCAAAATGTAGACAAAATTAGGCCTTTACTGACATTGGTTTTGCAGTGATTATATACTTCAATTATCTCATTCTGTGGATGACAAAATGATGTGGCCTATAGAAGCAATGGGAAAATGCAACGCAAAATTTTCCGGCAGATATTTCGACATCGCAAAAATAATTTTAACATTTATCCAACTTTTACTAATGATTCATATCCAATATTTTGTCAAAGGCCCTTCACTAAGTCGATCGTGTAACCGAGTAGGTGGGTCGGAAAATACATTTTCCATTCAATATTACAGATATACTTCTGAATTAAATAAGCCTTAGGTTTGCCTATATTAAATCGGTGAATACGTTTTCCATTCCCGTTAACAGCAACTATAATGTCTCCAACATAAGACACTGCACTTGACATAACTTGCGTTTATTATGTCAAAATTCGCACTAACATAGTTCCTAAGGTGGCATTAAAAACAACAGAAGACTAGTTTATAATATTAAATCACACCTGATAAAAAGTAACTTGCAGCTTAGGAAACGTAACGTTGCAAATGATGGCGAAGTCGGATGTGGAACTCGCCCTGCCCGATAGGCATCCGAGCACACGTCCACTTTCCACAAAATGAAGCCTGAATTGCGTACTAGAGGCAATTTCTTTGAGCAGAATCAAATCGATACTCTTCAGCATGCTAAGCAAATAAGCATAAGGGCTTGAAAATACATCGTCAGCGTTGAGTTGGTTGCATTTATTGTGTACCTCCAATTTACCATTGCGCACTGCTGCAATTATTTGTAAGTAAAAAAACAGTTCAGTGTATTTTTTAAATGTTATGTTGTATCTTATGACAACACATTTCCAATACTCCAATATTTGCATCTGCAACATTTGTCCAATGTGTTTGATGTCGATTTTCATCTCTTAACAAAAAAATGTCCAAATACTACACTAAAAAGTGAATCTTATTTTATAAAGTAGGTGCAATAAGTGATTAAATGTCGACCAAAATTACAAAATGTGTTTTTCTTTTGAAACGATTATTTATGTACATTTGTAAATGTAATCAGACTACAACATAAGTTTATACTTATTCATTTACCCCAAAATGCCAGCTTTCGAAAGAACTCCCTTCCAGATGCATGCAGATTTACACTTTGTAAAAAAGGACCTCTTAAGTAGCATGCATCTTTCTCGTTGATTTTCGATATCCCTAAAAACCAATCAAATTTTTAACGAAAAACATGTGCAAAAATTCTCATTCTTTTGCTAACCCGGTAGAAAACTACGACTTTGCCCATTTTATAGTCGGACGAATGTTATAATTCGGCTTATAAAAAGTTTCTAACCGTGGGATTTTTTACAACCGTCAAATGGCCGTTCATAATCGTCACGATTCTGCATTTACCAATGCGGCCTGTAAAGTTAACAATATGACTCAAATACAATGCTAAATTTTATGAACACTATATGGTCTTTTTTAATGCTGTTAAGATATGTGTGGCCTTCCGTACGCGACAAATGTACGGCTTGTAGCTCGGAAACCCTGGATACAAGTGTAATGGCAGAGCGCGTTAAAAGTTATTCGGGAATTGGAAAAGCTATTGCAAAGCAAATTATCTCAGCTCCTTGAGTACAAAGTTGGAAGAAGACGTAATATTCTACCGAATGAGCGAAATAATGAGTGTTTAATACATGTTTTTCCTAAAATATTATTTGACTTTTCGCGACATCGTACATCTGTGAAACAAAGTCGAGCTAATAAGTCGTCATTTTTACATTGTTTTCTTCTCGCATGCAGCCTCAATAGGACTTCACTTAAAAAATATGCCTAAACATAAGTCGCACCATGGCAATCAGCTGATGCGGGACATTTCGAATTAATAATTTTAATGTCCTCGTGAAGATGCTACTTAGCCTTATCATCTTAACAACTCTGCAAAACCTACTGTTGGCAGGTTAACCAAAGTAAAGTGCCTAAGAGCTGGTTTATCGCCTTGACAGTCGCGCATAATTTTTAACTTGTTGGCGTTTTTCGCTCACATCAGAGTATGCTTCTTCCCGATTAAAAGAACCAGAAATCTAAACAGGGTTTCAGTACGCAGTTTTGATATTTCTTGAATATTTGAGCGCCCAGACTAGTTGCCGGCTGTCTGCAATCGTAAGTAGAGATTTTAGATGAATTAGCGATCTCTGCAACTTACAAGACCAAATAAATAACTTGTTTTTTGAAGAAGTCACCTTTCTACTCCACTGTGAAGATGATAAGTCACAAAATATTTGACTTCATGACTTTACATAAACAGAAAAATAAGGATCGTAAATATCGCAGTAGAACGAGGATATAATGAATGTGATTAATATTAGATTGCCTAGCAGGTCGGGTTACTCTCTTCATGCTTCTGGAAATAATCAGCATAAGCAAGAGGCGTCATATACACGCCCGAATGCATGCTCAAAATAAAATTCACAGAATACATGTGGAAAAGTTAAATGATTCCATCATGTAAATTTCCCAAAACGCGCAGAATTACCTCTGAATTTGAGCCGGTTAATCAAATTGCCAGTAACCGTGGCATAGGAGCATCTTTCGCATTTGCGGTCGTCGCATACATGTACTCTGACTTCTGATATCCAAAATTTTATCTCGTTGACCCAACCACCCAAAAATTATTCACGCCTTGCGAACAGCAGTCTTACGACTTCCCTTTATGTAATAAATTCAGGCGTTACTTATGGACAATCTTCTACCTAAAGTTCAGCAGCCCAATAGTTGATTTAGAGAATCGCCGATTCACCGACTGCATCATTACCCCTTTGTGGCCGTTATCAGTCTGAAATGAACTCGTGCCACAACTCTCACAGCGTTAAGCCTACCTCTGACTTTCCTTCCCGTTCACCCCGCAGGCAGTTCCCCGTCTGACCAACCCCTCATTTTGAGAAGTGGACATCAAATAAACAGTCACCAACCGCATCTCCTCCTCTTAACCTCTCGAATCTTGCCGACCAATTCGTCTTGCTCCGGGCCATTTAAGAATTTCTGAGGCAGACGTCGAGCATGCGTTTGAGCTCGGCATCATCTGACAGTCCAATGGATATTGCGCATCGCTCCTCCATCTCGTTCCAGTAAAGATTGGCTTTGGGCGACTTTGTGGCGTTTACTAGTCGCTGACCTTAGGGATTACTCCTAATCAGTATCCTTTCCTGCCCACCTAGTCTGCTATTTATGGCTGCATGCTAAAGGCATATTCTCCAAGATATGCCCGAGTAGTAGCTCATGTCGAACTGTTAATCGCACAAGTCATTGCACACGTGTTGCTGCAATACCTGCATCTCTAAGCGATTTCTGAACGTTTCCTAAGACTGAGAAGACAGAAACTATTGTAGCTATGCCGTGGTTTTGCCACAACGTAAATGGACTTAATGTGTCACTTCAAATATGTTATTGAACGGATATTGTCTTATGGGATATCTGCAGGATTTTGTTGATAGTGTGATCTAAAATGACCCCCGCACGCAAAAACCAAGTCCAACTAACATATGAACCGAAAGATTTGTATTTGGGTCTCGAACACCTACATGTAGATGCGATCTCCGACTTCTGCTGACTTAGCAGTGCAATGCCTGAATCTCTTGAATGAACACAAAATCCAATTAAACTTAAATTCCTAGTCGCAATTTGCGTAGTCATTTTGCAGCCAAAAACGGCTGAGACGCACCTTTTGTCCAGGATTCCCAAGGTATACCTGACGACAAATCTCCGTAAATTAGTCAAGCATTTTTTCATGTTTTCGAGCTACGAAACAAACCCTTCAAAAACGCATTGTTAACGAGATTATTTTATTTAAAACAAACGTACTGATGACTTGTTTTATAGTGGGCTTTATTGTTTGTCCTACGATACGTCAGCTGATAAATGAAATAGATTAATTTGGATGATAACTTTTTGACTAGCGTTTGTGAACACAAACGCGTCAGGCTGTGGGTAGCGCTACAGAGGGCAAATTTACAATTTCGAGTGTCGTGTGATAATTGACGTTTTTAACCCGTAGAAATAGCGGTTTAGTAGAACATTTCGCGAGTTTCCGCGAAATTTCGATAAATTAGCACCAAGCCTGTACATTTGTATGGGAAGAAGGTACAAACCGAAACGTGCGATTGATAAGAGCAATGGATTACGGTTCGCCATTACATATAAAGGCTGTATTTAAATAAAGTTGGTGTGCGGGGAGAGGAGAGGCAGTCAGTTACAGGGAGGATTAGGTTAAGCCCCATGACAGTTGGAGGGGAGGGATGAACGGGAACGCGGAGACATATATGCAGTTAGTCGACTTTTGACCACGATAGACGCGCAGCGTGCAAGATGTTTTATCTGCGCGCACAGGGCCGGCCCCTGTAGCCTGACGGCAGTTGCATTTGCTGTTGCCAATTAGCGCTGAGTCGGTCACTTGGGGTGTTTAGATGTGACCTTGTAAATCACAAGGAACGCTTCATGGGGATCTACGCGGATGGAGCTCTCTATGCTCTTGACTGCATCCTTTCTCATATATATATCGGCAGATGACTTCGTATTCTTATGCATAGGTGCCATCTCGTACGGCCAATGCAGCCTCACAAGGTCTGTGTCTACGAAGGCCAGGGATCGATCAACTGCATGCATACCTTCGCACCCCCCATCGCCTTTCCTCTCGCTTCAGACGTTGCGCAACCCAACCCTCATTGTCGCTTTCTGCCTCCTCTCCCACTAACGCACTCTATTCACTCGCCCAGATTGCACCTGTTTCCCATACAAACATGCAGGCCCGATGATAGCTTACTGAAATCACGTGTAAGCTCGCCAAGTATTGTTCTGGACTGCGATATGGCAACTTTTACATTCTTAAAATTGACAGTATTCATAAGTCGAAAAATGCTTTATCCCGCGTTTCACAGCCGACCGTAAATTGTGATGGTCCGTTAAAACTGTTAACAAAAGTCGAAAGTAAGCAATCCGTTAATATTGAAAATAAATACTGATGTTGTATATTCCAGACCTTAACAAACCTCAATAAATGATTTGTTAACCGCCCAAGGGGTTGCTTATTTTAGCGGAAAGTTTGAATTCCCATCGATGACCGTAGGCAGTGCAGCAGACCTAACTCTAATCTAAGTTTCATCACAATCTACATCATGCAAACAATGCTTTATCGAATAGTAATTCATGCAGGAAAGATCTTTCCTTTTAGATCCGAACTACCTGGCGTTAAGCAGCCGGCATTGCTTCTGGCCGCGTATAAACTTAACTCACTAAACCTGACAGTTACCTGGCCCAGCTGTACTTAATAACCTAAATCCTTCTTTCCTTCTTCAGTCACTTGAGTAATAGTAGAGTAGGAAATAAGGTAACCTCCTGATGTCCGGACTATAAGGACGAAGGAGTTAAGCCGAAAAGGCCTGAAGTTTTAAAAATGAGAATAAAATTTGACTTCTTTTTGTTGCGTATGTTTAGACGGTATGATCAAATAGGACGAATTGATTGATGTCATTTCGAAAAATGCTTCGCTTTGCATAGCGTGCGACAAGTTATGTGCGTTCAGTCAAATAACTAGAAACGTGATATACTGCTTTCCGTCAGATGTCATTAATATCCTCATCCCAGACCAGCATTTTAAGGCCAATTTTCGGACATGTCAACAACTTCAGATTGGTACTCTGTCATTTATTAAAATGAGTAGCAAAGGGGCGAACTTTAGTAGGGAATGCGATTATTTATTTTTGAAGTGCAAATCATGGGCGAAGTTAAAAGTAAACAAGAGTTCCTGCAGGGAAATTGAAACTGGTACATAAAAGAACACATATAATGCAGTCATACGAAAAATTCCACGGATATATTGTAAGAGAGACATACGTCTGTAATTCTTCAGCAAGTGTAAATGCTGGGGACATTTCGATTTATTTGGTCTTGTACTTTTCGCTCAGTCTGCTGCATGCATTCCAGTAGTTTCCCCAAAAGCAACCATTCAGTGGTTGTAAATTTTTTAAATTTTTTAAAGATCTTTTGCTACCAGAGATGTCTAGATTGTTGGAAGTTGATGGTGATTCAAGTGCAGTTTTGGGCTATTTGACGGCAATCATATGTCAACAAGCTTTCGCAGAGAGATCAGCTTATTAATGTTTGTATACAGAAGTCGCATTTTCAATGAGTCTGACATCCGCCCATTAATAAGGTTGGCCCGAGGGGCTTTAGTTGTCTTATTGGATTTAGACAGTATAAATGCTCCTCGTTTCGTAATTCCGGTGCATGATTTTATTTCCTCTCGTCGGAAGCAACGGACATGAATTATTATCGTTTTCTAAGCCCCTGTTAGGACGTTTCTGGATCGTCCTGTCTTGTTGGTAAATGAAGTGTTGAGTGAGCTTATTCCACTGTTAGTTTCCCCTATGTAGGCAACGGCATTTTTGCAAATGATATCGTCTCTCTTCGTGCTCATGGACGTTACGCTAATTTCATCTACCCTCCCAAAAAGGTGAACAAGCCGAAAACATCGAAAAACACGCAGGTTATGAAAAACAAAGAATTCCTTTCGAAAACAGCTGTTAGACGGAAAAGCATGCTGCGGCGAACTGGCAATTTTGTTTTTTTATACCAAAACCTGCTTTATATGATGCAGATGTTTTTGATTACGCAGCAAGAAACCTCACTATAACTAAGCCTACCATCAGTTCAGGTACGCACAAAAGAAGAACAGTTGATGTCAGACCGGCCGCCGAAAGTTCTTGTGAGCAAGTTGTAATAAGCGCGCATTGATATATAGTATTTGTCGTCCTTCAAATAGGTACTTCCACTACAAGTTATGTCATAAACGCCTTTTCGGTCTATAGTGATCAGTATGCAATCTTGTCGGCCTTTAGCACGTACAACACCACCACCCTCTACTCAAACTTATTTTTGTAAAGCAAGAAACAAAGTGTTTCATTGCACAGCCATATCTACCTTCTCAAGTATGCGAAAATCGACATGTCTTTTTTGGACCTTTGCAGGACGTAAAGTGTATGCACAACTTGTTCAACACCAGAACTGTACCTCTTAGTTCCTGAAAGTGACCAGGAAAGACATGCAGCTTTTTGCCCAACAATAGCCCATGGGGTCATCCTGATGGGAATAAAGGTTACTAATTGATCTGTTAATCTGTCAGAACACATAATCGTAGACTTTCCTTATGTGAATATGGTCTTCAATATGATTTTCAACGCGGTGCGTCCTTTCTTTTTACTTTTTTTCATACATTCGTACCTTGACTAATTTTACGCCAAACGCAAGCAGTATTTGCTCGGTAAATGTCTATTGCAGTTTTGTAATAGGACGTAGTACAAGTGTGTAAAAATATGTGGTTCCCTATAAGCGTTATGTTGCACGCTAATATTATCTATGCAGACTGCCTCATGTCAATGTCTGTCGAGTGGAAATTAAATCGAATTTCGCGTTGCTGGATCACCTGTTATAGATTAAGACGGCGTACAGACCACCTATCCGTAAGGAAGTCCAGAGATAAAACTGATGAATTTGTAATTTATCAAAGCTTCTAGTGATAGTGGTGTAGGACGAGCATTTACTGCGCAGTTAATAAGACTTCGCCAATATTGCATTCGCAGTCACATGCTGCTGTGTTAGCTAAAGATCAGGTTCATAGTCTAGCACCTGCATTTCTATTTTCGGTGCTTTTCGAGCGGATGCGAGATCTATAATCCCTTCGATAAAAGCGGTATCAGGGACATGCATGACACTGCCTATGAGCGAAAGAGACGAACTCATTTCTCTAACTGAGTGCTAGACATCAAGAGTAGGCTGCGCCATCCCTTATCGGAGTTATTGAATTTACAAATTCTGTCGCGCTGCAGCTAGAAGTTGACATTACCTGTATTGCTGTTGTTGACATATGTTTGTTACAAAGATGAACTCCGTTATCACCAATATCAGGGAATATACGATGAGGCAGGGAAAAAGGCCATGTGTAAATGCTAATGGACAAGTTTTACCTTCATCAAACGTCTTGCTTTCGGCAACGGGAATGACCTTTATTACATATATATTTGTTTTCTATGGCCTTCGTTAATGCATTGTAGTTATCGTCTTTACCCCTCATTCTGTGTCACTAAGCAAATTGCGGTTCATTCAAATTTACGTCCTTTGACTGCTTTTAGTGTTACTGTGCGGTTGCATACGTATAAAAACACCCTTAAATTTCTTATTTTGTTAGCGGTGGAAAGTTTTGGAGTTATCCGAGTTTATTAAATGATATCTGACCATGGACAACCACTGCGTTGCGGTGACACCTTTGGTCTCACCCACACAGGATCTCCACTAATGTTTAATTCTAATCAAGGCGTAGCTAAACGATAGATATTTTGTTCCCAAGGCAGTTGTGTGGGCATATGTACGACAACGGCCGATTATGCACGCGTCTTGCATGCTCCTCCCAAATACTCACCGAGATATAATAAAAAAAGAGCCACTATGTTTGCCCGTCCGAGGGCGTGCGTAGAATTTGCTTCTCCAGTTGTCATCCAGAAATAAACCGACACAGGTTTAGTGATGTTTCATTAAACAAATGAAGTTTAAGTACAGCGGCACTTCAGATGGAGTAATAACTGGAGCGCAGCAATTGCCTGCGATTCTGAGCCGGACTGGTTGTTCCTGAGCATGCCCGTACTTTGTTAGACTGATTACCTTTAAACTGACGAAAACTTAATAATTATACGCTAGCTAGTTCGTCGACTGTGGCCTTGACTACATTCTCAATGACACGAGACGCGACTTGAATTTTAAAGTCTGGTAATCATATCGCTGTCAATAACAAACCCGACGACACTGATTCCCGGAAGATTCAGCAACCCTTGTATTGGGCGTTTAAACAGTACAGTGTTTAAATAATTGGCAATTCTTGACAAGGTCTCCCTTTAGCCAGCACGTTCTGATAAACAGACAGGAGACTAATTGAGAGCATTTCGTGCAACAACTTTCAGGCGCTGCATATCTGAGATTGCGATGATCAATACCCCTGCAAATCAAACAAACAATAATAGATTGAAGACTGCCGCTTTGTAATTTCTTTAGAAATTATCTGCGAAGTTGCAGTAGAACAGTTAGTTTAAGGTCCATAGGCTCAGACCGATAAATTTATACATGAATGTTTGGGCTGAAGTCCATAAGCCGCAGGGGGTAACCGCGTAATATTCATTTAATGCCAACAAGCAGCTAGAAGCATATTTTACGGTAAGGTGATACACCAACAGCACAAGTACTAGCCAAAAGCCCATACACGCGTACTTCGCCGATGTTCTGCCGCTGCATGGCGCAGCTGCGAGGGGTTCGCCTGCTCAGTGGTCCCACAGCATCCACCTCCTGCTTTCTGGTAGATACTCAATTTAGAAATTGTCGCTTTTTTATTTCCTCAGAAATGATCGTCGGAATTGGAGTAGATCAGTTAATTCAAGGTCTATATGCTCAGACGAACAATTTTACACATGAATTTTTGGGCCAAATTGTATCAGTCACGGCGGGTAAAAGCGCAATATTCAAAAACTGCGGATAGGTAGCTAGTACTAAACTGTAGGGTAAATGGATACCATACCGTGTATAAAAATATCGGTCTGAGCCTATACACCTTGAATAAACTCACCTGCACAAAGTTCATAGATAATTTCTGAGGAAATTTTAAAAACAGCAATTCTGTAAGTTTGAGTATCTACCAGAAAACGCATGAAACCATTAAAACTAAGATATAGCAGTCACAATATTTCCATAAGTTGCGTGTGATTGTATCGACATGTCAACCTGATAAGGTATGGAAGCATTTGAAAAATATTTCCGCAACATTAATCTGACCAAACAAGTCCTAAATTCTTCCGATGTTTTCTGAACGATTGTAGTTAGATCTGAAAGGCTTAGTCAATGTGGCGAGAGGATATCAGCCTACTTCGAATTTCAGAACAGTTATAGTGTAGTTCTACTCGCCAAATTGATCTGACATTAACCAGATTCTGCGCCGTCTGTAGATCACATTGTCGATGCCCTACTCAGCGGCTTGAAATTGTTTACTTGTTTGGGGTGACAAGAGTTCGTGTTAAATGGCGATGGCGGTTCAAGTTAGTACCGAAGCAGTCTGCACCGACCTCTCAGACAAGCCAACCTTGATCCACATCCACTCATGATGTTACTCGCTTTTGCATCTCTAAAAACCCTGCTAAAATCCATTTGAGCGCACTCGTCCCAAATCCCCCGATTCCCTCTGAGTGACTGCAGTAAGAATATTAAGGGCGCAGTCAATCTGTCAAAAATGGCACTAACCTCCACGGTTCAACTGACAGACAACCCAGACTTACGTCGTCTACCCTACATGTTGTCGAAATGTCGGCCAAACTGAATGCTGCCTTAGATAATTAATCGAATTTTGTGTAATTAAACTGATTACCACTGTTAATCGTTTCTGGTGATAACAGGTTAGGTAATTACAGAAGAAAAAAATGAGCATTGGCGTATGGCTTGTGTTATATGGTTAAACTCCAGATCCCCCCAGACTGTAACGGCTACAACATACATATTCCATGAAACATGAGGCACGAATCGAATCTGTTGGTTCGGATTCGATTTATGACCCATATGCGGGAAGAAAGTTACCTAGTCCAAAATGTAAAAATATTTTTATCCTCAGTAGCGTGTTGTGTATCAAGTCAAAACGTATTGATTTATTTGTACCGTGTCATTGCCATAATTCAAATTATTTCTTTAGATAACAAGTCCAAGCAAATGGACTTTAGAAAGCAGGCCTCTGCGACATAAAAAATAAGAGTCCGAGTTACTCTTCTAGCCGATGAAAGCCGCCAGCTTTTGCTTATTGTTGTTAATAATTCATAAACAAACACCCACTCATGCCTGCCGATGGTTAATGAAATGCAGTAAACCCAGTGTCTGGTGTACAGAAAGTTTCTGCATGCAATCTTTTCAGTAAATATGGTATCCTAAATTTACAAGCATTTGAAAGTCATCTTTCAGAGAAGTTCGCATCCATCTGTTGTGTAAAAATTAACGTCGTGCCAAATTTTATGGTTTTCTCCGTATAAATTGCAAAACGTTCTGTTGGCGACTCATTGTATACCGTGTTCTCTATAACAAATTCAGACTTCGCTCGAATTAGCTGGAAGGGACATCAGCGTAATAACATGAGTGCTTGTTAGGTAACCGCCGCTGTTGGCATCGGACAAAACTGATTTCCAAGTGCGACGAACTCTGATTAATAAGCCATTCAGGAGCAAATTATGCTAAGCCAAAGTCTAGAAGGGGTATATAGATAAAAAAATGGCTAAATTTGCTATAACTTCCTTTTTTGCTCAAACTTTACTAGAATTTGCTTGCTAAAGTTGCGCGGAAACATATTCTGCACAAAAAATCGCATTTGCTTAAGAGGCTGGACAAACAAGTAAACGCTTAACTATTCGACTGTCGAAATCTCTCGTACCAGGTTCGGTCGTTCGGCTTCGTATAATAGGTTACGCGTTGTAGTTTAAATAGCGCAGAGGCTTTAAATAATAAAAATAGCGTCTGATTTAAAACCAAACAAACAACAATGCAATCTAGGATTAATTATAAATACGTTAAACGTTTACCTTAGGAACAAAGGCAGCAAATGCGTACTTTCGTTGCGATCATTTTTTGTACGAATGATTACCACCACCCCCATAAATGTGGTACTGTCGGCGTAGCTTATTACTGCTTATAAAAAATTGGCCATCCTGAAATGGGATGATGCGTTCAACATTAGCAAATCATTATTTATGAGACCCAACAGCAAACTACTGGGCTTCAAGAGGACCACCATTTGTTTGTTTTATAAGGCTGCAGACAAATTCAGAATGCAGGTCACGATAATTGGTCCTGGATAGGACATAAGGAAGAGAATAATTTTCGCTGACCAACGTTGGGTTGACAATGTGGAGATAATCTTAGCTTTTGCAGATTTTTGATATAACTATTTCGGGCCAAAATAAAGCGGATAGGAGTTAGGAAATACTAGCGGAAATTTAGGGTAGTCGGACAACACACCGCATCAAGAGAAATGGTCAGCTCTGTACTTCCTTAAAGTTCCATTTTGGTTAGTCGTCCGTCACACCCTTTTTCCATAATCACGTTATTCATGTCAATTTAAAACATCTTTAAAATACCCAATAATATGCGATTTTCCTAAAATTCCATCATTTTTCAACTCCCACACTTGACTTCTGTATGAAGCATTAACTATGAAAAAGTAAAATAGCAGAACATAGGCTTCTTAAGATAACCGTGAGCATTGCTACTCTGTTTCAGACACAAAATAAACTATACTTATCTCGCCAAACTCGGCTGTGATTGACGTATATTTTACTGACACTTTAGTCGTGTCGTGGCTGCGTAAAGAAGCGGTGTTAGACCGAAATGCACACCACAGTTTATGATGAAAATCAAAGTCTCTCGTTTAGATTTCAGGCTTTTCAAATTAGATTTTCTGTAACAGATACATAGAGGTGCTAATTACATATTAATTTATTATCCTACTCATGTTCTTACAAGCCAATACTGAGTGCAGTAAACATAAACGGATGTGCCCTTATGTGCCGGAAAAATTAGGAAAATACATTGACTTTTTCAAAAATTTCGTCACTCCGAAAGAAGCGTGAACAGCACAATTAGTTTCACTTATATAAGTTCATTGATGTTGCAGATAATGTTTAGGACTGCAATTTGCATTGAGGAGGACTTGTGACATTTTTCACTTCCGACTTCTCAAAATTTGTATTCTCCCGATTGTCTTCCTTAACTGTTATAGTTTGTCAGGGGGTTGGGGTCACGAATAAAATCTCCAACATCACAGTCGACCTAGGAGTCTTCTGCATTATAAGGGTATGAGAATACACTTCAGGTATATTTGCATCTGGAAACCGGATTGTGCGGGTGATGTTAGCACAAAATAGCATCCTGTACCTACGGTCACTCCAGATTCGTTGACCTGGTAAATTGGACTTCTGAGGCGGATTTACTGTTTTATTAACACTCGCGGCAATTGGCACGAATACGACTGAAGCATAATTACCGCTCTCTGGGTCTATTAGTGTACGCGTGACTAATGTATTAACCAGCGATGTTTATGCAGTACACTGTCGGTAGTGGTGGAACTAATGATTCCCGCGAATGTTCTCAATATGTTTTGCTCACAACACACACTGGCAATCGTCTTAATTATTTTCGCGCAGGATAGAAGGAATTGTATTCATTGTGTGAATAATACCCCTTCGAATCGTAAAAAGTATATGCATCCTTTACGATATAAGTACCGCTCCAAATCAAAAACCTGACTTTAGACGCTGGACCTCCCCACCGCAAACGGTGAAAATAAAATTTGGCGTGCACCGCAGACCGAAGATTGTGGATATATTTTGCCTATGCAGACGAGGCAGCCATGATACTCAGAGCACTATCGACAGACAACAACAAAACACGTTTTCTTGAACACAGTAGGCCCTTAAATTCAACAGTTTGCTTCACTTGAGCTGACAGTTTTCGATTTTTAGTTGCATTTGCTATTTCGATAATTTTCATTATGCTGTCGTTAGTCGATCTATCAAAACTTTATTTTTGAAATTACACACTTTTTCCGGACTCTAAAAACACTTTCATACAGTTGGCGTATGCTTGCACATATCTAGCTGAATGTGTAATTCATAGCGAAGGACCCAAGCATTCAACCTGTGGGAGCTATGTAATAGATAGTGTGTGTCACATGCCTGGGACAGATATTTCCCAGACACAGAACTCGTGCACATCCTAAATTTAACAAATGACACTGTAAACAATAAAAGCATCTGTGACGACATTCCATCCCTCACTAACTGTAGTCGCTATTTCTCAGCAGTGATGGGGCACGTAAAACATGTGCACCCCTCCGGGGAAAAAGGGGTTGGCTGGGATGCGAACCGCTTGTCAGTGACATAATGATCATATAAGGAGGAATCCAGTTAGCCTAACTGTGCGTTCTGCAGTCGTTCACGCCGAACTCCCGCAGTCCTGTATACGGTGATTTGTATTAGAAGATCACAGCGCCAACCGAATCTTACTCAGTACGCCGTAGTAACATATTATGCGTATTGCCGACCACCTTGACCTTTGGGTACAATGATGCCGCACTTCTTCACCGGTCAAAACATTTAAATTACAGATTTTTCAGTAACTTTTATTCCAAATAATACAATCATCTGAGGACGTTATTTAAAATCCATACAGGAAACGAAATCATTGCTGTTCCGGCGCATTGTGCAGGGTAAACAAAATATATTTTGGGGAGGTAAGTCCTGGTAGGGCGCGAGAAATAGGATAACGGCTTCCTTAATACGAGTGATATTGCGCTCAATTCCAGCATCATTTATTCGGATCTCAGACCTTAGCCAACCTTAAACCTACTTAAACCTTGCGTCTGTGCTGAAGCACCTCTTTAGTATAAGCCCTATCCCTTAGACTACTTTGGCCGCAAATAAGCGCATCATGGGGTGTTTCTGCTATCGTTTGCCAACTGGGGTCACATACAAGCGATCTTTACTTCATATTATTTTCACTTTACTTTAGACGTGATATTTAATGCATATTGCTGTAATGAACTAATCTGTTTTTTGGAAGAAACGACATGACTCAATTTGAAAGAACATTTGATGTTCAATCTTGATGTTGTGGATTATAATATTTAATCTTTTCAAAGTCAGTTTTTCAAGGCTTATTATATGTTGATACAGTATCAACAATTTTTCCAATCACTTATTCTGAGCGTTAATTTGACAGATTACCATATTTATGTAAACAGGAAACCGGAGAATTTTTAGTAAAGAAGGCTTTCATTCATTTAACTCAAATGTGCGCATGTTATGATAATAAAAACAGTCAGAGCGTGAGCCTGGAGCATTTACCCTACATGAGGTTCAAAATCACTTATACAATGAACGTACAGTAGATGTGCTTACTCATGAAATGTCAACCAAAATTTCGAAATGCGTTCTCGTTTCGAAATGATAAATTAACTTATGTTGTAAAACTGATCATGATGCAGCATAAATCTATAATGATCCAGTTACCTCATGGTGTCGGCTTTCGAAAAAACTTATTTTCGGCTGCATGCATGATCCATACTCTCCACAAAATGACTACTAAAGTATTTTGCAATTTTTTTATTGATTTTCGATGCGCTTGAAAATTCAAAAATATTTCATGAAAACCATGCATAAAAATATTCAGTATTTTACTTATTCGGTAGAAAATCACGTCTTTGTCCAATTTCATACTCAAACGAAGTGTATAGTTTGGGTTAAAACAGTTTCTAATAGTGAGATTTTTTAATACCGTTAAATGGCCGTTTTTGAAACGTCATGTATCTGCATTTACGAATGCGGCTTCTAAAGTTAACGATATTGCTCAAATCCATTGCTTGATTTTATGAACCTCATATGGTCTCCTCTAAACACCGTAGAGAAATGCGTGGTTTTCTGTACACGGAAAATCTACAGCTCGTAGTTTTGAAACCCTAAATGCAAGTATAACAGCTGGTCGGGTTCAAAATTATTCGGGAATAAAAAAAAGTTTTAAACCGAATTATACACATCGTTTGAGTTTGAAATTGGAAGAAGATGTGATTTTCTACCGAAGAAGTTAAAGAATGAATATTTATAGGCATATTTTCCATGAAATATAATTGAATTATTATGGGCATCGAAAATCAATGATAAAAGTGCATGCTACTTAAGTAATCATTTTTGCAGAGTAGAGATCTTGCATGCAGCCGAAAATAAGTCCTTTCGAATGCGGACACCTTGGAGTAAGTGGATCATTATAGATTTATGTTGCACCATGATTAGTTTTACAACGCTAGTTAATTTATCTTTTCGAAACGAGAACGCATTTCGAAACTTTGGTTGACATTTCATGAGTTAGCACATCTACTGTATTCCTGCATACTTCCAAAACCTATCTTTTCTGTTTCGAAGTATATCTGCGCCATCGTCCGCAATTTGATGGTAATTATTTCCTCCTAAGCCTCCATTTCATTTCGAAAACATCTGTTGTTTACTTCTTTCTACGCTCATGGTTCGCAGTGCAGACTTTTGTATTCACTATTCTTGCAGAAGATTGTGCTTTTGCTTTGTAACACTAACAAACTCCAAAGTCTTGTTTTGTTTCTAGATAGCTCCTATTAGCCGTGCGTAGTTACGGGGATCTTACGTTAAAAACACAGATAAGATTGTTCTACGTCCCATGTAAGTTTGCTAAAAGTGGACGATCTAAAACGTCTCAGAACAACACGAATTACTGCATCCTATTTGACATAGTTATCTAGATATTATTGACTTGGTGGGGTTAAACGGTCAGTCTCCTTCGCAAAAACAACTTTAAACATTTTATGTCACAGTCGGTATTACTTTGTGATCTAGATATGAAGAGGTCAAATAGTTTGCACAGATGTGCCTGTCATTGTTCCGACAAAGCCCAGCAGTCTGTCAAATCTTATTTTTAACTATTTAATCCACTGTTGTCTATAAAATATGAAGACATTTGAAGTTTACAAAAGAATGAAATTACTTGCCGCAATTTCCCTTTTGTTTCATTATACAGAATGCTGCTCCTCAGGAAACGGTAAATGCCCCCTTTCATATGTTCATTGATCACGTTAACATCTGCGTAAAATGGGCGATGCAGATGTGTAAAATAATAATAATTTAAGTTTTACGTTTTTGTGTTTTTCTTCTGATAAAATGCGTATATTCCTTGTATAAACAGTTTGACTTCACGAGAGTGAACTATTTGTTTGCATGCCAATAACGTTTTCTGGAAATCATGATCTATAATTTCCATTAAACTTTTCATGATGGATAAAATTGGCAGAGTGTTTTTGTAGAAAACTGATAAAATTGTTTATAGCCAACAACGTAAGTCTGAATGTAGCTCGTTTTCTAGACATTACATTTTTTAAAAACTACTCAGAATGTGGACTTACCGTACCTTAACTGAAAGCCTTCTCTTAGATATAAAGCCGTTAGTCAGGATAAAAATTGTCAAATTCTAATTGTTACTGCGGCGGGACGAAGTAGTGATTTACACAAAAACTCTGAAAATCTCAATGAGGTTTGCATTTGTCGAAATGGTCACTCTAACAGCGAATTGAATGAGAAAGAATAATTACGGGTTTTTTGTTTTAAGTCCAACAAGGATGCCCACTTTCTAGCTATGGTTTTAGTCTCAATGATGTTGCTGAATACCTTACTCGGCAAACTGATTACCATGGCTTCGAGAAAATAATCGAAAATAATAACCGGCGTTTATACTTCATAATTTTAATCCAAGCGGAGTCTTTGTCTTTTGATTGCACATTTTTACGCGATGAATGGGCAGAAAAATACTGGCAATACGCGTGTTTTACTCCGATCTCTAGTGCCGAAATTCACATAATAAAGGAGGTAAGATAGGGAAGGAAATATAATTATTAACTATGCCTGTAAATCTTAACCAGAATGTCAGTCTTTCCGTACCTTATACGTACTTCCTTGCTAAATGCACGTTTCTAAATCCACAGACTTTTAAACCGAAAATGTTGAAAGGTTCACGAAATGGCTCTCGATATTTCACATTCAAAATACGCAGTTTAGGACTGAAGGCAATTATGGATTATACTTACTGGAAGGTGGATAACAGTCCGCCAAATATAATTCGACTGTCCTCTCTGAAACTATGCAATGCATGCATAAATGTCTCAGGAGCTTCACATGAACCTGTCAACCCCTATTTATTGAAAATGCTAAATATGCGTGTCAGCGACTTCAACGTCTTTCTGCAACACGAAATGTTAATTTCCGAGTCCATAGAGTGTCAACAGCAATTATCGACAGTACAGAACTGAGGAGCCTGCAGAACTGAAAGCGTTGCAAAGAAGATGAGAAAACGTGCTCTCCTTTGAACAATAGCTTCTTTATGCAACATATTCCATTGTATGAATAAAGAGCTATATGCTGAGAAGAATACTAACTTTATCAGACTATTCATAAGTCGATCGTTTGGTGATTACATGAAGAGCTAATCGG
Source organism: Spirometra erinaceieuropaei (assembly GCA_902702965.1). NCBI lineage: Eukaryota > Metazoa > Platyhelminthes > Cestoda > Diphyllobothriidea > Diphyllobothriidae > Spirometra > Spirometra erinaceieuropaei. The sequence continues at coordinate 652,742 of CACRXP010000031.1, read as the reverse complement.
GAAGACATCAGTTCCGTGTAAATCGACATGGTTGAGTCTGCTAAAACATTAAGTGAAACGTCGTATAGTATTTTCATCAAGGTTAGTGAACATGTGTCTTGAAGTGACGATAGTTGCGTAACGCACAAAAATCCATATCAAAGTTTATATACTCCTAAATCTACTGTTTTTAAGTTCCTCGCACTTTTATCGCTGATGTTTATAACGCGCAACAATCGGTTGCTAGATTTTGCCACGACCTCTCTAGGACACATATTTACGACGGTGTGACACCAATTCAAGTCGACTTGGTGGATGAAATGCATTTTTTTCAATCCAGCATGCAATCCGTTTTCAATCACCTACACAATTTCAAGTCTGAAAGGGTGGTTTCGCCTTTGCCGACATACAACCAGCCAGATAGCAAATGACCCTTCAGTGCTAGGTATGAGTAGCCTGTCCGAAATGTTGACTGTAGCCTGTCTCTTTGGCATGGATGTTTATGGAAATAAGAAATTTATTTTTACGGGTTCAAGAGCCAGGCTTTACAGTCAGAAGAGTCTGCATAACACATGAGACTAGTGCTGCTTACGGCAAGGTGTCCGCAAACTACAGCCGGTGTCTAATAAGGACCATAAAAAGGAGGAAGTTAAAAACACGAACTCACAGTGGGGAAACCACATGATTTTTAAAAGATTTTTGTGCGCTAAACTGAATTGTGTACTTATGATTTCGAATGGGAACCATTTTGTGAAGCAAGTGTTACTGACCGTGCACATGACAAAGGAAACTTAGAAATGAATTGCATTGCGCGGATTTTAAATGAAACACGATACTAAAGTATTATCAGAAACAAAATGATGATAAGTAAACTGTCGAACGGAACTTGGGAGATGTGTCTCATTTCAGGTGTTCTTAGTCATTACTTTGAATGCAACTTCGTCCTAGTTGCAATGATTTGGGTATGCTTACTATCTTCACCGTCTCAGTCTTATCTATGCCATCAGCGGATATGCATTTTTTACAACAAGGAAGAGACGATATTGAATAAATTAGAAGGTCCCAGACTATGCTGCACTGAATAAACCCATGAGCTGATAGTAGCCACTACCACTGTCAATACCGGTCCCACTAAATAAATGTAGATTACTTTAAACAAAAGTATATCCGTTGCATACAAAGGGAGAAAAAACAGCGTAAATTTCACTGTTAGACTGTTGATGTGGAAGATATTGTCCCACTTAACATAACTGTCGTAGCACATCGAATAAGATCATTTATAAAAGGCAGTACCATCTTGGAGAGGCCGAAATCTAAACGGGCAGAAGTTCAAAATTCAATCCATTTCAGAGAAGTTAAAATTGATAATTATTACTCTTAAACGCAAGACCGGATTTTAAATAAAATTCGTTAAATTTTGCATCTTCTCTGGATGACAAATGTGTAGATACTTAGATAAATTTAAGAAGAACCATTTGTAGCGGAGAGAGAATAGAAAATGTGAAACCTCAATTTTCAGAAAATGAAGGACTATTTTGGTCGTAGAGATGTTGCTTTAGGAAATACGAATTTGACGACAGAAATCACTTACATCTCTATAAAAATAGAAGTCCAGAATCATAGGATGACTGTGCAAAAGTCACTTCGGCGAGACGGTACTTAATCACCCCATTAAAATTTATGATAGAACTAGCGTACTGTAATGTTATATATTATCCAATAAGCCCCAAGAAGATGAAGATGCGATAACTGGAACAAGAAGTTTATTTGCCTGACGTTTCGGATTCTCACTCGAATCCATCATCAGAGACATTCGCAGATAGAGGTGAAGGTGGCACCAGGAGTGCAGTATTTATAGCATATGGCTGCCGTGGGACCGTTTGCGCACTGCAACGAACAGTTCTCGCAATCGCCGCTGGGGTCGTAATTGATGCGGCGGTGGCTTGGTGGTCCGAGTCCGAGTCGATAATTGCCGCGATTTCGTCATCCGTGCTCGATGCTGGTGTGAAGATTGCTCGGCAAACTGACTCACTGTCACCGTGATAATTGCTCACCCGCGCCCTTCCTACGTGACTGATTCTCCTGCCCAGGGAAAATCGCAATACGGAATAGGATACCGGGAGGTCATTGTGTTTGTTGATGGATTGCGGGCCTGATAACCATGACTCGAGCAGCTCGCGTCTCACGCGGTTGTCACCCCTTGCGAGGATTTCGGCCTCTTGAAATTTGAAAATATGTCCGGGTCCCGTCGAGTGTGTCGCCATCTGAGAGTTAGCGTCTCTCCGCCTCACTGCTGCTGCGCGCTCGGCAGGTCGCGTACGGAGTAATCTCCCAGTTTCTCCGACATAATTGCTTTGTCCGCAACTACACCAGATCCGGTTAACGACTCCAGACGTTTCCTGCCGTGGCAGCGGGTCTTTTGGCCTTATTACTTGGCGCCTAATGGTTGCTTCCGGCCTGTGTGCAACCCCAACTCCAAGTGGAGTGAGAAGACGACTGACGGCTTCCGAGACGTTCTTCACGTACGAAAGAGCCCGCCAAAATTTGGGGCTAGTTGGATTTGGTCTCTGGTGTCCTTTTCGTATGCACTGGTTGACAAAGTTGCGCGGGTAGCCATTGACTCTCATTACCCGCCGAAGATATTGTAATTCAGCAACCTCGTCTTCCATTTCACCGCCGTGCGTCTCAACACGCCGCTATAGCGCCCTTACGCAACTGCGTTTGTGACTGATCGGGTGATTGCTATCGAAGTTCAGTATATGAGTTGTATTTGTCGCTTTCCTGAACACTTTGGTTTTTAGGCCACCACAATCTTTGCGGCAGACGAGGACATCCAGGAAGGCCGAAGGATTGTTTTCCTCCTCCTCCATCGGAAATTGAATGTCCGGGAATACGGCGTTGAGTTGTTCTTTGAAAGTCAGCACCTGATCCCGTCCGATGACGACGAGGATATCATCCGCATACCGAGCCCAGAATTTTGATCTGTGGTGTCGGAAAACAAGCGACTTTAGCCGTTGATGGACCGCCTCGGCTATGAGTCCTGAAGTCGGTGAACCCATTGGCGTTTCCTTCACCAGTTCGTAGATTGTTCCGTCGAATGTAAAGTATGTTTTTAGACAGAACTTCAGGTGCTGGATGTTTTGGATGTGTCCGATGTGTCGTACTTCTCTCGTAGAAGTAGTTTGATTGTCTCGACTGCCAGGTCCTGCGGAATAGAAGTAAAAAGGGACGTGATATCAAAGGAAACCATGACATCGCTCCTTTAGGAGACTAAGTCCTTTAAGTTTTTCCAAGAATTTCGTTGACGAGCTGACTGTAGTGTTCGAATCAGATGTCAGAAAGTTGAGACTTTGGAACAGCCACTTTGCGAGTCCGTAGGTTGGAGTGCCCTTTAGTGATATGATAGGCCGGAGAGGAGCTCTCTCTTTGTGCACATTTGGAAGAACGTAAAATCTGGCTAGGGCCGTTTCTTGTGCTCTCGCCATGCGTTGGTCGATTGGCGATATTGCACCTGAGTACTCCATTGCCAACAGCGTCGCGTTAATCTCGCGTGTCAGCGTTTTCATGGGGTTGGATTCGCATGGGACATAGGACTGACGATCCTCCAAGTTTGCCGAGCAATCATCACACCAGCATCGAGCACGGATGACGACATCGCGGCAATTATCGACTCGGACTCGAACCGCCAGTCCACCGCCGCATCAATGACGACCCCAGCGGCGATTGTGAGAACTGTTAATAACAGTGCGCATACGGTTCCACGGTAGCTACGTGCTATAAATACTGCACTCGTGGTGCCACCTTCTCCTCTATCTGTGAATGTCTCTGATGATGGATTCGAGTGAGAATCCGAAACGTCAGGCAAATAAACTTCTTGTTCCAGTTATCGCATCTTCATCTTCTGAACTGCTACCTAGGACTCTCCTGTTCGATTCTATCAATATGCCCCAAGTAGTGTGGGTATGTTCGTCATCATTATGGAAAATATTCAAACGTGAATAAATTAGCTGTAAGATAATACTTTTCAAAGAGAATAAATGCCATTGGTTATGAAACTATTGTTATATGTGTAGTCCGCAATGATCAGTGTAGGGACCTATCCGAAAGACAGTTTTTATAATTTTAGTTCAGTAGGAAAGTTTAATAGGGAAAAACATGTTGACTGTTAACATGGAAAGCTTAATATGAAAAGAGAAATAGTGATTTGTTGGGGAAAACACACAACTGGACTAATTAGGAGGAAAAGTGACCTAAGATGGTGTTCAAAGAAATGGAGGCTATGCGTCTAAAAGGTATCGGCATGATAAATAATTAATTTAGGTTGGCACTTAGTATGCCTAACAAGGAATTATTTGAAGGCATAATTGGATCTACCGTATCTTTGAAACAGCCGAGTTACAAAAGACTTCATAGATCAAAATGAGATTATGGTCCATTTATTGGAAATTAATTTTTCTCCATTTGGAGAAACTCGGGTTACACAGTTGAACACGCTATGCCTAAAATACGACTGAGGGTATCTGGTAGAAAAGCAAGAATAACTAAGATGGCATGGAGATGTTTTTGGTCTGTAGGTGCCAGACGCAATTATGACGGTTTCCGTTATAGTGCGCTACCAACTTCACAAAATTTTGGCAGGAATTCTAAAATGTCATTTCAAATTAGTAAGAGAATGTTATGATACTATGTTTCCTGTAGCATACTCTTATAGAATTTCGAACTTTTCAAAATGTCTGTTTTTGAATGCACTTCTATCTAACCTCCTGCTAAAACTGTACTTGGAAAAAAATTTCCTCTTATGTAGCATGCATTTTTACATTAATTTTCGATGGTCTTATACATTTAACTACCATTTATGGAAAACATGCCCAAACAGATGCTTTCTTTTACTTATTTGGTAAAAAACCGCATTGCCTTTGTACGTAATAACCTAACGCTGGTTATTTTTTAGTTTTGAAAACGTTTCCTCTCATGGGGTTTTTAAGACCTTGGGAGGTCCGTTCATACAGCATAGCACGTGAACCTTTACTATTGTTCTCTGTGGAATTTACAACATAGCCCGTATTTATTGCTAAATTTAATGAATTCTATATGGTATTTTCCTAAAGGCATTGAGGAATATGCAGTTTTCCATTCCCGAAACGCATGAAGCTTGGAGGCTGAAATCGCTAAACGCTGATCATGCTTAAAATTATCGAAGAACTGGGATACGTTTCAAACCTAAATACACACTCTGTTCGGGTATAAAACGTAAAGATTATGCGGTTATCTACGAAACGTGTAACAGACAGAATATTTGTGTGAATATTTTCTAGAAAGTTTATTTGAATTATTACGATGTTCAGAAATCAATGTGAAAAACTTATACTATATCAATAGTCGTTTTTTACCGAGTACAGTTTCGGCAGGAGGTCAAAAGTCGACATGCTGCAGAGTCGGAAAGGCTATACCGTTACCTCGGATGATAATTAGTATCACAAAGCTATCTTATTAATCCTTCCTAGTCACAAAACGCATTTCGAAATTTCGGCCAAAATTTTACGAGATCAGTTAAGAACTGTAAGCCTACGAAAGAGTTCAAAACGACCGTAGTTGTCTCTGGTATATACGCAGACAATAGAGCAATGAGGCGACTTGAGTAAGAAAAGGGATGTGAGGAGAATCACCGAACAGGTTTTTTGGAGATATAGCATTTTAGAACACATTATCGCATATTTAAAAATATGAATTGTTTTGCAATCATCAGGGTAAACCGTGAAAAAGGAAAAATTTTTTATAATCAAACGGACGATTACCTACCGATTTCGGCAGAAAACGTGCAAACTCCTTTGTCCGCGTCAGTCACCTACACTTATCAGTACCTAACATTCTGACGAGTTCACAGATTAAGGATATTCTAATAAGTAGGAAAGATAGGAGAGCTCGCATTGTTTGATGGACATTGTAAAAATAAAGACAATGCTGTCGAACAAGGAAAGGTGCAGAGGGACAGAGAGGGGAAAAGATCGTGTGAATGAGATTGAATCACCATTCCCCGACAGATTAAGTGGACTTTCAAAGGATGGTTTCATAAAAGAAAACAAACTTGAGGGTCTCTGACCTGTCGACAAACACATAGCCCTGTTATGCGGCTTGCCAAATATCCACAAAGATAGCACACCAGTTCGTCCGGTGCCTGGTTTAACGAAAGCCCTAGCGGTGTGAAATGCATGCGCCCGCAGTTTAACCTGGTACCGCTTATCCATCAGGATGACTTTGATTTCGTTAACATCGTAAAGGGCTCCCACTTTGGCAGATTGGTCATGGTTTCGCTAAATAGGTTGTCTCTTTTCACGGATATACAGATCACGGAAGCCGTAAATTATGTCTGCGTGTTTATTACCTTAACCAGTCGGATATAAGAACACCCATGAATGTCATCAATAAACTGTTATTCAAGTAAACATTAAAAGCATAGGTTCTAGTCGATAGCAGTATGTATACATACGTCGACGGAACAGGCATGAGCTCGTTCTTTTGCTCTTTTTTGGCGAATATATTCATGGACATGCTGGAGACTTTCAATCTTCATCAACTGCACCTCCATACAGCTCGCAGGCTCACCCTCTTACCCGTTTCCAGCTGCTCCCGTCATCATCGACACATGCTTTCAAACCCGCATGTCCGCTGGATCAATTCGTTTATTTCGTCGTTTGCTTCATGGTCAATAACATTATTTCGTTCTGTCTTCTGGGGAGCTGTTGAGGGCAGCCATCATGGTCAGTCTGGAGTTATTATTTAGGACTCCGATGTGTCAAGTTCACTAGGCTTCGTGGATTAGTCAGGCGGTAGACGCGCCTGAGAGGACAACTTAGGACCCTGTACACTATCATATCCCACATTCAGGTGACTTCTGCCTTTTCATCCAACGAGGATTGTGGCCAGAAAATTGTAGCTCCCTCTGTTCACATCCCCACTGCGTAGTTGCTCCACTACCATAATAATATTTCCAACAGTCCTAATGTGTTCATCAGATGACTTTGGCAGCACATTTTCCTTTCAGTAGAGAAGAAGGCCTACTGCAAGGTAGTCTAATCTGCATTGATAATACCGACAGACTTTTGGGTGCCTTTGTAAGGCCTCATCTAGAATTTGGAAAGCCAGCAGCTTCACCATGGATGGGGAAGGATATCGACTTACTCGAATGGGTGCAACGCAAAGCGACAAAGATGGTCGACGGTCTTAAGCATTTGTCTTATCAGGAGAGACTGGATTTTCTTGGCTTATTCCCTCTCTCTTATAGACGAATAAACTGCAGTCTACTTTGAACGATCCGACTGTCCGCGGCCAGGGTTGCTCATTAAGAGCAGAGGACTTCTTTCAGTTGGCATGTAGAAACCAACTACGCAGCCATGCCATAATAGTCGGGAATGAGCGCACGCGTCTAGACAGACAAAAATTTTCATTCAGCCAACGGGTTATCAGACCGTGGAACTCGCTTCCAAGCGAGCTTGGTGGGGGTTATCAGATGATTGTTGACGGGAGGTCCGAGAAGCTGATTTAGAAGCATGCACGACATTAAGAGTTGAAGATTTTCGATCAGACACATATGGCCGAGCCGGCCCATGCGATGCCTGACTGTACTTGTGCAATGCGGGTGAGTTGAACACGAGTGACCTGTGGTCGGTGGCAGTAAACACAGAATCAAATTCTGTCTGCTGAGCTGGCCGACGTGGCGACACTGGCGACGGTGAAGTTGGTGGTGCCGGTGGTGGAGGCGGTTTCGGACGCGAGACGTGGTTTAGTTGTGGTGTTTTTGTCGGGGAATCCCGATGTCCTGATTTGGCATAAACTAGAATATACTGATGTAGTGTTTGAAAGTCCTGAAGGAGTGTGAAAAATGGATGCTTCTGGTCCAGGCAGTAGGTCGTCGTTCTCAGCTTTGGGGGTTAGAAAGAGATTGATTAGGCCGATGCGTGGGGAAAAAAATGGACTCGCCATGCCGATGGCTGATTCGCCCACTGACCTCCTAATCGACCCAGCAGTATTCGTGCGAGCATGTGGTGACATGCAATCAGCGTCATTCACTGATCCAATTGGGGTACCAGGTGGTTGACAAGTTCACGCTTCCGATTGACGCATGGGAGAGGAAGAAGAAAAGGAGGTCAACAATGAGGAAAACCGTCCTCATGACACATCGGCCCCTTATTAATTATTAGTAAAAATCCAAAGAGCAAGACGTTGATATTTGTTGGAATTGTACTCCTAAAATAAGCGAATTTTATTTACTCTTGAGGAGACTTCATTGTCATTTAAATGGGGTTCGGTGTGCTCAATATTCGATGTGGGTTGGTGCATGGTGACTGTATTCGTCGATTGATTGGCGAAAGGACGTTGGGAAGGACGGCGTCAAAAAGATCTCCATTCCTCTCCATGCCAGTTTGTACCATTTAGCGCCCAGCCGTCCACAAACAAAGGATCAGTGAGTGCGGCCATTGATACTCTAGAAAATGGTTGCAGCTACCGAATATTCACCAGATATTCACGGGTATGGTAGTCCATATCGATCAGCTGCCGATCCTTATATTAGGTAAAATCAGCGTAGAGAAGAGCCTGAAGGTAACCGATAGAAGCGAAAATGCGATTTCCAGGAACTAGTTGATAAGAAGACGAAGCGATCGCAGGAAAAGGGTATTTATTCGCCTGAAGTTTCGGATTCTTACTTGAATCCATCATCAGAGACAATAGCACAAAAGGGTGACTCGTGCACAGGAAGCTACAGTATTTATAGGATGCAGTCCCTATGCTACCGCATACCTATAGCAATTAACCGCGTTCCCCTTCATGAAGGATCGTTGCCAGCTGGTGCGCTAATTGCTTGCTGGGCGGCATGCAACTTGTTAATTACCGAAATGTCATCACCCATGTTGGATGCTGGCGTGATGTTTGCTCGGCCATCTGGCTCACCGGCTTGCGCGCGCCCCGAGTGATCAATTACCTTGGCCTGCCTACGCCTCAGCACACAGTATGGAGTGGGCATGCGTTGCACTTTTTGATTGAGGTCCCGTGAACCATGACTCAAGCAACTCGCGGCTTACACGATTATCCCCTCTCGCAATAATTTCGGTCACATCGAACTTGAATGTGAGGCGGGGTCTCCTCGAATAGACCGCGACCTGAGAGTTGGCGTCATTCCTCCGTACCGCTGCCGCTCGTTCGGCAATTCGCGTTCGGATAAGTCTTCCACTTTCTCCGACGTAGTTGCTATGTCCGCAACTGCACCAGATGCAGTAAACGACTCTAGATGCTTCATGCCGTGGCAGTGGGTCTTTTGGTCTTATCACCTGACGCCTCATAGTGGCCTCCGGTCTCTGTGCAACTCCAACGCCAAGAGGTGCAAGAAGGCGGCTAACGGCCTCGGCGACATTCTTGATGTACGGAATCGCTCGGAGGAATTTGGGGTCAGTACGGTTTTGTCCCTCGTCTCGTTTGCGCATACACCGGCTGACGAAGTTGCGCGGGTGAACATTTTCTTTGAAAACCTGTCGAAGATTTTGGAATTCGGCAACCCTGTCTTCTGTTTCGCTGCAGTACGTCTCAACACGCCGGTATAGAGCCCTTACGCAACTGCGTTTGTGACTGATCGGGTGGTTGTTATTGAAGTTCAGTATTTGCGTCGTATTTGTCGCTTTCCTGAACACTTTGGTTTTTAAGCCACCACAATCTTTGCGGCAGACGAGGACATCCAGGAAGGCCAGCTGATTGTTTTCCTCCTCCTCCATCGTAAATTGGATGTCCGGGAAGACAGCGTTGAGTTGTCCAAGACGATTCTCCGTTTCATTGTACTTGTTTCGAAGGATTAGTTGGAAGGTCTCGATTGCCAGATCGTGGGGGATAGAAGTTAAGAGCGACGTGACCTCAAAAGATACCATGACCTCATTTGGCAAGTAACTTACTCCTTTAAGCTTCTCCAGGAATTGTTTTGACGAACATACGGTGGTGTCCGAATCAGCGCTCAGAAATCTGAGGCGCCGAAACGGCCATTTTGCCCGTCCGTACGTTGGAGTTCCTTTGAGTGATACAATGTGCCGGGGAGGAACGCCTTCCGTGTGCACGTTGGGGAGACCATAGAATCGGGCCAATGCCGTTTCTTGGTCTCTCGCCATGCGTCGGTCGTTCGGTGTTATTGCACTCGAGTTCTCCAGTGCCAACAATGTCGCATTAATTTCGCGTGTCAGCGTCTTTACGGGGTCGGTTTCACATGGGACATAAAACTGGCGACCCTCCAGTAGGTTTTGGCCTTCTTAAGGTAGTCTGTGTTGTCCAGTACGACTGTGGAGCGCCCCTTGTCCGCGGGCACGATGACGATATCCTTGTCGGCCTTGATTTCTCTTAGTGCATTGCGTTCGACCTTACGGAGTATTTCGCGCGGCTTGTGAGTCAAAAGGAGGGACGACACTTGGTGTCGGATAAAGTTCTTCGTTTCCTCCGCAGCTTCCGTCTGATTAATGACCGATTCCACTGCTGCAATCATGTTGACAGGTTTGGCGTCGGCTGTGTTGAATGAGGCTTCGTGCTGTAAAACCTGTACTTCCTCATTCGTCAGTTCCTTTGAGGACAGGTTGTGTCCCGGAGTGTCGCCTCTGGATGACGTTGGATCAGGCAGTTTGTGGAACTTGTTCCATAGTGCTGCATCGCGTGCCGCTCTCTGCTCACGGGCTCGTTCACTCACCTTCTGTCGAAGCAGACTGGTACCGTTTTCGCCCATGAACTCGCAGCATCTGGCCTTCTCTGACGGTATTTGCGACGCCTCTCATTGCAATCTTGAAGGAGCATGCGGATCATACGTCTTCCGTGCTGAAATACTGCGCATCTCGCCAGCTCCGTGTTTACCGGGGGTTTGTATTGAACGCATTTCGGCAGCACGTTGTTATCTTGCAGTAGTTATCGGATACAGTAAAAACGATATATCGGCTTGTTAAGACGCGCTGCAGCGAAACAGAAGACAGGGTTGCCGAATTCTAATATCTTCGACGGGTTTTCAAAGAAAATGTTCACCGTACTGACCCCAAATTCCTCCGAGCGATTCCGTACATCAAGAATGTCGCCGAGGCCGTTAGCCGCCTTCTTGCACCTCTTGGCGTTGGAGTTGCACAGAGACCGGAGGCCTATATGAGGCGTCAGGTGATGAGACCAAAAGACCCACTGCCACGACATGAAACATCTAGAGTCGTTTACTGCATCTGGTGCAGTTGCGGACATAGCAACTACGTCGGAGAAACTGGAATACTGATCCGAACGCGAATTGCCGAACGTGCGGCAGCGGTACGGAGGAATGACGCCAACTCTCAGGTCGCAGTCCATTCGTCGAGACCCGGCCGCACATTCAAGTTCGATAAGGCGGAAATTCTCGCGAGAGGGGATAATTGTGTGAGCCGCGAGTTGCTTGAGTCATGGTTCACGGGACCTCAATCAACAAGTGCAACGGCATGGCCACTCCATACTGCGTGCTGAGGCATAGGTTGGCCAAGGTAATTGATCACTCGGGGCGCGCGCAAGCCGGTGAGCCAGATGGCCGAGCAAACATCACGCCAGCATCCAACATGGGTGATGACATTTCGGTAATTAACAAGTTGCATGCCGCCCAGCAAGCAATTAGCGCACCAGCTGGCAACGATCCTTCATGAAGGGGAACGCGGTTAATTGCTATAGGTATGCGGTAGCATAGGGACTGCATCCTATAAATACTGTAACTTCCTGTGCACGAGTCACCCTTTTGTGCTACTGTCTCTGATGATGGATTCAAGTAAGAATCCGAAACTTCACGCGAATAAATACCCTTTTCCTGCGATCGCTTCTTCTTCTGATCAGCATGAGGGTTATTAATGTGGCATAGGTGGGAATTTGTGATATATTGGTAAAGAATTTACTTCAGTTTTCAATGGCAGACTTCAAAATCGCACGCCTCTACTCAGGACGTATTCTTTTAATCAATGTATAGCTAGTATCGTCTACCGTCACTTTTGGCTACATTTGCATTATGAGTGCTCGTCTTATCTGTTACTCCTTGAGATAATCATTGCTGCACAATTTTCCTTAATTGTCCTTAGTGAGGCGCCTCCTGCTTTATTTAGCCGTGGCTGGCCTTTTTAATTATCCATACTACCATCTTCTTTACAACATTTGTAAACCAATGCTGAAACATGCGCTTTTTTACGACATCCGCGTCAAATATCTCCCTCACAGCATACTCATTAGCTACTGGCATTCAATCAAGAATGATCTCGAGCCAAATCGTTAGTTTAAATGGAAAGATGGAATGTGGCAGTTCAAAATGACATAGAAACCCACTGGGCAGCAAACCTTTATCATACAAAGTTAAAAACAGGAACGTTTCACGCGGCATCCTGGATAATATACTACTGAGTTTATTTCATCCTAACTACTACCAAACAATTTATCCCTCTGCGAGAACAAAACACTGATTTCCCACATGCAGTGACCTCAAGAACATAATACCCAAACTGCGCAGCCACTCATTCGCCGTCTCTGTACCACAGTGTCAGATGTCACGGCCCTCGTAGCTAATTTAAATCCCCCATGCCGCGATCAGCTTCTAGTTCATCATGTGCGCGATGTTGTGGTGTTTATTTTTTCCCATTGCGGTGCTTCAATTTATGTGGGAGATTGATGGTATGTTAATAGTTCACTGCTCTTAAGCAAATCGCGATTCGCATCTGCGCGAGATAAGAATTAGTTTTCAAATTGATACATCCATGCTCGTATTTTATATTATTTTATGAATGCCTATTACTGAAGTCAGTCGTTTACAGTTATGCACATGCTGCATATTTATCTTAAAACGAAAAACATTTAGGGAAACTTGCAAGTACTTGACGATCGAACCAATTATTCACAATTCGACCTTTATTTTACATTTTTGAGCTAGGTGAATCCTAGTCAGCCTTTACGACAGTTAATTATAATCGAAGATTGTTCCTCGTTTTTCGTAGTTTTTCGTTATTTTATAATTTCTATATTATATCACTCTGTAGTAGCATATCCTTTAAGCCTCGGCGTTTATCAGCAGATGCAAACACAGTCGTTTTTCCAGGAACAATATATCACACAACACAACATGTTAATTTAAATGAAGTCACTTTTAATTGCATTTTGTATCATTGCGCTAGTTCATAAACAAATAATTAGTGGACATTGTATGCATGCTGGGCTTTAAATCTATAAAGTGCACGAAAACGTGCAATAAATATATTTTCTGGATTAATGTTTTTTAAAAGAAAATATTAAAGTGAGTTATTTAGAGCCGGTCCTTCCAAAGACTGTGCAATTAAAGGTGTTGCGTTATTACTTAGTGGAATTGCACTCAGTTACGATTGCAACATCCTTTTTTCTATGGCAGCATCTTGATCCCATTGCAGTGCTTCAGTTAATGTGGGAGATTGACGGTATGTTAATAGTTCACAGCTCTTAAGCAAATCGCGTTTTGCATCTGCGCGAGATAAGAATTCGTTTTCAAATTGCTACATTCATCCTCGCATTTTATATTATTTTATGAATACCTATTACTGACGCCGGTCATTTACAATTATGCACAAACTGCATATTTATCTCAATACGTGAGACATTTAGGAAAACGTGCAACTGCTTAATGATCAGATCCATTACTCACAATTTGACCTTTATTTTACATTTTGAATAAAGTGAATCCTAGTCAGCCTTTATGACACTTAATCATAGTCGAAGATTGTTTCTGGTTTTTCGAGGTTTTTTGTTATGTTATAATTGCCAATATTATATCATTGTTTGATGCCATATCCTTTAAGCCTCGGGGTATATTACCAGCTGCAAACGCAATCGTTTTTGCCAGAATCAATATTTTACAGAACACGAAATGTAAAATTATATAAAGCCATTCAAAATTGCATTTTGTATCAAAACCAAGTAATTAGTGCACATTATATGGCATACCGTGCTTTAAATCTATAACGCGCACGAAATCCTACAATTAGTTTATTTCCTGAATTAATTTTATCTGGATAAAAATATTAAAGCGAGTGATTTAGGACTGATCCTTGCAAATACTGTATGATTAGAGATGGCCCGTTTTTATTTAGTGGAATTGCACTCAGTTACGATTGCAACATCCTGTTTTCTATGGCAATAACTTGTCCTGCGAGGCCTTTACTGACAAACACAGAGTTATTTATTGTTTGCTTTAGTATTTATTTAAAATAGAGAACTAGACAATTTATCTACAAACAAATACTTACAGCTGCGCTCGATAATAATTTCGGTGTGCACAACAAATGCAACGAACTCTACTCTGATGATGCATTTGGAAGTCCTTTCGATTATCTGCTTAGCACATTAAAGAGGATTGACATGAGATTGCTAAAAGAAATCGACTCTAACACGCAACTCAAGCTTCAATTTGTCGAAGGAGCGCGTACGCGTGGGTGCCTACCAAACGTGATGAATTCCACATCAAAATACCTCATCAGTTGTAACGTAACATTTCCGAAGCTAAAAATCACTTTCTACCAGGAATTATGTTTTAACACTTACCTTCTCATACACCATCGTTTGATACCCCTGTGTTTACCCCATATGTGCAAACGTTGACACAATAAACGAAAGTTATGTTTGGAGAGGTGTCTGATGTTGGAAGTATTGTAGTTTTCGTCAGCAAGAGGAGACTAACAATATTCTATGTATTTTTTGCATTTTAGGTTCCACTGGGTGTTGAAAGCGTTCTGCAGAGTAGAATAGGCAATCAACTCTGTTACCTACTTTCTAGCTTAAGCAATCGACTTTTAAGTGAAAGTGTCTGGCAGCTTCCAGATGACGAAACCGAACTTAATTGAAAAGACTTTGGTAAATTCAGTTGGTTAACACGCGTAGGAATTGGCTAGGCAAAGAAACTATTTTCAAGTAAACGAAAAAGGTGTGGGAGCAGGTTAAACGTGCACGGTTGCGATTTTCCTTTATGGAACATAATTATATCATTCACTGAATATGAGTACATACAGAAACACTAGCAGCACAAATTTAATTTTGTCTCAAGTTTAGTTTCCTAAAATACCTAGTGATAAGCTGTATTTTATACATTTTGCAGTTAAACTTTGAATATATCGCCGTAAATTAAAATATTCAACTATTCTTCAGAATTTTAAATCTGTACCAATTTTGTTATATTTAAACAGCAAATCAAAGAACTGGACCCCCACGACGAAGAGAATACTATAAATACCGAGAGTATTATATTCAATTCGAATAATATTCCAGGATCAGTCCAGTTTGAATATATAATTGCAAAAGGGAAGTCGAATGCTAAAGTTCTTCGAATGCTCAACGTTTTACCGGATGTGTTTGAGAAGATAACAATGTGTATTTTAAGAAATCAGGAGAGGAATTAGAATCGATGGGTATATTCAGCAGCAAATGCGGCACGTATATTATTGAAAAGTAATTATCTGAAACATCAGCTCCCCTTTTGCTTTTATGTCTGAAAGACTGCAAATTCAAGTTGAGAATAAAGTTGGTCTGTGTATGTGTAGTTTTCTGCAGTTTTTCCAAAACAATGGCAATCATATAGGTTACCAATCATGCATTAGTTTTAGATGATTGAAAGATTATTACTGGGTGGAAGACCCGTCTAGAAACACGAGGTTGACTGCGTGGGAATTATTTTTTAACAGTTAAGCATGAACATGCTGGTGAGAGTAAAATACATTTGTTAAACTGCCTATGCTAGAATAAAATATTTCCTTGTGTCCCAGGGAAGATGATATCATAAGCTGAGCAACTATATCTTGAAATGTACAGCAGTTATTCTGGTCACCTGGTACTAACAATTACAGAGTTTATTTATACTTTAAATGGAATGGCTCATAGAGTTTGGCAGATACGAGCATCGCATCCTCTCAACAATGCTGAAAATACACGTGCCCGTCGGTCTCATCCTATTGTCTGTTGATGGCGGCACTCATTCAACGTCGTATACAACCAAACCTGTAAACACCTGTTGACTTGTCTACTCATGATGTAGTCCATCAATTAGATCGCCCGTCGACTGCTGATTTGCGCTCTGCGAAAGGTTGCGATAACTTGAGCAAATAGTTTCTGCTGTAGATATAAAGGATAAACAAATCAGCCAACGGGAACTTTAATTTATATTACGTGATAATTTTTAGGCAGATGTTTGCTGACCTAAGTATGTGAGGGTATCAGCATCACGTGATGTCCTGACCACAGGATATGACGCACATTAAACATGTCCACCTTGTTCTTTCGCTGTGGAATCTTAGACCACACCGGATGTAAGATGATGCTCACTAATGGACGCGAACATTCGAGATTCAGGTGTATGCATAGGTAAAAAAAAGGATGGTCGGGAGATATAATGGAAAACAATTGGAAGATGCTGGTTATGACAACTGAATACCAATGTAGGCTCTTTGGCGAGGAATTCCCCTACGAACCACCACTGGTATAACTAGGGAATGTGGATTGCACAAAAATACCGCCTGCTAAACGAAGACTGTTTCAGCAAATAAACTAACATTGATTAAGTTTAATCTGTTAGGCGGGTTGAATCTGCACGCCAGCCAGGCGTGTGTTTATAACAAGTTCGTCTACTTTGGCAGACTATGCCGAATTCACCGGGGTCTACTCTGCGCAATTTTTTTTTTCAAAAACTATGGCAAGATGGGTGTTCTGCGAACTTCCGTCATGGCGCTTCGTCAAGAGGGACTTTCGCCCGAAAAAGTTAGAGAGCATAGCACACTGCTTCAATGGTTGTAGAGTTTTCTAGCATTTGCATTGTTTCTATTACACGATTAATAGTTCCTAAAATAGGAGCTCTGTATTCTTTTTATTCGACCCAACTGTTCGGTAAATGCCAAATTTAAAATCTCGAAGCAGAAATCGAAATCGGTTCGGTTTTAAAATATTTGGTAAATTCTTACACTTCAAACAAAATAGTGGTCTTCGGTTGAGTTTGAATCTTGCCAACTACATGCTACCTCCTCCTCTAATGCGAATGCACACTTTTATTTATGCTCTCATAAAAAACGTTCAGGTACACAAATATTTTGAACAAAGTGGTCACACCAACTATCAAACGGAAAGTGTGTCATCGTTAATTACTTATTCCGTTGACATTTTTTAAATGGGGAACCAAATTTTTATAGCGACAATCGGAGCCCAGCGGAAGTGCATTTACTTGATTACTATACACAGAGGTCTTACGCTAATTTCCAGCGAAATAAGTGCCTAACCCCGAAAAACAAACGCTGCGTTTTAGCAAAAGGCAAGTTAACCCTAAAATTTTCGCCGACGGAGTGCACAAGTCTCACTTAACTGACTGCACGACAACTTACAGTTAGATGCATTGACCATGTATACTAGCTAGGCGTCAGCTGCGTGATTTACCTCCGCTGGTTATTAGGTCAGTCTATAAGGAGACCACTACGTGGAAGCCGATGGAAAATGCAAACATATTAATTTACGCGAGATGATTTTATGTCGTTTTAAAAAATCATGTGCTCTTATGCAGATCTCCCGCCTCCAGTCGTGCTTGCACACAGCACACACAACAAGATTACGTTAACACAGACACGACCACCTGTTGTGTATTCTCATGAAAAAACTTAGGATCGCGCATAGAAATCCAGAAAGAACTGGGCAAAAGAACAGGGTGATTGTCGTAAGTAAACTCAAAAAATAAAGACCTTATTAATATTTTTAGATAAATCAGTCGAAATTGACCGGGAGCAGTTCGCATGGGCGAGATGACACAAAAAGCACTCCAGCATGGCGAGTGATATGAAACGTCTTGTTCCACCTCACGACCGCACGTTTTGCTCTCCAAAGTGTAAATCGGCGCGTAAGGCAATTTGGAGGCCGTCAAGAGTCTTGCTATAGAGTTCGCAAATTATTGCACATCTCACTATTTTATTCGATGAGACAACGTACTCCTTATTGACGAAAAGCCTACTGCAGTATAGTCGTTTCTAAGTTTTATGCAAGACGCACCCGTCAATACGCTGACACGCGCAATTATGGTAACACTGTTGGCAACGTAAATCTCAGGTACAGCATCGCCGATCCACCGACGGACGAGAGGAACTAGCGAAAGAGTCCAGGCTTTAACAAAGGATGTCGATCCGCACATGAGCATAGCATCAAACAAAGTCATTCTTACATGTGGCCGGACTGGTCGGGGATATTTTGAGAGCGTCGCATCAGCATTTTCCTGGACGTAGCTTTAACGATGGAGGATACTGTAGTCAGCCAATCGGCCTTGCTTGATGTCCTCATCTGCCGCAATTATTTTGGCTGCTCGTAAGGTTACTTGCATTCGAAAGCGACATATAAGATGAAGTTACTGAGCTTTGACAAGGCACAACTTTCTCGTGAATATTGGCAGTTGTTTGAGTCACCAACTGCTCGAACTAGGGTCTTCCGGCCTTCCTTTGATAAAATACGTTTTGGCCTCCGCCTTCCTATTTTGTGCTGAAGCTTCCTCTAGTTGGTATAAGTAGCCAAGCGAAGAACTCGAAGGCGGGCGCTGAACTCATTATCAGTATTGGTAAGTTAAATTATTTGGCAATTTTTGCGTCCCAAACCAACGAGAGGCATGGGAGTGCCACAAGTAAGGTGTCGTACGTGGACAGCGATGAGGCATCGCATCAAGTTCAGCCACTTGTGCTGAGTTTAAGAGGAGAAACCATTCATTTGTGTACGACAGTATAGCGAGAGCATCGTATAAGTACTGCAAAATTTGCGCCAAACGATACGGAAAGGTTGCGTAACCTCATATATATATATATATATATATATATATAACTACCTTTTACATTTGTTTTTGCAAGCCGTGTTTGTATAGTTGATGCATAGCAAAAGGAGTCTCCCTATGGTTATTATCGGGCGCATTGATGCAACCACATGCACTCAATCGTTTCAGCGTGACCCGATGTGCTTGCATTGTCCTTCGTTATTGATTCCGCACGCCGTGCTTTGCCAATTCTTCCCTGGGGTAGCTAAACCATTTTGTCCCTTGTCGGTACTCACCATCCAATGCATACAGTATGCATCGTCGTGTGCTCGTGGGTTTACCTTACATCGCCTATAAATCAAATGCTTGACTTCCTCACCATCTCCAAGCAAATTCTGTTGTCGAACATGTACGTCGTGGCTTTTTTACTTCTTAAAGAATACCCGATCACACTCTCTCGCATAACCAATATTAAGACAGTCAAATCGAATCGCGTTTGTGTACAATGATTTACGTACAAATGGTCGTTATATTGCCTTAAGAAAGTGGTCCTTCAAGCTCCCTGTTCGAGAAGCTGTTGCCCCGCGCGACAGAAATATTTCCCACATTTTCCTTGGATCCCAGGTTGTCGAAGTCAAGCTATAGACGAAATCAAACCTCGCATATGCGAAGCCCTTATGCCCGACTCGACGTCGGTCCTTCCTTGTGCAGCGTCTGTTTCGGTCTGCTCAAAAAGGCCTCACTCGCACTGGGGCGCTTTCTTGTGGCCGGATCTTGAAAGGCCTGGTATGATTAGGGGCGTAGTATTCATAGCCTTAGACTGAAGACTGGCGATAAATTGAGCAATGGTAAGTCGGGGATCTAGACAATCAAAGATATTCAACAATGGTTTACTGGGGCTTAATGTAGAGGTACTTTAGCGAACACGTACTGTGCTGGCACACCCCCCACTCTACCATTACGACATTTCGACTGCCATTGCGCAATCGTCAGTCGTCCATCATATGCTCCACATTGGGGTGAGAGCAGGCACCACAACATCAGCGAATGACGCCGTCTCGATGAAGCACTCTTCAGGGTCAACATAAGGTTTCTAACCCGTAAATGTTTTTGGTCTCTGTTTTATAATATGTCTAGATTACCCAACTTCCCACGTCAACCTTAAAAATCACCTTATTTTCAGGTTAAGTCACTAAGATAATCAAAGCACGTCGCTCAGATGACAGCTGACTGTGGACGTGTACTTGCTTATCCAGAAGTAAAATAACGTAACAGCAGTAGTTTTCGTTAACTGTGCACGAAAGTAGAAAATTAGTGATCTTCATGATTTCAGAGCGATATCAGCAGCTAAGTCGGTTCTTCCCCCACAGGGTTTGTGAAATAAATTTTAGCTATTAACTGCTCGTCACTTTCAAGTTCACGGGAAAGAATGTAATTAGTCAGTATGCTGTGGTCAGTGAGCTATCAGACAGCCTCGATTTTGAGAAGGTTATGTTCAAAATTCTTGCAGAATTACGAGTGATTTATCTCGTGAAATGTTGGCCAGCAATCTGAAATGTGCTTCCAACTTAGAAGGATAGGTTAGGGGGGTTGTAAAACGGATTATTATGCGGCATTTCCCTACAGTATTTCGGACCAGCAGGATGTCCGCTTTTGAATGCGTTTCTTTCCGCCTATCTGCAGAAACCGCACTTGGTAAAAAATGACTACTTAAGTAGCATGCATTTTTCACATTGATTTTCAGACGTCTTATAAGTTCAATTATATTGCACACAACACATGCAAAAAATATGCTTTCCTTTACTCGTTTGGTAGAAAATCACATTTTCGTTACACCCTTTACCGCAAAGAAGGCAACCTTTTGGCTTTAAAAAAGTTTCTACTTTTGAGGTTTTTAAGACCATGCGATGTCGATTTCTACAGTATCGTACATGTCTGTTTATAAATGTTTCTCATGGGCTGTACAACATAGTCCGCATTTACTGCAAAATCCTATGGACCCCTTATGGTATATTTTTAAAGGCGTAGAGAAATATGTGATTTGCCTCACGCGAAAAGTAAACACTTTGTAGAATGCAATCTCTAAACGCTAATGTACTCTCTGATTTGTTTCAAAATTCTTCAGAAATTGAAAAATATTTGTTACCGGAATGTACACTTTCTTTTGGCATAAAATGTAAAGAAAACGAAGTTCCCTACCAAACGAATAAAATAAAACATATTTTTATGCATGTTTTCTATAAAATGCATTTAAAAGTGTAAGAGTATCAAAGATCAATGTGGAAAATGCATGATGATTAAGTAGTCAATTTTTAACAAGAATGATTTCTGGGTAAAAGCGGAAGGAACCACATCAAAAAGCTGACATCCTGGCGAGTTCGAAATAGCATAAGATTATGTCGCGCAGTAATCAGTAATACAATCCCACCTAAGTGGTCCCTCTCAGTCGTAAGAACTTTTCAGAATTTCGGCCAGCATTTCATGGGATCGGACACGCATTGTACGCATTGCCAGACTATCATGTTGATATTTCACAAACCTGATTTTACGAACAGATTAGTTTTCTCACAAATGATTACGTGCTATCCTTAAACATTTGGCATTAACATATAAACGTTTTCACTTATTTCCGCCTCGCATAATGTCTAACTACAGGTCTGGAATATTTGGCTTGACGCATTCTGTCACTTAAGCCGAAGCGGATATTATGTAAACCTTGCTCAAGTCAGAGCTTCAAACAATGTCCCGGAAAAACTTTTTTCAGGGAGAGGGCATGTTGCATGTTCCATAACGCTTTCGAGTTAGCTGTTAACAGCGCGCGGTTAGCTTCGAGGACACTAAAGCCACATATTAAATACCATTCAGTAATCTACGTATTCATATTTGCCAAACTGTGCCTTGGCAGCTAAGAAGGACTTTCAATAAGCACCCAAAAGGAATTGGCCAAAGAATTGTTAATTAAAATGTGTTCGATTTTTTCCCTTTTTGCACAGTCCGATCCCGTGATACGATGGGCTTCTGCTGCGTGAGGTAGGTCGGCCGTTTCCGTCAGGCTGTTGGTTTTAGTGAGGATTAAGATTAGGCGGAGGTTAAGTTTTAAGATAAGGATTTGCGTTATAGGGTCCGGCTGTAGTGTTTGGGTTGGGGTGTAGGTTTACGATTATGGTTTGGCTTTAGGGTTGGGATTCAGCTTCTGGGATAGGGTTACCAGTCAACGATTAAGGGTTAACGGTTAAGGTTAGGGTTAAGGTTAAGTTTAGCGCTAAGGTCAGGATTAAGTTTAAGGTTAGGGTTAAGGTTAGTTTTAAGTCTAGGGTTAAAGTTAAGGCTAGACTATGTTAATTGTTAGTGTTAGGGTTAAGTTAATGGTTAAGATTAGGGTTAAGGTTAACGCTAGGGTTGTCCTTTTACTATTTCCGTCTTTCATTTTCTGAGAGAGAGAGGAATGTGCTTTATTTTGAAATCAGATGTTCAAAATTTTCAGCAAAAAGTTGGCTCCATTCACTATGGGCAGTACATAAGTTAATAGATTATTCAAGAGTCAAAGTTTAACACAAAGAAACGATTATTATGGGGATAGTTCAAGTCTTAGCTTCTGCATTTCTGTCTCTTCGCACGTAAGAAAGCGCGCTAGGAATGGCAATACAGAAGCTCGGTAAGCCGATGTGCGACAGGATATAAGACGGAAGTTGCGGCGCATCGGGCGGAAAGACTTGGCAGACATAAGATCGGAATGTAGGGGATGGGCAACGTCATCTAGAATTCGAACAGCAAATTGCTTGACCGCATTGAAGTGTCGTTGTAAGATAATGTCAACTAAAAAAATATAAGAAACCCCAACAGCAGAAGAGAGCATGCGGAGGATTCGTTTCAAAATTAAAAGATCCTTTTTTAACAAGGCAGGAAAAACGACAGAACAGTATAGGATAAGAGGAAGAATGCAGGCATCAATGAATCGCCAGACTAAGGGTTGAGGTGTGTGATAGGAACGTAATCGACGAATGTAGTAAAGAAGTTTACAAACTTTAATAAATAGGGACTGAATATTGAGGGAAAAAGAAAGATTTGAGGACAAAGTAACGCCGAGATACCTGAAAGAGGATACTTCGTCAGGAAGAATGTCAGAGGAATCAGGGTTAGGAGAGGGCCGCAGTCGAAAAATGCACTGAACGGATTTTCGGTTGTTAATTAGGAGACCATTTTCCTCCGACCACGCTAGGACATGGTTTAGGCCATTCTTTAGAGACCGGAGGTGTGTCGGACTTTTGAGAGGGTGTCCAACAACCACATCGTCAGCATACATGACCAGAAGACAGTCATTAGGGACCTGAGATCATCAGTGTGGAGGGAGAAAAGGTGAGGGGATAGAATGGAACCTTGAAGAACACCGCAGTCGTTGGGAAGGGTCGACGATTTCCGCTTGCCAGATTGGACAAATTGGGTGCGGAAGGTAAAATAATCGCTCAGCCAAGAGACGACCCAGCCTGGAGAGCCACATACGGAGGTTTTGGAAAGGAGAAGAGGGCGCGGGACGGTATTGAAGGCGGAGAGGTAATCAAGAAAAGCGCACGCATACTCGCGGCAACCCTTGTCTAATGCTTTTAGAGCAGAGTGGACCACAAGAACGACAGCATCTAAAGTACTCCGTTTAGCTTTGTATGCAAATTGTAAGGGGTCGGAAAAACTGGAGGAAAAAGGCTTTATGATATCTAGGGCACCTCTTTCAGCAAGCTTTAGTATTGCAGAGAAGCAGGCAATTGGGCGAAAAGATTTAGGACCAAAGTTAGCAGGCTTTTTAGGGATGGGAGTGATTCTCACTGTACGCCAGACGTCGGGAATCTTGGACCCCATGAAAGACATATTGATTAGGTGCGTTAAAATATGGGCTATCTGAGAACTGCAAGATTTAAGAAGAAAAGGCTAGACACCATCCGGTCCGGCAGCTGTTGATCCATGGACCTTTTTAAGGTGTTTCTCTACTGTTGCCAAAGACACGGGTTGGAATGCACTCGGTGATAGGGGAATGTCTTCTAAGGGAAGATGGGAGTCATTGTGACTAAATATAAAATATTTATTTAGGGAGTCTAAATCTGCATCCACATGCACCAGCGTGTTGCGATGGCCAGTGAGACGCTTAAGATTTTTCCAAATCTCAGCTGAGGAAGGGCGGAAAGGAGGGGAGTAAGAAGAGGAAAAAAGTTGGCTGACAAGCAGGCTATTTAGCCTGTCAATCTCTGTTTTTATTAAGACGGTAACGTCCTTAAGGTTATCACGTAAGCCTAGCTTGTAAAGGAGTTCTTTTTTACGTCTTAACGATTTCAGATGGAGGGAAGAAATTCTATCCGGTCGTATCATAACAGTATCAAAAGGGCAGCAAATATCGAAAATTTCATTTAAAAACGCTGTCAGGTTGGAAGAACAGGATTCAACATTAGAATGTTCAAGGAAAGTGGGGATAGTGAGAGAAATGCAAGTCTGAAGCATGAGAATGTTTTGGGCGGACGTGTTGCGAACCTTAACCTTTCTCTCAGGCTTAGCAAGCAGTGCACGTTTTGAAGTGGAATATATTTTTGGAAGGCCCAATAAAGTGAAATGGTCAGAACCTGACAATGGAGCCCTGTTTTTTACGCAAAAAAGCTTGCTGTGGCTAGTCAGAATATGATCAAGAGGGGCATCTGCGCGAGTATTAAAGGAGACAAGATCATCGAAGCCTAAAAGTGTAAGGGGACGTAAATTCACGCGATTAAATTCAACGCATAAAAGAGTAAGATAGTCGGAGGATAATACAGCAAGTTTTTGTGAGAGGAAGTCGAAAAAACAAGTTAATGCGCCTTCACAGGAACAGGGGTAATGTAAATACTAACAAATATGATGCCTTTAAAATTACTAACAAACGTGGCTCACATAAAGCAGGGATTACATCTATTAACTCATCACAGTAAGAAAAAAGGGACTTACAGTCTCTACACCAATTTTGATTAACGAAAATGGCAACGCCTCCACCTCTGGCACAAGATAAAGATTTTCAATCTGTTCGAAAGCAGTAGAAGGATGGGAAAGTAATAAGCTGCGAATCAATGTCACTATTAAGTCACGTCTCTTGAAGGCAAACAACTTCAGTTTTGCTGTGTTCTTTTTTCGACAAAAGTAGCTCCGAATCATGGGTTTTGTTGAAAATAGAACGACAGTTTGTTACTAAGAAGGCAAGAATTGACAATTTGTGATTCGGCTGACGTTTGAATGCGAATTGCCAGCCACAACGGTGTTTTCTCCGATGCATAGGCCGTTGTTGACGAGTATTTGATAAATTCAACACAGAACGATCACAAATACGACATATTGGTCGTAAAGTACAACAGTTTGCATCGTGGTCGTTCGTAAGTGAAATTGACAATTTAATTCCGTTCAAAAGGGTGCTAGCGTACTGTAGAGACGACCTCATAATCTTAGCTCAGACAAACAAAGGATGAAAAACAGATCAATACATCGAAGAGAAAAGGCACAATAATGTACAATTAGTAAAAATCCACGCGTGAATGGAGAGCTACAAAAATGGCGGCTCAAATTCAAAAGCCCGCCATGTGCTATTTTCTGCGGGATTTGTTTCCATTTTTGGCATTTCTGAACATAACTAAAACGTCCCAAAGATTTTTTTTGTTCACTTTATTTTTTCCTCGAAACTCCATCATTCGTCCAGAAGCATTTCCACTTACCCCACCCATATAACCCCCTTTCCAACCATTCCCGTATGACTGGGACCCCGCCGTCTGTATCCCCATTCCTGGCTACCTACTGCGATCTAACCGTCTAATGGTATAAGAATCCATCGGAAATCACTAAACATCGTTCAACGTTGACAGAGGCGTCTGTAAAATCCAGATGAAGGCCAAAAATCTACTAATACATTTACTTCCCTTAGAATGTTACAAAATGACCAAGACGTTATTCGTGTGCGTGAAATAAAGTTGCTTCGGAAATTGTACAATGAGATATATTATATTCGAGAACCAAAATGTTCTTGTAAGTGAAGCAAATATTAGATCTGTTTAAATAACCCCACCCAAAGCCAAGTGCAACGGCGGGATTGATACAAGATAGCTGCGCTATGCATGCCACAATATGAAAAACATGTCCTTCCACTTGGTTAAAAGTCCTTATGAATTTCCTGGTTGTTAGGGCTGAAAAGAGAGCAATGTTTCTCCGTTTAGGCGTGGCGAAGTTCATGGCAATCCATATGCATATTAATAAATCATCTCATAATTTAATCTAAATGCGAATTCTCTCACGCGTTTCCTGTTAGAAATTATGCTGTGTGGTAGGAGACAATTCAGAAATTCTTCTTAAATCCCCATACAACAGTACCTCTTCGAAATCGCCTAATTCAATCCGGAGAGTTGCGTCGAATTCACTGGCAGTCAGTAGTTGAATTAGTTTTTTTCGGTTTTCCAGACCGAAGTTACTCAAAATGGGAGGGGGGCAGAAATATAGCGTTAAAAACAATCATGATCTCGTTCGACAGTTATCTTGCCCCTTTACTATTCATTGAGAAATGAATTTCTGAACTGACGTTGGTGAATAAATCAATGGCCAGAAATTCGTGACTCCTAGTCACTCACTTTGTCAGTTCACAAGTTAGGTAGACTTTGAGTGGTACCGTGCGCCTGATGGAGCGGCCTCTTTAGGAACATTGCGAAGATCAAGACTGTTTCGTAAGTTATGGTTATGCGTCAGTCGATAGGTGATGTTGCCTGTCAGCGTTTCGAGTGGAGGGCTTTGCATAGAACATAAAACGGACGATACTGCAGTAAGCTGTTGGCTGAAAAAAGGTTTGTTGTCTCAGAAAATAAAATGGGGAAACGCAGAGTGTTCGTCAAGCACCCTAACGGGATTCATGTCGGTTTTGAAGATGCATAGAGCATCAGCCAATAACATGCGACCATGACGTCGAGCAAAACGTCGCGTTTCTCATTGTGTTTGCGAACTCGTTCATCACAAACATATATAAAACATACTCACGCCGGCTCATTCGGTAGAGAACGCCGTCCTCTTCTAATTTTATGCTTAAAGGCAAAGTATAATTTGCATTTGAAAAATATTCTAATTACGAGAAGTTTTAATCCTGTCAAAAGGCCGTTCATAAAACGTCATGTTTCCACATTTACCGATATGACTTGAAAATGTAGCAATATGGCTCAAATCCACTTACAAATTTTATGAACCCCGTATCGTGGCTTGTAGAATTGAAACCCTGAATACAAGTGTAACGGCTGGTCGAGTTCAAAATTATTCGGGAATTGGATAGATTTTTGAAAGCCAAATAACGGCATTCCTTTAAATATAAAATTGGAAGTAGGCTTCATTTTCTAGCGCATGAGCAAAAGAGTTAATAGTTTTATTCATGTTTTCTATGAAATATAATTGAATTTTTATAGTCTTTAAACTAAATAAAAAATTCTTGCGAGATAAATGGTCATTTATTGCAGAGTGTAGTTTTAGCATGCGGCCGGAAAGGAGTTGATTCAAAAGTCGGCATTCTGATGTAACTGAATTAGTATAGAATTTTGCAGCACATAGATAAGTTTAACAACCCCACTTAATTAACCTTTTTGAAATGATAACGCATGTCGGAATTTCGGCTGACATTTCACGAGTTAGCCCATCTCCTGAAAATTCTCGCCTACATGTTTGTTTGTAAGAACGTTCAGCATGCACACAACTCTGCCTTGGTGTAATCATGTAGTGTGTATTTTTCGAAATGCTAGCACAGGTAAGGACGAGGTTTCTACCCGAAATTGATAGGAAATAAAAGGCCCTAGAACATCATCCACCGGGTGTTTTATGACCGCATTTTCTATAGGTTTACTCCTAGTGATCACGACGTAGAGTGGACTAAAAACCAGCGGATGCAACCTAGCTGCCCTCGTCTGACTGGTACACTGGGTCAATGCATCTGGCTGTACCGCTGTCATGCGGTTATTAAGCGAACTGTCTGCATTACGTCGGTGACTTATTCAAAGTTACCGTGAATTGCAGGGGTTCTTAACAGATCCCATATTGGTTTTCGGAGGTATTTCTCATGAGCGCGCTTACTTCAATGCACGTTTGACACAATTAGCCTGCATCAATTGCTTTTTAGTAAAAACTCCCAATTAATGGCCAAACATGAGTGCTACGGTCCCAAAAGTATGAGTATACGGAGTTTCCATGCCAACTAATTGGATGCTCAAACACAATTAAAGACATTTAACAGGATGCTGGGAGTTCACCTAAATTCCAGGTTTTACAATCGCCAAATTACTTATGTCTCCCGGATTTTATTTCATACTTTTAGATATAGACCG
This sequence comes from Spirometra erinaceieuropaei, assembly GCA_902702965.1. NCBI lineage: Eukaryota > Metazoa > Platyhelminthes > Cestoda > Diphyllobothriidea > Diphyllobothriidae > Spirometra > Spirometra erinaceieuropaei. The sequence continues at coordinate 624,644 of CACRXP010000031.1, read as the reverse complement.
CCTGAACTGCGCCTACGAGAATTAGTGGACCATGTCGTCACACGCGGGGAAATGCATCACCTTGCGATGTTTCAGTCCATTAGTTTCCCACTATTAATACTTGCATCTTAAAGGCTTATTGGCTGACGAGAAAAGCTAATTTTCGTAATTGAGAGGTCATTGTGACCAGAGATTCGTCTTTTCAACTCGACAGGTATTGGTCATGACCAGTATCTTCCAAATGCTTTTCATTATATCTCCCGACCAACTTAATTCTCTACTTATGTATACACCTGAAACTCGAACGTTCGCCTCCATTCGTGAACGCTGTCTAACGTCCGGTTTGGTCTGCGCTTCAACAGCGAAATAAAAGGATGGGCATGTTTAACGCGCCTCATATCCTGTGGACAGGACATCATGTGTACCATTCGTGATACTGTCAACCTCACATCCTTAGGTCTGCATCCGTCTACCTAAATCCGATCACTGAACATAAATTAAGCCTGTAGTTGGCTGACTGTTTTTATTTTTTGAGCCACAACAGGAGTTAGCCGCCCAATTTACCGTCGCAGAACGTAAGTCAGTAGTCGACTGGTGATAAAAGTGATGGACTACATAATTAGTAGGCGTGTCAACAGGTGATGGCAGATTTGGTTGTGGACGACGTTGGATGGGTGCCTCCATCAACAGACAATAAAATTCGGACCTTTCCTTGTCTCTTAGGCCCTCCTGATCGGATTTTATATGTGATCTGCTAAATTATATGAGCCATTTCATGTAAAGAGTAACCGATCATTATGATTGTTAGTACAAGGTGACCAGAATCACTTCCTTTCACTTCAAGATATGGATTTGCAGAGTATGATGTAATCTACCCTGGGACGTCTAGGAAATATTTTATTCCAGCCTAGACAGTTTTACGAATTTATGCTCCTCCAATTTTCCTGTAAATATTTAGCTGTTGGGAAATAAGCCCTGCGCGTCAATCTCTTGCTCTTAGACGATTCTTCTAACTGATAGCAACCTTTGAATTATCTTAGAAAAGTGCACGATCGCGAACCCACATAATTGTCATTTTTATGGAAAACTGCAGAAAACCACACACCGGAAAACCAACTTTATTCTCGGCTTGAATTTGCAGGCTTTCAGACGTAAAAGCAGAATGGAAGTCGATGTTTTAAATAATTACTCTTCAGTAATTTACGCGCCGCATGTGCAGTTGAATTTACCCATCGATTCCAATTTCTCTCCTGATATATTGAAATATACGTTCTGATCATCTCAAACATATCCGGTACCACGTTGAGCATTCGAAGAATGTTATCCTCTGACTTCCCTTTTGCAAATATATATTCGAACTGGACTGATCCTGGGGTATCGATCAAATTGAATATAATACTTTCGGTATTCATAGTATTGTCTTCGTCGTGGGGGTCGAGTTCTTGGATTTGCTATTTAAATCGGACAAGACTTAACAAGCATTTCAACTAGGTGGCAAAGATTATGAATTCTAAAAAAATGATTGTACATATTGGTCCTCGCATATATACTGATTATTGTACTTCAAATGTAGACATAACTGGGAACGATTAGTTATTGTAAAAAGTTGAATTTTGAGTAAATTAGGTATTTACTGACAGTGATCTAGCAGTAATTTTATACTTCTCTATTCCCATTTAAGAGCCGATAAAATATGTGCCTCATAGAACTAGTCGCATAAATGCGAACCAAAATGGTCTTGTACATTGTTCGGCTTCTTGAAAAGAGTTCTGTTGTCTAGACAACTCTTAAGCATGCTAAGCAGGTAGCATTTTATCGAAAGCCTTTCGTCCAAAGTCGATTGCTCAGATACGAATCCGAGTCAGACAGTCGAATTTTTATTCAATGTTATAGAAACATTTCTGCATAGAATAAAACTTAAGACTGCCGTAAGTTACACGGACAATTGCTTTGTCCATTCTTGCTAACAACAACTGCAATTAATCTAACGTTAGGCACTTTTCCTTGCATAACTTGTGTCTATAACGTCAAAATTTGCATAAATTAAGTGAGCACATAGACATCAGATGTCAGTGAGGGTAGGTTAAAATGTTCAATCATACTTCCTTATAGAAAGTGATTTGCAACTTCGGAAATGTAACTTTGCAACGAATAATGAATCCGGATGTGGATGTCGTCGTGTCTGGTAGACATGCAAACGTACGTCCGATTTCGGTAAAATGAAGTTTAAATTGAAGGCTAGAGACACGTCCTTTATAAATAACTAGCTCAATCCTCTTCAATATGCCAATCAGATAATGAAAAGGACTTGTGAATGCATCATCATAGTAGAGTTTGCTGCATCTATTGCGCTCCCTGAATATTCGAAGACCAAGAGCTGCAAGCATTTGTATGTAAATAAATTGTTCAGTTCACTGTTTAAAATAAATACCGTATCTTATAATAAGTTACTTTGCATTTGTCAACTTAGACTTTCAACAATATTTTGCAATTTTAACAGAGCGAAATTCAGTTAAATAATTCCAGGCGGCCTTTAATCGTCCAGTCTTCATAAAGACTGGCTTTAACTCATTTTGATATTTGCATCAAAATAATTTTAGTGCACGACATCTAGTTTTGAAATTGTTGTGCTCAATGAGAACGCATGATTATGAAAATGAGTGTTTGCACAATCAAAAGACGATGCAGTGATAAATGCAGGCAATGATGCGGATGGTTAAGGGGTGGTAAGTTATCATAAAACCCTGCATTTTAAATAAACGTCCCGCACATACACTTATGGAAACGGATGATTAAGCTAGTATGTTTTCACACCAGAATACGAGGTGTAATGGTGAATGTATAGATTTGAAAACGAATCCTTATTTCGTGCAGATGCAAAAGGCGTTTCGCTCAGGAGTGGTAGACTACCAGCATACCGTCAATTCCCCACATAAATTGAAGCGCTGTAGTGCGAAACAATAAGCAACACAACATCGTGCATATGACGAACTAGAATCTGATGGTGGATTTAAATTAACTGAGAGGGCCGGGACATCTGAAACTGTGACAGAGAAGTGACGAATAGGAGACTGGGCAGTTTGAGTTCTATGTTCTCGAGGTCACTGCATATGTTGCAGTGGAAAATTAATGTTTTGGTTTCACTAATCAATGTACCGCTTGAAATTATTTACGATACCTTATTGTATATTTAAAGGTTACTGTCCAATTTGCACTTATAGCGCTTTCCATCTCGTAATAAAAGAGATAGCAAATGCCGCATAAACATCATTGTTTTCAGATTTACATAATTAAGACCTGCTGTTAAATACGCTTCTCTCATGACGGTTTGTAATGCGGGTTTCAACCTTCCTAGTTATCTGTTCCACTGCTTTGTGCGGGTCCATCCTTGAATGACGAACAGCAGAAAATGCATTTATTGTGGAAAAGTCATTTGAGAGGAGACTGTAAACAAACGCATATCTCAGCTATGGTCTACGAATGTCTAACTTGGCTGCTCGCAGGGCGAAATGGAAATGGCCAGAGACTACACAAAAAAATTTAAAAGGACTGTGCAGAGACAACAAAGAACACGGGACAAGACAGACTTGCTGAAGCAGTAGTAGATAGCTTGAGTATTGATCACACATACCTAGCTAAGAGTGTTGGCAGGGGTTTTAAGTAAAATGCGTTCTGATTGTAGAAATGCACATTCCAATTCTGCCATTAAAACTCGATGTATATTATTTAATGAAATACTCACCCTATGCCACTTTATTCGGCCACATGCTACCTGTTATGCTGATGCTGCCTACCATGAGGATCGGCCGGATGTCGAAATCGACTGCCGAGCCGACGGATACCTGGTCAAAATTCTTCGAATGCGGCCATTTTCGAGAGTACCGAAGGTATCAATTGGTGATCCATTGTCCGTGGACGACGGCGCGTTAAAGGTCACAAAGAAACGAGACAGAGAGTGTAGTGGGAGTCTCCTCGACACCGAGCACCCCAGGTTCGCCTTGCACATCACCACGGGAAAGACAGTAGTTATTCATCAAACGACATCGAATACGGAGTACAACATGACCCATTTCAAATCGCGCATGCTTAAAACAAAATGTTGAAAGAGACTGAACATCAGAAATAACCTGCATCTCATCTCACAACACTAAATTGCCACGGCCATCATTGACATCATCAGTCTAGACCTCCCCGACATCCCAGGCTTCATAACCAGCATTATCATTACCACCAGCAGTGTGAATTCATTTCCAAATCGTGTCCTTTGCGAATGCAGTTTCGCATCACATATCGGCCTGATCAAATTCACAACGGCTTGCTGGCCGTGTCAAAAGCCTCACTTCCCTACACTGTTTCAGAACAGTCAGACACCACATGGGCGCATTCGGTAATGTGCGCTGCAAGATAGCGGGATTCGTCGCAACAACACCACAACCAACCCACGTCTCTCGTCCGAAATCGCCTCCATTACCGGCACCACCAACTTTACAATCGCCAGTGTTACCAGCCAATAGGTCGAATTTAATTCTGTCGTTACTGTCATTGATCACAGGTCACTCACGTCCAACGTACTCAAACTGCGTTAGGGCCGGCTTGTCCATATGCGCCTATACGGAAGTCCTTGCTGAAGAACCGCAATTCGGATTTCGGAATCCCACCTCACCATATCTGCTCACGCAGTCGCACACACCCACCTCCTCAGGCAACTTCACAACACACACATACACGCCACTCACGCAAAACCATGCACCTTTTGTGTTGTAAGTCTGCAATCCACGTCGCCCTTGTTGATGTGGCGGGCAAAACCTTGTGATTTGGTACATGCACATTTCTTTGCATCTGGGGTATGCCCGTTGATGTGTGCTGGTATGTGAAGTGACGACCAGCTCGTGTGTGTTCTACGAGTTCTTTATCTTTCTAAGTCACTATCCCATCTCCATCAGGCTAACAGGATCAGATAGTTGACTGGTGCATGAAAGAGTAAAGGGAAGATAAAGTCAACATTGTCTGTTCGCTGCAACACAGAGGACGTTGGTTAAGGCACTCAAGGATTGCTGACCTAAATATAGCCCCTAACGTTCGTACGTACATCTCGTTACATTGCTTTACAGCGAAGGAACGTAGGCATCAGCCACTAGACAATTCCCTTGCTTTTCTTGAATGTTCACGTTCCCTAGCGTAAGCAAACTCCAACTACACTTGGTTCTGGCATGGCTGCATTCTCTTAATAGCCTTTCCATGACTACTGTTCATCGCTCACTACCAAGTCTGCTACTAGTACATAATTGGCGTTGACAGAGTGATCCTTCGGGGTTTTTAAGGATCTCATGTGTATGCGATACCATGCTTCAGGTAACCGTGACACTCGCAGCCTGGTGTGCGCGGACATTTTTCTGCCGCCTGATACTCTGCCGTCGACAGTGTAAGAGCTCCCATTGGGTATGCGGCCTATGTGCATGGTTGCCCAGTTGCTTGTATCTCCTCTATTTGACACTTCTTTAAAGGTTGTCAACTGGACAACTCGCAGTCGATCCTGTTGATGTGTTTGTGTGGAGTGGCGGACTGATGGTCTGAGAGGCCGACAGCAATTGCTGTGGCACTGCCACTCCGTGGAATCCGAGCTGGGTATGGCGGCATGCCTAGGGGTGGCCCCGGCCGCGTCAGGAGTTTATTGATATTCTAATAATCAAACGCTCATGTGCAAGTAAATGATGCAGAACATTAGCTACAAAACCGAAGATTTTCCACCGCAACTTCAACACTCATGAATCGTATTCGGCTCTTGCGCCGACATTTGTGGTAAGGAAACTTCAGCTTTCACAGTAAATAGCAGAATCTGCCGAAAAAGCAGTTCCGTGAGAACCATTTACAAAGGTCTCACACTAATCTTTAACTAAGTAAAACGCTTAACACCAAGCTCAACAAACGTTAATTTTTGGCAAAAGCAGATTAACTCTGAATGATTCGCCGACGGGATGCACGCGAATTTCTTGATACCCGCACAACAGCGGTTCGGTTAGATGCACTGAGCCCCTGTATGCCAATCAGGTATGCGTTGCCTCCTCTGGATATTAGATCAGTCTATGCTGAGATCCCTTGGGGCAAGCCTACGCTGGTCTCCACTTGTCCTTACTGTTTGCAAAGTACGCACTGGACGATTTATTCAAGACAGCCCAGTAGGCACGAACAAAACATTGAGGACACTGGTGTGGTGGATGGCTGAATGAGACCGCGAGCAAATAACGATGCCCAACGTTTCATTCCACCATACGACAGCGCGTTTCGCTGCCCGAGGTGTAAGCTGATGCACTAGGCGAAGTTAAGGCCGACAAGAACCATGTTATAGTGCCCACAGAACACTGCGTGTTCCACCATTCTATCTGATGGGACAGTATGCCCCTAATAGACGGCTCTTTTTGACGCTGGTGCCAGACGCGTCGATCTGCCTGGTGAGAATAATCTCCCAGTCAATGTCAATAGCAGATCGCAAACTCCACTTGTTCCTATACGTCCACTGTCAACCCTGATATTTTATTGGAGAGGACTCCTGTAGAGTTTCAGTTAGTTTGATTCCTGCATTGGTATAGTTGTTTTATCTGGTCCTCTAGTGTCTGCCGGGTTCCAATTAAGGACATTTAGAGATGCATGCATGGCGAAACTCCGGCTAGTTTCTCATCTTTCCCGCTTGACCACGGGTTACAAAACACGCTTTCTCTAAGCCATCAACGTTTTCACATCACTAGAACAAGAACTTTATTTACCTAATGTTTCAGATTCCTGCTCGAAACCATCAACAGAGGCAATACCAGATAGGCATAGTTCATGCACCAGAGGCTGAAATATTAATATGATGCGGCCGCTATGCCACCAGATCGTCACGAAAATTCACGGCTTCCCCCTCCAGCATCAGGGATTATTGCACTCGGTGTGATGACTGATCGATAGCCGACTTTCAATTGTTAGTCATGGCAATCATACCACAGGTGTTAGATGTTCATGTGAGAATTGCTCTGAACCACCGAAACTAGACCCAGTGCTGACCACTGAGCCCCGAATATGGAAGGCGAAGGTCATTGCACTGGGGGGCTCACGCGACTGTCGCTAGGTGTGAGAATTTCGTTCTTCGTCGATTTTGAACGTGTGGCCGGATCTCGTCGAATGAGCCGCAAATTGAGATCGGGCGGCTTTTCTCCGTACTGCTGCTCTATGTTTTTTTTTACATTTGCGTTCCGATGAGTCCTGTGTTTTTTGACGTGGTAACTTTGTTTGTAATTACACCAGATTTATTATTGTCGGTGTGCTTTGTTGAAAAAGCTTTCTTTCATGCAGCCATTCAATTTCCCTCAAATTTGAAGAATACTTCCCGCAGATTTCAAAAATCCACCCCCCCAGGGGAGTATAGGAGGCGTTTTCATGTGTCTTTTACGTCACATCATAATTACCGACAAGGTCACGTGTCACACAGTTCATTTTTGTGCTCAGTAAATCACATGTTTCCTACTCTATATCTGTCAGGTTCCGTTCATAGAGTTTTGAATAATAAGCAAGTGAGAACCACATGCATGTCGCTATGAAAAATCCATTTCAGGGTAACTACAGTCTTGGTTTTGTTGAAGCAGCTCATCCCGTTTACTTACACCAGTGACATGTCCACGTCAAGGATATTTCTATCTAGACGGGAGTTACACAGAGCCTCAGATCTCATACGCTAACAAGCGATGAAACTGAGTGCAATGACTGGCCGGGTGTGAATTTTTCGCCTATAGTTCATCAGCCAGTACCAGTGTGGCGACCACATTACTTTAGCGTTAGTGTGAGGAATGAGTGTTTCTAATTTGACCGGTGAGGTCCATGAGGCGACTGCGTATATAAGGATTGCATGGGTTATCATGATGGGAATATCCCAAGCACTGATGTTCAGGCCCATGTACCGTTTTTACGGTCACGATACAACGGATTTGCAGATGATTGCACAGGTCGTCATGTAAGTGGAATGTAAGATTGCACCGTAGACGAGACAGCGCTGTCGTACATTGCAGTATGTGACGGTAATTATGTTGTTGCTGGATGCCTTTAGACCTGTGGGCGTGGAAGCGAAATAATGCATGGCTGTATTACGTCGGGGATCATTTGTTACACAGTCCAGTAAGGCAGTACGATCTGAGTAATATTTCAATAAATCACCATGCGCACCGCGCATGGAAAATGAAAGATCTTGAATACCGTGCCACAAACGTAGACAATTAACAAAATGCCTTGATGGCGAGTAAACTCCAAAATACCTCGCAGTGAATATCACGAAAAATTCATAACGAACGTTTAATTGTCTGTCGCCGGTGACATCTGTCAGACCTTGTTGTATTTAGGTGAAAACGCCACTGCGACGTAGATGTGTGATAACGTTTAGCAGTATTCAATAAGTTGCGATTTTCTCCTTTCTAGGCGAGCGCTTGACAACACGTCTCATAAACGATGGTAGGGCTGTAAATGTTTACGAGTGGTAAAACCCTTCCTCGTGTTGCCTATTCGTCAACACTTTCACCGACATACCATCACATTTGCTATCATACATTAGGTGGGAATACTCATAAAATGCCAACCGAAATTCCGAAATGCGTTTTCATTTTGAAAAAAATTAATTGAATAGGGTTGTAAAACTAGTCAGTTAGCAACATAATTCTATAATATTTCAGTTACCTCGGGATGCCGGCTATCGAACGAACTACCTTCGGGCTGCCTGCAAAACTACATCCTTTAAAAAACGACCAATTACGTAGCATGATTTTTTCTCATTGATTATCGATGTCCCTAATAGTCCTATTATATTTCATAGAACACAGGCATAAAAATATTCATTCTTTCGCTCATTCGGTAGAGAATTACGTCTTCTTCCAATCTTATACTCAATGGAAGCGGATAACTCGGTTTTGAAAGACGCTTCCAATTGCCAAATAATGTTGAACCTGCTCTACCGTTACCCTTGGGTTCAGGGTTTCCAAACTACAATTCGTAAATGTTCCCATACGAAAATCCAACATTGCTCTACGGCAATAAAGGGTGACAAAATAGGGTTCATAAAACCTAGATGTGGATTTGATCCATTTTGTTAGAGTACAAGCCACATTGGCAACTGCACAGTCATGACGAATTATAAACGGTCATTTCACGGTATAAAAACATTTCACAATGGGAAACTTTTTTAAATTCGAATTATGTCCCACCTTCGGGTATAAAATTTGAAGAAGACGTATTACCGTAGATAAATTTTAGATTTCCTACAGGGAAAATTTACGGCTTGTAGTTTTGAAACCCTGAATCCATCTGTAACGGTAGAGCGGGTTCACAATTATTTGGGAATATATATCATATATCTATAAAATATAATATGACTTTTGTTTCGTAACTATTCATTTTTCTACATACTGAAAGTTTGCATGCAGCCAAAAGGAAGCTCATTCGATAGCCGGCATCCTGAGGTGACTGAAATATTATAGAATTATGTTGCTTACTGACGAGTTTTACAACCCTATTCAATTAAATTTTTAGAAATGAAAGCGCATTTCAGAATTTCGGTTGGCATTTTATGAGTATTCCCACCTAATGTATGATAGCAAATGTGATGGTATGTCGGTGAAAGTGTTGACGAATAGGCCACACGAGGAAGGGTTTTACCACTCGTAAACATTTACAGCCCTACCATCGTTTATGAGACGTGTTGTCAAGCGCTCGCCTAGAAAGGAGAAAATCGCAACTTATTGAATACTGCTAAACGTTATCACACATCTACGTCGCAGTGGCGTTTTCACCTAAATACAACAAGGTCTGACAGATGTCACCGGCGCCAGACAATTAAACGTTCGTTATGAATTTTTCGTGATATTCACTGTGAGGTATTTTGGAGTTTACTCGCCATCAAGGCATTTTGTTAATTGTCTACGTTTGTGGCACGGTATTCAAGATCTTTCATTTTCCATGCGCGGTGCGCATGGTGATTTATTGAAATATTTTTCTGACCTTGCTACCTTTAATACTCTGTTTTTGTGCCAGAGCTTGTCACGTAGGTCTTCTCTCCTTAAACGAAATGAACTCCACTGGAGTGCAATTGGTACCTAACCCGTCATATTCGCGATGTTTCTGTGGCTATGGTGTTCCTGGCCGGCGTTTAATGCGCCGTGTAAATGGCACAGTACTAGCACATCATTATCGAATGCTCTGAAATTATTCACTGGGAGGATCACTCAATTTTATAGAAGCCAACGTATTTTATGTTGATTTTTTTCTATTGGGTAGAGATTAATTTTCATCATCAGCCGGCAATTTTAATGTCCATATAAAGGGCTTTAATGTGATGGCTTGTCATTTTTATTGAAAATATTTAGGAACTCGATGTTTTACGTTAATATTACAATTCGGCACTGTGAATTTTAGACCAAGAGCATAAGTTTCGCTCCATATGAATGTGTTACATCGCCAGAGTTCGTCTACCATCTTTGAATGAATGTGCGCGTTGTGGTACTCAGTGCACCCAGTATCACATAGCATTGCCCTGTTTTGTGCAGCGGCGGGCGCTATTGAGTGTTAGCAACACAAGTTCTTGAAGAGGTTCATGTTTTGAAACGACACCGTTAATTTTATTTTAAAACTGAAAAATTTGTTCATTGACAGTTAACCGCACGACTGAGCCTTTGAAAATTCTAGGCCGAAAATAGGTGCAAATAATTCTTCCCTGAAATTAACTGATTATTTTCCACACGCCTCGAAATGCACTGGCCTAAGTCTGCCCCAAAATGATCATATTAAAATTCCAATCGGATTCCTCTTTATCGGCAGGGAACTTGGTGCGCACATGCTCTACACGTACAAACTACGAGTAAATCGAGTGCGGGCGACATAAACGACACAAAATATTGAGTTCATTCCCAGTTGACGAAAAGTGTTACAATTTCATAAAAGAAATTTAGCCGAGCCGTATATAAAATTGTGCGAGCACTGGAAGATATCAGGTGCAGTAAAGGCCAAGAAACACCAAGCACTACGTTTAATGCTGTAACCTGAACTTGAATGTCAGATGATATGCTGCGACCTCATCTTATTCCCATACTTTTTTTGGAATTTTGGTTTCCTACCGGGTTTTAGACCTAAGTATACATGCAAGCACCCCATTGCGTTTGCGGAGCATTCCCTAAAATTCCAACTCATTCGTCACTACTTTGCGACCAGTTTCTGCTTATGTACCCATGTTGTTTTGTACACACAGATGGTGATACGTAGAACCCCGTCGTATATCTTGGAAGCCATGATGCTTGTTAAATGCTAAGATCGATTGCGGCAGTTAGTGGCAGTGGGTTTTATCAGGTGGATGTATCTTCAGTGATGCCATTTTGCGTGATGTACACGTTCGTACGGTATGTCGTCATATCAAATATCCACCTGGTTTCCTGCCTCCGCGGATGGACAGACGTGTCTGGTATTGCATTTCATTATTTATATTACTTCGCTATACTCGCCTTACATATGCAAACTAGAACTGGTCGAGTGCAGGCCGCCTAAACGACAAACAAAATATCGTGTTCATACTCAATGCACGTAGGATTTCATTCAATTTCGGATGGAAAATCTACCCGAACTATATCTCAAATTGTGCCGAGCACCGATAGACATGATTTGAAGAAAAGACGAGGCCAAGGTTCACTAAGTATCGCGTCAAATTCAGCAAAATGAGCTTGAATTTCTAATGATTTGGTTGAACGTCTTCTTCGTCCAATGCCCTTTGTGAAATTATAGCTCACGTCTGCTTATGTGCATAAATAGGTAGGCACAAGATACATAAAGGGATTTAATCAAAAAGCATCTGAGGTGTACTTATTATAAGAAACGTGCTTCGGGGGAAACTATTTCACGCCAAATCCTCCTAAGGCTGCACACAATTTTCTTACCAGCTCAATAATAATTGTACAGTTCGCTGCATTGACCCCTCAAGCCTGACTGGCGTGTGCTGCTTATGTCGTTGTCTGTACTGGTGACTAGGTCAATCTTCTCCGTGTTCACTAAGCTTAAGTGTACGGAAAGTTCAGACTACGAAATCGAGGTGAGGTGATTGTTTAGGAAGTGCTAATACTTAAGCAACAAAAAAGGAAATAAGTCGATGACGAGATCAGTGGGACAGTCCGTGTATCCGTCTGGGCTTTCGATGTTACACAGGAGGCCATCATCAGAGACTGAGAATGCGATGTTAAATGAGCATACGCGCTTCCATTCGTAAAAAGTAAAAAATGTTGTTCATAACAACTGTAAAACTGAGCACTCGGGCTCACAACGTAGTAGCTTACATACCTTTTTAGATAGTTTTTGAGACTTTTTAAATCCAGTTTTATTTTCTGAAAGGATTTTACAAACTTTGCACTCACTCCGTTCAGTTTATAGGACGATGCGGTTTTTGAAGATCGATGTGCAGAAATGTGGGACGCGTTAGTTAATAATGGCCTAAAATTATTGTGTATTTCGAGCAGAGCATGCATCCCCAGCTTGTCCGAATTTTGGCAAGTTACCTGGCAGTTACTTCCTGTAGCATTAGGAATATTCTTAATCAAGTTCTCATGGAAAACCGTCTGGGTGCGCATCTCATTCACCTCTTAGAATCCATTGTCATGGGTGATTGGAATTAAGTTGACTTCATAATTATAAACTTTATGTAGAGCTATGTGTCTCTATTTTGATAAACCAATTTTTTGAAAACATACATATCCCAAAAGGTCCAAAGTGAGCATATGCACACGGTGTTAGGTAAGGCAACTGAAACGAGCAGGCGTGTTAAAAATGACATGTTTACAAAACATGATCCATAGAGAGTTCGAGTAAGCGGAGCGCTGAGTTTGTAGGGAGCATTTCAAAACGATAGACGAATCATCCGAGGGTTCACTCCAGACAGTCACAGAAGGTCGGAACAAGGGTAGACAAGTTGTCAGTGTGGTGAATACTTGCGCAATTGTTTAATACTGCTGCCTTTTGGTGGTTTTGGAACACTACACGGTTATTTATCAGAAGCTGATGGATTTCCGCTCAAATTTTCATATCAAAATTAACATCGTGCCTGTTTAGGTATATTTTGAGCAATTTACTCCACGTTTGCGCATTATTTTTCTGAGAAATTAGACTAGGCAGAGTAGAACTGGAGGTAATATACCAAAAAAAACATGGAAAAGGCTGGGCGATGCACCGATGAGCCGAACGCTTCGCTGCAGCGTTGGACTGATGGCGGTTGTTCGCGGTAGCTAGTCTATTTGAGTCTAAATAATATTATCAGCGTTCAGACAGAGCATGAAGAGGTCTATTTCGAAGAATTTACACTAAGCTTGCGCATTAATTTCCCCAGAAATTTGACAAGGCAACAGAGAACCTTATTCGGCACTAAGGTTTTTCTGACCTCGTGGGCCCTATGCCGCGTGAAATTCTTGCCAATATGTGGCCGGATTCAGCAAGCTACCTCACGGCTGACAAAGGCCTCCTTATAGTGCGGGGAAATCACAGGACCAGGAGTCATTTACATGAGTCACACCCCTTCAGAAGGTGAAACACTTCCTACCGCATGTCTGGTCCTATGCTTCATGCGAAACCAGCCCGCGTAACCGTAGACGCACGAAATAAATGCAACATTGTTTGCACAGATAAACTCACGGTATCACCGACTGAGCAACGCACGGGGACAGACCAAAAACGCCATTGGCTTCAACGTATGGTCCGTTTCAATGCTCGCAGGAAGAGCTCTACTTTCAGTTTTATATCATCGCTCAGCGGCAATCATACCGAAAAAAGCTCATGCCTTTACTTAGGACGTATTCTATTAATCAATATATAGTATCGTCTACCAGCACTGTTTGCTAGATATGCTGATAAATGCTCGTAGTTTCTGTTACTCCTTGAGATAATCTCCGGTGCACCGTTACCTTTATTGTCCTTGGTTACACGCTTTCAGCTTTATTTAGCCGTGGCAGGCATTTTAGTTCTCCATGCTACCATCTTTTTTGCAACATTTGTAAATCAAAGCTGAGACATGCACTTTTTACGGCACCCGCGTCAAATATCTCCCTCACAGCATACTCGCTTTTTACCAGCATTCAATCAGGATTGATCTCACACCAACTCGTTAGTTAAAGTGGAAAGATGGAATGTGGCACTTTAAAATGTCAAAGAAACCCACTGGGCAGCAAACCATTAGAACGCAAAGTTAATAACTTCAACGTCTCACGCAGCATCCCCGGCAATATATTACTAAATTTGGTGCCTTCTAACTACTTCCAAACAAGTTCTCTCCCTGCTAGAACAAAACCTCCACTGATCTCGAGAACATAATATTCAAGCTGCACAGCCTCTTATTCGCCGTCTCTGTGCCGCAGTTTCACAGTCAATTTAAATCCTCCATGCCGCGCTCAGCTTCTAGTTCGTCGTGTGCGCGATGTTTTGGTGTTTATTTGTTCTCATTGCAATGCTTCAATTAATGTGGGAGATTGACGGTATGTTAATAGTTCACTGCTCGCATTGCAAATCGCGTTTCACATCTCCGCGAGAAAAGCAGTTGTTTTCAAACATCCATTTCCCACCCGTAGTATGCGCAGTGATCTCGAAAAAGTGATGCTCACTCTGCCCAGTCTCCAATCCGCAGTCGCTGTGTCTCGGCTTCCAATTTGCCGGCCTTTTTGTCAATTTAAATTCACTGTGCTGCGATCAACCGCCAGATCATCATATGCATGATGTTGTCAGGTTTATTTTTTCACATCGCGGTGTTTCAATTCTTTTGGGAGATTGACGGTATGGTTGTAGTTTACTCCTCTTTAATTAGAAGTATTGTTCGCCTACATGAAGCAAGCACTGCTTCTTAAACCAGTGAATTTATGTAATAACGGAAATGCTTATCCTCAAAATCATTCCATTGTATTAGTGCACTACCGATTATATATATATGGTTAGGTGTAACGTTAATGAAAACCTTGAAGCACCAATTGATCTTCCTCATCACAACCATAATTATGCATTTTGAATATAGTTTACCTACGTTTGTCTCCATGAGGGCTTGCCGCAACTGTTATCTCTTGATTTAATAGGGCCGTTTGCTCGGTTAAAATCGTTACATTGTCTCAATTAAAAGTAGTCTGTTCTCTGTGACTCAAGGGAAATCGACAGCTGGCAACATATCCGTTTGTTTTCACCGTCATTTCTTTTCAGGAGATGGAAGTTTACCTTCAAATAAAATTTATTTTATTGCTTTTTATAACATTACGTCCCTACCGATACACATAATTTTCGTCTCAATTAGTGCGGTGTATAAGGTTCTTTAACACTGAACATACAATTTCTATAATAAACTGCAATAACTGGATTTACTAAGCTAATACTCTTCAATAGGAAATATAACAGTAAACTATTTAATGCCTGTCATTATGAAAATAGTAGAATTGAAGGTCGTCTGAAATTATTCAGCAGATATTCGCTTTGTTATAATGGCAGCATCCTGGTTACTACCCTTGTACGGTAGCACCCGGTGACTAAGTCGGGGCAATCTTTTGTATGATTCGGCATTATTTTTAGGAGATACACCAAACATTTTATTTTTGTACAAATACCTGCAGCGATGCACAATCGAAAATTCGGAATACACAAGAACTGCAATGAACATTACCCAGAGAGTGCCTTTGAAAGTCCTTTTGATTACTTACTTGCCACGTTTAAGAGGACTGACCTAAAGTTTCTCGAAGGTAGCGTTGCTAGTATTCAATTTAAGCTTAAATTTGTCAAACGTGTACGTGAGCTTGGATGTCTACCGTGCAAGACGGCATCTACATACACATTCATCATCAGCTGCAACGTTACATTTCCGAAACTGCAAATTAATTTTTATAAAGAGGTTAGATTAAGCAGTTATAATTACCCCTCCCAAGTCGTTCGACGCTCATGCGTTTGATCAGTGTATGCAAGGCTTTACGGTGTGGATTCCGTTATCAAGAATGGACAAAAATCGCATTTGTATCCTAAGACTAAAATAAGGTTAATAGTATGTGAAATGTTTTTGTAACATTGAGTTTAAAATCGACTGTCTGACTTATCTCCTCGGTTACATGGTTAACTAACATTGATAGGCCTTTGGCAAAATCCGAGCTAATTTGCATGCTTAAGAGTTGGCTATACCAAAACTTATTTTTAAAATGCCGAAAAGTGTGTGGAATCACTTTTAGTTCGCACTTTGGCCATTACCTCTATAAAGTACAAAATTTTACTATCCAACGAATGTAAAAGAAGTAAAGTATGTAATCTCTGCCAAAAAACGTCTTAAAGTCAACTAAAAATACATGGTCTTCCCTGTTCTGCCTATTTTTTCCATACATAACATATCGATATATAAAACTGAATACATATGCATATATAGTCATTCTTGAGAATTCAAAATCGTTGTCATTTTGCCAAAATAAAAGTCCCGTTTTACTAATTTAAAATAGCATATCTAAGACCTCAACCCCCAAGAACAAGAAAATACTACAAACTCGGAGAGCATTATATTCGATCTGAAAAATATCCCAGGATCTGTCGATTTCGAATATGTTTTTGTGAACGCAAAGGCAGGTGTCAACGTCCTTCGAATGCTCAGCGTGTTACCGGACATTTCTGGGAAGATCATTTTGTATGTTTCAACTCATCGAGACAGCAATTGGAATCCATGGGTGCACTCAACAGCAAATGCGGTGCGTCAACTAATGGAGGGTCATTATTTGAAATATCGGCTTCCCTTCTGCGTTTACGGCTGAAAGCCTGACAATTCAAGTTGAGAATATAACTAGTCTTCCTATATGTCCTCTAAAGATTTTCCGTAACAATGACAATTGCATGGGCTTTAAACTGGCAACATTACAAAACCATAGAAAAAGTACTATAATGTCAATGCGCCATCTAAAAACACGAGGTTGAATCCTGGCATTTTATATTTGGACGGCTAGGTGTGATCATGATGGTAGCATTAAAAAACTACTTATTGCAATCGATGCTGCAATAGAACAGACTAGACAACTGTCATCCTTTGTAAAGCAATACTTAGGAATAAGAAAACGTTACAATAGTCGTTTTGACCTCATTAGTTTTTGTGGATTGAGCATCATCTCACTTCTGGAGGGTTTAAGAGAAACGTAAATGATCGACCGTGTTCCGGAACTTTCTCCGCCAACACCTGTTATCTTGTCCTGCTGTGCGTCAAAGAAACGAAATGCTACGCAACTACGATCTTAAAGCAGATTTATTGATCGGTCTTAGATAAATGGCAGCGAATCGGAGGGTGATGGGGTATCAGCATCGTGGATGACGAATGTAATGTTCCTGACCACATTATACAACGTCACGCTAAAAAATGATCCTCTTTTCCTTTTTCCAGTAACTCGACGAAGTCAAAGTTATGCTTTCCCCCTCGTGTAATGATATATTCACTCACTGTCATTGAGGATGCTCAATCGGTGTATGTCTAAAATTGTGAAATGAGCAGTAGAAGATAAATGCTATGTGTCGTTCGTAGAGCCTGGAGGAAATCGGAATACCTCGTCCTCCTTCCTGCTGGGAATTGTGTAAGAGTAATCAATTATGCGAGGGGGGCAATTTGTGCACTCTTACTGCTGGGTGATTGCAGCTCTCATGCCTGCAGACTTCTGCAATTGATTGACGGAATTTTTTTACTAAAAAGCAATAAAAGCCGGAAAAAGGTTCCTAGGGATCCTCATTGGTTCTGCTAAGAACTACTCGAAATTGGTACAGTTAGATGCATGGGGCTTGCATGCCAGCCGTGCGTGTACTGCTTAGATTATCTCCGCTGGTTAATAGGCCAGTCTATGCCATGATCACTAGATGCAAGCCCCAGAATTTTTAAATTTCAAAAATGTAGGTGGCGTTATATTCTCGAAACTGTCAGTGTTCACATTTCGACAAGGAGGCCTTCCGTACGTACTAATTAAAAAGCATAGCTCACGGGTTTAAAATGTGCAAAGACTTCCGACATCTCGAACGTTTATATAAGACGACTAATAATTCGAAGACCGAGGAAACAGATATTGCCTATTAACTACAACTGTTTATTAGGAGTCTTTCAATGTAACTCAATACATCGAATTTTGAGTATGACTGGTTTTAAAATATTGGGCGATTAATTACTTACTCACCGATACTTATTCGTGTTCTCATAACAAAACATTCAGAGGGAAATAAATGTCACATAAAGCTGCAACAACAACTACTAAACGGTAAGTTTCCTACCGCAAATTCAACACTCTTTAATCTTCATCAGGTATTTCGCTAAAATTTATGTTAGCGAAGCCTAAACATTTGCAGCAGCTAGTTCAAACTGATCAAAATAGTGTTTACACTATGACTATACACATATGTCTCACAATAATCTCTTAGAACATTGAATGCTAAAAGTCGAACTCAGAAAACGCTAATTTTTAGCTCGACGCCGGCTAACCCTGAATAAACCTCTAAAGGGGTGCATTCGACTAGACTAATAACAACACAACAGTGGTACGATTATCTGTGCTAACCCTGTATGTCAGTCAGACATGTGCTGCTTAACTCAGCTCTTCTGGATACTAGGTCAGTCTACGTCGGGGCCACTAGGGGCAAGCTTATGGAAAATGTAGACACAAAAATCCAGCTGAGATAATTTTATGGAGTTTTAACTTTTTTGTGCATTGTATGCAGATATGTGGCAAAATCCACAATGCTTGACTCCTTTAAAACAGAGTAGGACGCACGAACAAGAATGTTGGGGACACTGGGATGGTCGGCGTCGAAATGACAGAGAGAAAAAATGCAGTTGCCAAGCCAGACCTTATTAATATTGTTCGATTATTCTGGCGAAACTGCGAGCGGTGCGGCTCATCAGTAAATCTTCCAGCTTTCCCCGTCTGTTTTTTGGTTTGTTTACTCCAGGTTGAACTTGTCTTATTTAATTTTCGTGGAAATCAATGCACGAATTTGGAGTAAATCTTTCGGAACGGACCCTTTGATGCATGGTCCTAAATTTGATCTTATTCGAAGGTAATTGCATAAACATCTGTAAGTCAAATTAATGCGGGATTACAAATGCTAGTAAGCACGCAAGCCACAAGTTTCGTTGGAAAGGATTTTTGAAATCAGCTGAAATAAAAGAACCGATGGGTTTATCTCCAAAACCGTGTTTTGCTCGTTTGATGTGGTATCACAGAGAATTTTGCTAAAATTTTTATAAACGCCAAAGTTTGTCCCAGAATTCCGATCATCGAAAATTGTGCGAAACTGCATAGTTCCAATAAAGGAATTTTTAAACTAGAATGCACAGTCGATTTTGAAAAGACAATTCTGTTTTCCGTTGATTACCTCGCTTTAGTCAAGTTTATCCCAAATATTCCGTTTTCACGGGTAAAAGAATTCCAGGAAATCGTGTATTGCTCGTCACAGTGTGTTAACTAGGAGAAGTAAAGATGCGTGAGTTGTCCCTACTGATCACTGGGTAGTCGGCCACAGTGCATCATGAAGTTTAAAAGTTAATTCTTAAGACATTGCAAAATAGGCAGTAAAGGTACGATATATAGCCACATAGGAACTGCATATAATTTGGCTTTATCATACTTGAACCGACGAACCCCGGGTTATTTTAAACAGGGGGTTGTACGTAACATAACGCGAAATTTAATGCATCGTCTTCGTAAAATTTACCACATTTTAATAATGAAAACTGGTTTAGCAATATGAGCTGCATAAACTGTGGTTGTTCCGTTAATGTGATTTAAACGACCCGAGAAGTACAGAGTATGCCAGTAATTGAAGTAAAACAGAAATACCTTAAGAAAAACCAGCATACATTCAAGAAATTCTGCATTTTTTTCTTTTTATTTACATCACCGAAAGTCTGTTGAATAGAACAGCCTCTGGTCTCGATAACAGTTTCAGTGGGCCTTCTAAACTGACTGCCCAGCTCAATCATTATTGTTCTACTGATGTTGCCCATGACGTGTAGGAGAACAGCCTTTAGCGATTCGTTATGTTTTGAGCAGACTTGTTGACCTCTGGACATAATGGCTCTTTATATCAAGCACATGCTAACCAGATACTGTGAGTAGTCACACCAATTTCATGCAGACCGCAAGAGAGAGAAAGAACAGTGAGAGAGTTCCTCAAAAATGAAGGCGACTTTATTAAAAACCATTGGGCAAACAAGGGCATAATTGTTGATTTCCATGAAGACGTAATTTCATGTTCTTAAAAGTCGGTTTTCTGTCAAATAGCTAAAGTTATCGCTTGGTTTGCCGACGAAAACCAGATCCTCCCTCCAATACTCCTGCTCCACGCTTTATTTTAGAAAGGAAACGGTCTGGAGAGACAGGAGACCCCAGTAGTGGCCATTACATTCAGGAGGCTTCACAAAAAAACCGTCGTGTGTTTTGTAAACTGGACTGCCGTCCTTTCTCTGAAATCGTTTGTGCCGCGTGTTAGCTTCTCTTGGATTGGCAGGAGCAAGCCTTTCGAAAGCTAAGGATTTGCGCGACGTGTTATCACACACGCTAATGGAACGTCGAGGTGGAGTAACGCACCAATGGGCCTAAAATAACAAATTTATGAAAAGCCGCAAACATTACTTGAAATTTTTCCACGATCACACTTGCTAAAAATAGTACTGATGCCATCAGGGAATTAAGATTACCAGTGTTTGTCACAATCTTAGGTATGGCTCGACTAAATTTGTCCTTCGACTTTTCAGAATGTTATCGTTCAGATGGCCATCTACTTACGCAAAACAAATAAAATGCAAATGCGACGCTTCAAACGCGCCTATATCGTCCGAATATAGATGTTATCATTCATTTGTTTTCCACGCTCGAAGACTCATTCCACGAGTAAATAAGAAGCACGATGGTGCGCACGCTTAATCCTGTGATCAGAAGTTAGGCAAACTTTTATAATCACTATTCGAAAGGATGGGCCGGTCAACGACATTCCGAAAACATTTTAACGTTTATATATTGTTTGATTGAAGAGCGTGTGGATAACGAGTCCCTCATTCGTGACGCCATCGTCGTCTATGATTGTGGTGGTCTGTAGTCCAATGTTAACAGCATAGTGATATATACAGCGCAGGTCCTTAGTCTTGCCGGAAAATCGACAGTTAATACGTCGGAAATGATGCGACCCAAGTTATATGCGGCAAGGTTTATTTGTGCCGCCCAGACGGTGTAAAGAAGACAGAAGGTGATTTTGGAGATAGCAGCCGGCAAGTCTGAACTACCTGCCTGCACGAGTCAATCGCGAACTGATCCCTGATGCCTGTACTGTTTTTTCACGAGCGCGGCTCAGATCACACGTGGGTCAGAGGACGATAAAAGGCACATTAGAGAGACACTTAGCCCGATTCCCAGTCCTCCAGAGACTTCAAAATACTCATATAAGTAACAAGGCATCCCATAACCTGTTTGCCTAACATACCGCAAATATGGACGCATTCTGCCTGATTCGTGCAACTTAACTTTGTTTTTGTGTGGAATTCGTTTTGATATACCTTGGAAATGTAATCGCTAATGACAGCAACACTGTCTTTTTTCTTTTCCACGTGTACCAATTCACGGTCCGAGTTCTTCAACCAGCTGGATAAGAGTTTGGACACAGCTGTGTTTGTGAGAGTGCTGTTGATTGCCGTTTAAGTGTAGAATTTGCCTCGTGTTGGTGGTCTTTCTAAAAACGGTAATTTATAATTGCCTATCGAGAAATTGAATCTGAAAGTTTGTTGCAGATTCCATCGTGAATTGAATATTCAGGTCGACCGGGTTCAGTGACTTTCCAAGTTGCTCCATGTCAGATGATTTGACAGTGGCGAAAGTGTTATCGACGTTACGTGCCCAGAGCCACCGTCCTAGGTCTGTGCATTCAAAGTACATAACGTCTCACACTTAAAGTTTGGTACTAGAATTTCAAATTCATCAACATGCAGCTGGGTCTCCCTGCGGCTCATAAAGTCATACGTCATAACGTACGTAATGACAATGATAAGACGGTCACACCGAACACCAAGCAAACCCGGCCCACCGGTTTCTTCACCCAAAAAGGGAACGCAAACGGAACTGACCATAACTGGGATGACGACATACAACACAGAAGACCATCAACATTCACAAACGGCAATCAGAGGGCCAAGGTAGCGGAAGAAGGAAACACTCATCAGCCCAAGACCAATTACTTCAAAATTCGAGTAAATTTTTATACAGAGCGCTTTAAATAATGAGAGTCGACCAAGGTCTGAAAAGGATCAACAATACGATTCCCTTGATAAAGTAACCACTCTACATTTTTTATATGCGAAATATGTCGGTTGGTGCACGAGTTCTGTCTTATCCGTCCTTACTCGCAAGTTTATTTTGAGGTGGCCGGAGTCGAATAGATCCCCTGTCCGCTCTATGTCCTTTTCCGTTGTGGTTTTTAGCACACAGTCGCCACGAACATTGGTTATTTGACTCAGTTATCTCTGCTCGAAAGTTTTCTGTAACTGCTTGGGTAAGTCTGTTCTGCTTCATATCACTAGTGTCTCCCGCTCCGTCTTTCTCAATTTTATTTTACTGTGAATTTTCTGGGCATTTTTTGTTTTTCAGTGCTACGACCTTTGTAAGGACATTTATAAATTAAATCTGACTCATGCGTTTGTCAATAGTCGCCTCGTCGAATTTCTTTCTCCTGGTGCAGACATCTTCTACCGTTCGTCAGTTAAGGATAAACTCACGCAAAGCAGTTGCACAAATATTTAAACCAAAACTTCAGTGTTAACGGTGGGATGTAATTCGGTAGTTCAAAATGACATAAAGTCATGCTGAGCAGTACCGCTTTATTATGTAAAGCAACAACAGCGGTATCGTGCGTTTCCAAAAATTATTCAGTGGTCGTTAATATATTACCAAGTCTGATAGAAGGCTGTACAGCGGAGCAAATCAAAGCGTCATTTCTGACATTTTCTTCCAAATGAAACCATTTATTGTTTAATTTTATTGCATTTTACAAGTTATCATAATGTTGAATAATCTATCTCTTTAGGAATATAGAATGGCGTTATAGCAGTGCATATTATGGTCGTTTACAGTCTAGGATTTATAAGTGGCCCATAAATTAACAGAACCGAAAAGACCAACGTTTCCTACAGCACCCTTAATTTGGTATACCTTAAGTTCTCTCGAAATCTTCTTACTTCGCTGGAACAAATTATTGATTTCCCACCTGCGGCATTTGCAGTGACCTCGAGACAATAGGCCTCCGACTGCATAGTCTCCTATTCGTCGTCATTGTGACACGTTTTCAGAGGTCGTGGACTTTTTAATGAATTTAAATGCACCGTACTGCGATCAGCATCTAGCATAGCATATGCGCGATGCTGTGCTGTTTATTTCTGCACATCAACGCGCTTAAATTTATATGGGAGAATGGCGGTACGCTGATAATCTTACTCTTGAATTAAACCCATTTTGCATGTGAATGAGATAAAAATCCGTTTTCAAACCAATACTTTTATCATTAAATTCATCATTACGACTATTATTATTTCAGGAATACATATCATCAGGATCATGTGAATTTTTGTGCACGCACCGAACATTTAAGTCAATATGTAGAAATTTTATGAAGTATTACAGGCAGTAGATGATCTGCCCTAATTACATAGAATTTAACCTTCATTGCAAATTTTGAATCAAATTCACTCGATTCTGCCTTTATGAAGTCTTGCCGTGAACAAAGGCTACCTCAGATTTTGACGGAGAGGTTAGTTCTGTCGCAATCGTTGTATCGTACCAGCTAAAAGTAACCTGTCCACTATATCTCGGAAACAACTAACAGCCGGCAACACACCATTTTTTGCATAGGTCATTTTTCGCATTGGCTTCCAAATGAAACCGTTTATTGTTGCATTTTATTGCATTTACCAATTAACCATCATGTTGAATTATCTATCTGCGGGGTTTCCGACAACCTACAGTAACCAGATTTGCTTAATTAATCTTACTCATATGCACATATTAGGGTAATTTAAGACTAGTTCCTTTAATAACAGCAAAACGCAAGATCGTTTGGTATTATTTGCTTAAATTTTGCTCTGTTAGAACTGCATTCCCCTGTTATCCAAATCCTCGGTTAACATATATAGGATGATTTATTATATAACGCGGCATTATTTCTAGAAGATAAACTAAACGATTTATCTCCGTATAAATAATTTCAGCTGTGCACGATCCAAACTTCGAAGAACACAGACAATGCAACGAACTCTACTCTGAGCACGAATTTTCAAGTCCTTTTGATTATCAGCACAGCACGTTAAAGAGAATTGATATGACTTTGTTAAACGAACCTGACTGTAACTCTCAGTTCAATCTTCAGTTCATCGAAAGAGGAAGTTCACTTGGATGCCTCCCAGACAAGACGATTTCCGCATCCAAATTCATCATCAAGTAAAACGTTACATTTCCAAAGCTGCAAATCACTTTCTATAACGAAGTATGATGAAAAAGTTTAACTTACTTTTTCCCTGTCGCTTATGTCATGATATGTTTTTGTTTCAATATGTAGCATTTAGTATATTTATACGGATAAATATGTATAATCGTTCTTTAGAATTTTAACTATTTGGTAGTTTGCACAGTTTTGCTTTTTTGATAGCGATTTCAAAACTTGGACCCGCAGGAAGACGAGAATATTACAACTACCGAGATTATTACATTCCACCTGAAAAACATCCCAGGATCTGCTCACTTCGAATATATTTTTGTCAACAGAATGCAAAACGCTGATGTTCTTCGAATGCTCAAAGTGCTGCCGGATATGTTTGAGAAAATTAAATTGCATATGTCGTTCCACCGTGGCAATGATTGGACGCAATGTGTACAATTAACAGTTAACGCAGTACAAAGTGCAGATTGTCATACCGATGATGTGAAGCTGGTGGTGATGGACGTGGATGTCATTCAACTTCCATTGACTTGCTCGCTGATTTATTTGTCAATATATATATATATATATATTGAACATTGATCCGAAGGTTACAGCAAATCTATTTTGGATTATATACACACGTTGACAATGTTAATATTTTTGACATGTTTGTACGTTTGACATTTAAACAACATTAAATCACAGATGGCAAAAAACCACTGCTTTTTGACAACTGGCCTGGATATGTTCATGACAATGGTTAAGTTGCTATATTTATTTTGACCTGCAGTGCCATGAAAATCAAACACCTAAGTTTTCCCCGATCGTGATGCGAAGGCCAAAGCAGCAATCTGCGATTATTAAATTGAACGTGGTCTTAACTCGATGTGATACTGAGTTCACAATATACAACACATATTTCGGATCTCCGTCTGAGGGCGTCTGTAAAGAACTCTAATGAAAGATCGTGTTCGAATCCAGCGCATGACAGTTCACCCTCTTAAAATGATGCCAGTGGAGGTGCTATTTCAGGAAAAATTAACCAGACAGTGCTTACAGCCCTTAGTATTGCCTCGACATAATCTTAACGGTCTGCAGCTTTGCAGGAGGGTTTGGTTTTTCATTGCAGCAAAATCCGCACCGACAGCAGTCTTGTGATAGCCACAACAGCGTTTCAAATGTGCTGAGTACTCATATACGCGGAAATATGCTGAGAGTTTCAAATTTGAAATACACATATGTTGCAACATAAGATAAACCGCAATCCTCCTACCATTTTTTCCATAGGAATACTAACAAATCACTTAATATTTAGATTTAGAAGCAGTTTCGTGAGTGAGGTCGATGTACAATGCGCGACCGATCTGGTGTGATGTTGGCCGAAATACTGAAATGCGTCTTTGATTAGGAAAAATTACTTTGGTGGGGTTGTTATTTTGCTTATCAAACGATATAATCCCATAACATTTCGCACTTGCCAGGATGTCGGCTTATGAAAAGAACTCTTTTTGACCTACTGTGAAAGCCACACTCTGAAAAAAAGACCACGTAAATAGAATGCATTTTTTGCATCGATTTTAGACGGTCTCTTAGATTCAGATGTTTTTCAAAAAACACACACAGCAGATGCTTTCTTTGAATTTTTTGATAACAAGAAGCATTATCTTTGTATTTTTTACCTGAGGAAAGCGTGCATTTTGGTTCTGAAAATATATTCTAATTCCTCAATAATTTTGGGCCAGATCAACCGTTTAAGTTCCATTTAGCAATTCCAGTCTGCAATGTCCATACATTCCCTATAGGAGAACTCATACATCCCTTTATGTCTTAAGGAGGATTCCATGTTGAGTTCATAAAATTTTTCCAGTGGATGTGAAATATGTTGGTAAGCGGAGATGTGCGACGCTATTTGTATGGACATCTCATGGTCTATGTTCTACCAAAAAAGCAAATCAAAAATCCTAGCAAGTACGAATTGTTATGGAATATTGTCGTTTGATAAGCCACATTGCAAACCCACCTAAGTAATCCTTCCTAATCGAAAACGCATTTCAGTATTTCGACCAGCATTTCAAAAGATTGGTCCCGCACTTTATGCTAGTTTTCAGATCCCTCTCATGGACGCCGTGGATCCATGAAAACAGAGGGCCGCCCTTCAGTTTAACTGCGGGGCAACGGGAAGGATAAGAATCCTACTGGACTGTTAGTAGAGAGTGGCTTTATCTTGACATACATCTGCAGGCCATTTCACTGCCAACAAAGACTACTTCCCACGATTTCAGACACCTTAACTACTAATCCATTATTTATGAAATGTGCCTTTCATGTATTGTTTTTAATACTACTCTCATTTCCGTTGTCGTATACTGGCGTAGGATAAGACTTGAGACATACATTCAATCTATTTTCTTGTTTTTTTATTTCTCAGCTTACAGTCCATCTTGCTGTTCAACCCATAAATCTCTCTTTACCGCAAATCATGTATGACACGATCCACAGTCTACTGACAAGTTACTGGGCATCTTTTTATACCGTTGCCAGCTGCAGTATATCCGGCAAAAGCACAGCTGGTAGGCTGCAGAATCGTACTAAGTGCGAAATTCGAAAGTTCTAGAGAATAAGATATCTTCCAAAATGCGGTGGTCACGCTTTCAAAGGTGTCCGAAAAGCGATTCCATAAATGGGGATAGCAGTGCGCGTAAGCGAGAAATATTGTCTGACGTCCAATAGCAAGGCCGCATCTGCCACTCTCTTAGTCTAAAGTCTCCGAGGAAAGATCTAAATTATTTTGAACGTCTGAATTCTGTTACCAAATAAGCAATAACTTTCCAGTATTGAGAGCGTTTCATCAGTTTAATTTGCCACAAGTGCCTATCTCACCAGGACTGTCCAACTAGTTTTTGACTCGTATCAGTCAACGTTCTTCCTTGGGCATAGCATAGACAAAGCATGAAGATGTAAATGCATTCAGTTCGAAGACGTCTGCCGGGTTAATGCCGTCAGACATAAGCGGTAAGTCCGGAACGTCGTATTGCGTGGCTGTAAAATGTAGCTCATCCAAACTCATTCACAGGCAGCCACACAATCAGTCTTACCATTGCCTTCTGCACCGCCAACCTATATGCCCCAGCTCCACCACGGAAGGCAACGTTTTAGAAAGTCTGTAGAACAGATAATGTGACTCACAGTGGTCATAATGGAAGACGAATGGCGCTGGCCACAAGTTACCGTAACTTGAGCGTTTCCTGTTGTAATGAGTTAGTTTAGGCAGTTCCACCATCGGGGAGGACATCTCACTTGTGTCCAACTGACCCACACAACACCAGGACAGTCAGGCATCGCATGGACCAGCACGGTCATATCTGCCTATACGAGAGTGGGCAGGTTGTGGTGTTGTTTCTGCGATTATCACCGTGCTGCATGCACATATGGCGGAATATGCCACTCTGGGGTCTGAATGTCCTGAACAGCGGGGTGAAATGAGGCTTTTGGTATGGGCAGTAGATTGTAGCTATCAGTGTGTCATTTCCGTAAGATATTGATCAGGCGGATGCGTGATGAGAAAGAGTACTCGCGAAAGTCCCAGAGCGAAATTAACCTCGCACTATGGAATGGTAACGATAATGATGATAATGATATAACAAGACAAGGTAGAATAGTCTAAACTAATGATGATAATGGCGTTGTTGGACGAACTTTACACTCCAATCATGTCACGCAATTCCATAACTGACGACGAACGTCAGGTCATGCACAGGCATAGATGTCTGCTCATGTTGGTTACACAGTGAATACTCATTATGAGTTACGACAACTAAATTGATGTTTTTGCGCGGTAAATGCGTGGAATCGTGTGACATTGCACATGCGAGATGGGCGCACAGCCTGATGTAGGATTGAGTTATATTTGTATCTCGACTGCGTCTACAACAGGATAATAAATCACATTTAAGTTTAACGCACTCTCAGGCAACACGAACATCAAAACGAAGCACACAGAGATCACTAAATGCATTCAGTTTTAGAACCCTGAAATTACAGAAATCGATATGTGAGCAAATTCGTCTGCCAACACGCTCCCATTAAAACATTATTGCCGACAATATACTGGCAAGTAGAGTGAACCGTATTCGTCTTACTATGTGACATGCAGTTCGGTCGGGCTCTCACGAGCACGTTATGTTAAGTACCTGTCTGCAATATCGAGTTAGGCCCCCCGATATGTCAGTCCTAGCATAGGTTTCTTGATATAGCTTCTGAAGCTTCAAACACCTAGCTCAATGTCGAACGGATGTGGAAATGCCAATACATTTAATTCTATTCAACCATATGCGACCCACGTATGTTCAACTTCTCGGAATCTATGGGCAAAGGAGGGCGAAATTGCATCAA
This sequence comes from Spirometra erinaceieuropaei, assembly GCA_902702965.1. Classification (NCBI taxonomy): domain Eukaryota; kingdom Metazoa; phylum Platyhelminthes; class Cestoda; order Diphyllobothriidea; family Diphyllobothriidae; genus Spirometra; species Spirometra erinaceieuropaei. The sequence goes on along the minus strand of CACRXP010000031.1, from coordinate 595,811 downwards.
TGTAATAAAGGTCAAAATCACAAGAACGTCCGCAAGACGAACAAAGCATCCACGTGTCATCTATGTCTCTATGTCTCTTCATGAAATTTATTGTCGTTAACAGTCGTGATAATAGATGCCACTGTGGCACATGACGATGGAAACGTACTCATCAAAAGTCGGCCACACATTAAACACATTTGTTCTGAGAACGCGCTTTATTATCATTCAAGCGTTCAGATTGTTTCCCCTAAACATGTGTTGCTCTGCATTATTGCATAATAAATACACATTGAATCATGCATTTTAGTCTTTTTAAAAATATATTCCGCTCTTGGATCGTGGAGGGAGTTTTTTATAAAGCAGTTGTCATCCCCTCTATATCACAATAATCTATCATTATCACTGCAAATATAAAGCGCGAAACCTCCACCAGTAATGTAGGTCGTTGCTTAAATGTTATCTAAAAGCATTATAGGGTAGATGGAAATTCACTGATCAGGTTATGGAAAGTGCTCATTCAGCTGTTTTGGGGCTCAAAATACAACCTTAATAGGCAGTCGCACAGCGACTAGCAGTGCGAATCAGGCTTGTTAGTCGTCATTGGTCAATCATACGTAACTCAAATATTTAGGGATCCACACTTAGCGTTGGGTATGACTGGCCGAGGACAGTTTAAAAGCCAAAAATGGACAGTTCTGTCTCCTTTGTCCTTGTCGACACAACTCCATATGTACATGCTTATGCATTCCTAATGGACTAAAGAAGGCCAACAGCTCGTCTGACAGCTGTTTTTTGCGAGGTCGCTGACTGTCTAAAAAAGGCTGAGATTTCTTGACAATGCATACATTTCGGCCGAGTTGATTACCACTTTGGGCTGGTGTTCATAGCGATGTGCTGGTCGAATTGTTGTAAAAAGGCTGGAAAGAGTTCTTGTGCTTTATTCGAATCGAAATACTGATCTGTGATAATTTGCCACTTGTGAACACCGAACTGGCGTAAACAAAGCGTGCCATTGCGCATATGCTCCTTATTGGTTAAAACACCTTAAAATAAACGTTGTGGGAGATGTGCGCGCGATCACTTTATTAGTTTATCTTTTCGTCTGAGCTTTCGGCACTCTATACGAGGCCTTCATCAAAGACCGTGAGAGTGCCGTATCAAGTGAGCGCTTCTTAAGTAGGCGAACAAAGAGTAAGAGCGTGAGATTGGAGGGGTGGGTTGGTGTTTGCGATAAGGCTGAGTCCTCGCCGTCACACGGCATCGTGAAAACGTGTGCTCTTGGGCCGCGTGAGCGTAGCGCGTGATGGTAGTGGGTTGGGTGTTCTAACGCGCCTGCCAACGACGGTGGTCAGAAACCCGTGCCCCTCCCCGCACACCAAATTCCCCTCGTGGTATGTGCGGTGGTCCAACACGGGGGGCGTTATCGGATTTGCGCGCCAGCATTTCGGGGTGCGGTCGCTCATACCGGGACCCTGCCATCCCCCATTTGTTTTGTTTGATGTGCGGACCAGGAGGCGTGGAATGGAAGACCAAGGTGCGGGCTCGACCCTGCCGTCCACCTGCGTCCTCGCCCCCGCCTTCGGTTTTCTTCACTTTGTGTTGACATCGTGCCCAGGTGGGGGAAAGTGGAAAGAGTGCGGTAGATACTGCGCATGTCTACATCCACTTAAAATTAATCACGCGCAAATCGCCGATGGCCATCGTCGAAACCGACGACCGAACAATCGGTCAGACATCCAGGCCTCCAGCAGTTATTGCCTCGTCCTCTTGCTAGATCATGAAGGCCTGGCGTCGACGTGCCAACATTACAATACTCCGTGAATACTAAGTAGGGCAAGCAAATGTCGAGGGTGCTGATTGAATAAATAAAGACATAGTGAGCAACACTGTTTGGCGAATCTGCTTATGATTCACTCGACCGAATACTATCCAATCTGATGAAAAGGAGACTTGGACTAGGACACATGAGTCCAGATCAGAATTTGTGATAAAATACTACGCAGATCCAAGCAAACGGGCATGTGTTGCATTCTCCATCGTGCGGGCGGTTAAGAGAATCATCACTCAGTGAAATGAGTCATGAATCCATGTTTAGTACGACCGACTTTAAACAGGCAGAATATATCGCCGTGTTTGTAGTAATTAAAGCAACCGACGAGGCTAAGCACACCGCGAGTGAGAAAGTTGACTTCTTACATACGGCGGTAAAGCCGACTAATAAAAACAAGCTGAAAATACGGAAAGATCTAGGTACGCTGCCGTCAGACATAACATGCGTAACAGTCATGCTGGATCCCCCCAATTACAAAGGACGGACACAAACACTCATTACCGAGCGGCAGTCCGGATAACCCATAATTTCTGCCCATGCCAAATCGATGATTGGTTAGATTAATGCACTGCTGAACCTACTAAAGAGCAGCAATGTAATATGGCTAGAGGGGTGGGGCCAGAAGCAACCACCAGATAACCACAAGCCTGATTTGAGGGATCACGCACATCCCATATTTAATTTCTTCGAAGTTTCTCAGATCGGAAACCAACATCGGCTCAGCCAGCCTACGCCTGCCCGTCATCCGTGGAAAATCATGGTGGCGGTTTCATCATTCCCATCTATTCACCAGGCTTAGGCGCGTGTCGTTCCACGATGATACTACGAGTAGTCATAATATTGACTGTTTGCTGTCACTCTTCATGTTCGACAAAAGAACCACTTACAACCTTAGTGGCAGAACATTCGAGCAGCTAACAAAGAGGCTGACAAGTTCCTAAGTATCTGGTCGAATTCCGAAACCGGTCTGACATGATTTGTAAAAATCGCTTTCAACAATCAAAACCTGACTTTTGTCGCCAATACGTTGACGGCGCGTCCGCTATAAGTGAGAGGAGCCGACAAGTCGATTTTCAAGAACTGTTTGACGGCAACCGCGCCAACATTTAGCTTAGAACAGAAGAAGGGAATGTACAAGAGTTGCCCCTCATTGCCGATCTGGTCAAATGCAAGCCATATGGAAAACTTGACACCGATATGTGTGCAAGGGCGACTAACAGAACTCAGATTCCCAACTACTATAACAATCACCCGATGGCGCTCAGACGCGCCAGCGATAGGAAATTATCTCAATGGGAAAAAAAGGAAAGAAGTTGGCTGGAGGGACGAGGGTGCGGACTACACAGCCTTCGGCTTATGAAGTCCTACGTCACTACATACGCCGTGACGAAGACAAGATAATCATACGGAGCCTAAGAATACCGAGCAAACACGGCCTGTAGACCACTTCATCCAAAAGGGGAACGCAAACCTAACTAAACCCAATTAAGGTAACGGCATGTAACACAGGAGGCCGCTAACACTCGCAGGCGACGGCCAGTAGTCCAAGGCAGCGACAGAAGAAACAAATCTATCAGCCCAAGGGCAAATCATTCGGCAGTCTATTCAAAATTTCTAATCGATTATTTATGCTTGGCGTTTCAACAATGGAGAGCAGCCCAAGCTCTTCGAAACGTCAGTCAGAAAAGTTCCCCGATCCGGTGATCAATTCATTTTCCTCCGATTACCGACCCAGATCTCTTACTTTTGTTAACCTGAGCTACATCTCAACTGTTTGCTCTAACCCTTCACCTTCGGCCAACGAACCACTTTCAGATTAAGTGACAAAACATGCGCGCGGTAATGGACATGCTGACGGGTTCCTAGGTAGCCGGTCTGACAAGATTTGGAAGAATCGCTTTTAACAATCAAAACCCGACTTTTGCACCAATACGTGGACGACGCGTCCGTTATAAATGAGAGGAGCCGACAAGTCGACTTTCAAGAACTGTTTGCCGTCAACTGCGCCAACATTTAGCTTAGAATAGAAGAAGGGAATGTACAAGAGTTGCCTTTCATTGCCGATCTGGTCAAATACAGGCCAGATGGAACACTTGGAACCGATATGTGCGCAAAGGCGACTAAAAGAACTCAGATTCCTAACTACTATCCGATGGCGCTCAGACGCGCCCGCCATAGGAAATTATCTCAATGGGCAAAAAGGAATGAAGTTGGCTGGAGGGACGAGGGTGAGGACTACGCCGCCTTCGAGACCCACTGACAAGAAACGGATACTCAAACAGTTTCATTATCCGCTTCTTTCATGCCGCCCGTAGGGGAAAAACTGAAGCGCCTCTTTCCTAAATCAAAGGCGTCAGAATCAAGTGATTGTATAGTTGCATGCTTCAGTATAGACATTTATGGTTCTCCAAAAGCTGTTTTGTACCGCATAATTACGCAAAGTAAGGAGTGGATAGGTGCAGTTAGGGATTTTAATGTACTCTGTGAAATCCCATACCGTGAATGTCCTAAATATTTTACGCTATGGTCAAGGACATCTCGCGGTAAATTCACCGCCCGTCGAGGTTCAGATACGTATAATGTTAGGTAGCTCATACAAATGATATCTAACTATAACGGCATCACGTAGCATTTACACAAACTCCAATCCACTGTTTTTATATAATTACAAAATCTCAAATTTTTTCCAAAGAGGAAGAGGTTTTTTGTCTAGCCAGGCGTCATCACATAATCTGGCTACTTGCCCAATAACGATTATTTTATTGCCAACTTAATTTATTTGGGTCGGAGACAATATTTTTTCGGAAACTCTGGCTACTGAAACCTCCCCAAAAAGTCGGATTTGCTATTTTTTAAGTTGTCAGAGGTGGCCAAATTTTTTTAAAATAAGACACGCCTTAGTATTTTGTCTACCTAAAGGGTTAACTGTAAAACCTCAGTCTCGGAATATTGCATAACCTAGAGCAAATACACAATGATTTATCAGATGTCTTCTTAAGCTCATGCACTAAAACTATCTTCTGTGGGACATTTCCCATCATGAGAGGTACTGTTCTCACTGAGAATGCTAGCAATCCACTTATGATTGTCATTCACATGCTATTGAGTTTCACAGTTCTAATTGCACGCCCACTGTTGATTATATCGATGTAGATATATATGCACTGATGCCTAGCCGTCTGCCGTGCATTCCATGTTCCTATCGTAGTAAGTTATAACTCTGCTCTAAGACCACTGGCACAAATATGTTTTTTCGGTCTCAGTTTCCATTTTATTGCATTTCAGCGCCAATGCTCACTGTCAGCATTTTCCTTACTATCGTCACCTGCGGGCTTTGTATGTGAACTATTAGAATACCATTAAACGTCTTTGAGTAAAGTTTATGTTAAGTCAAAAGTCAGTAGCATGCTGTTATTGTAAGCGCAACATCTTTTGCACACTGCATAGGCACTAAAGAGTACACTGTTACAACAGCATGCAACGCGTCATTTACAATTCTTTATCTTTCTACGGAGAGACCGCAGGTAAGCCCTGTTAATGTGCATATCTTACGTTGAACCCATAATGGACAAAATATTAGACGCCTTCTTGCATTACAGATCGTCACAATAGGGAATAATTCAGTTCTAGGGGGTTCGATTGGCAAACCCTGCACGGTCGGTCAATTATGCTGGCAGCCGCTAGGGGGTAAGCTCTTTTATTTCACATGCTCTCTTTTTTCCCAGATAGAACATAAATGTCCTTTAACGCAAAAGCCAATTCCATGCCCTGTCGTGCTTCTCGTTGTTTAATTTGCCAACAATTTTTTTGACAGACAGGGAGTACGCCATTCTACGTGGGCACCGGGGAGCCGGTTTAGGAATTATATTTGCCTCTCCATGCGATAATTCGAAGTCACGGTCTGCAGTCATTGTCAACGAGGTAGGCGGAAGTTCGCGGGTTAGAGGTCAGTCTTTTTTGACGCAAGCTTTGCCCTATTTATATTTGTGCCACCGATTGTTAGCTCTTAATTTTGAAAAAAATAGTTACGCGTGAACGTGGGATTGCATTTTCGGAATAGTCCATTTTGAAATAATGCAGTTTTTATTCTTTCGCGATGAAAATATATGACTTGTTGTTAAAATTAAATTTCATCGGCAGGTGTTCATTCCTCTGTATAGATCCCTTAGTGCCAAGTGATGTTGGTGTAATTACAAAAGTAGAAGTGGACACCAAACACGGGCCTCCAGTATTCATTTGGTACTCCGAGTACGTTAAGGTAAGCCAAACATGCTTGAATATAAATGCAAACTTAAAGAAGGTGAATCGCAAACGTTAAAGCTATTCCTTTACGCATGCCACGTAAATTGTTGTTTCCTTTAGGCCACAAGCACGTCTGGAGGAGTTGAGCCTTACAATGCATCCAATCCGACTTACGATAAGCATTCTTTGACGATTCCAAACCGTAAATAGCGTTTAAAATTACCTTCGTATAAATGATTTCGAAAAAGCTGACCTTTCATATTTTGTGAACACATGGCTGTGTAAATTTCATTGATTTACTGGAAAAAACATCTTTACAGAAAACTACTAATAGAATGAGTGAAAATTACCCAGTTTTTAATGAGAAATGCCCGCTGGAAAAAATCGCACAACATAGTTAGTTGAAACTTCAAAAAATTAAAAAAACATTATTGACATGGTTGACCGGATTAATTATCAGCCAGTCAGGTATTGCCAGAAAACACATCCCTTATTGTCATATTTAGTATTTTGGTAACGTTACGTATGTGGAATACATGCCTAAATGCCTGCCACAAAATTAAAGCTAATTTATGACGGAAACGTCTCATTGCACATTATTTGTGTTTTAAAAAATGGCAGATTATCATGTTTCCCTTTGCGACCGATCTATGATACTCAGAATTAAACTCGGCCGCCTGTTCACTACAGTGCTAAACTTGCTTTATTTCCTTACCCCTCAGTTGATGCGCAATATCAAAACCAACTCGCCGTCCTGCTGACGGGTTACATGGGCAACACAACTTTCAAATTCAGGCTACATTTTTCCGAAGCGAATTCCATATTGATTAAAATGGTACCAGGAAATCGACGCCCCCCGTTCAAAATATTACGAGTTTCTTTCAGCGG